>JANAVB010034616.1:7740123-7962623 GCA_029216955.1 Iris pallida | reverse complement strand
GGCTTCGTGGTCGTGTGGGCTTTGACGGAATTCAAATTGGTCGCGTGTGCACGACGAATTTGATGCGTATCCGTCGAAATTAACCGTATCGTGCACTTTGCAAATTCTCTAATTACTTCGTGCACGCTCGTCAGATCGAGACGAAACTTGCGCCAACAGGACCGTATCATTTTTCTGGTCCTGTATGCCAAGTTTGGTCCAATTCTGAGACAGTTGAATCGTACGTCATTTTGTGGGCCCCACGGTCCACTCAACGGACGATTTTGTGCACAGCCCGCCGGAATCCAACTTTGGACATACGGTTGGGTTCGTATCGAAAAATTGGATCCGTAGACATATAGTTTGACAACTTTAGAGACCATTGACTCTGGCACGCTTTTCGGTGCAAAGTGGGTCCAACGGCGGACACCGTTTTGGCCCAAAATTATCGTTTTGCCCTGTGTCCAGAATTGGACTTAAGGACAGGCAATCCTAGCTATTTTGACTATTCTGAGAACATTGGTAATGTTTTTTTCAGTTTCCGGGGACTGTTGTACGGGTTTTGACTATTGTGGCACATTGAGTAGTTCAGACTGTCGGATTCACCAGCAGAGGACCACAGGCGAGTACAGTTTATTGTCTGCATTTCGATATTGATCTTTACTATATTTTATTGATTAGTCATTGGTTATGTAATTTTTATACTCTATTTAAATTATTGAGTCGAGAATGAGAAGTACCAAGGATATGTGATCTGACCATAGCCCGTGTTTATTTTCTGCAAGTAACATTGTAGCCCGTGTTTATTTTCTACAAGTAGTGTAGCCCGTGTTTATTTTACGAGTAGTGTAGCCCGTGTTTATTTTTTGCAAGTAGTGTAGCCCGTGTTTATTTTTTATGAAAGTAGACCTCGTAGACCGTGCGGTATAGTACCCCAGACCGATCACATATCAAATGTACTTCTAACAGTTGGGAAAAGTATTTTGTGTCTATTTATTGATATTGGTTTTCGTATTTACTGTTTATTTTCAAAACTCATGATTGATGTCTAACCCTGTTTTATAGTCATTTTCTTTATTGAAATTGCATTCAGTGAATTGTGCTCGTTCCATTCCTGACTGGAAACCAATATTTTCAGGTTAGCCGTGGATTCACTTAGCTTGGGGAGTGACTGGAATACTTGCAGACAAAAGCCTAGAGACTAGATAGATAGTTGAGTTGTAGTCATTCATTTATTTGTACAAGTTTATATTTTTCTACAAATGTAAAAACTTGTGATCATTGTAAGTTAAATTAATTATGTGAATGAGCATTATTTGTGATTTTGATCTTCATGGCCGTGACAGCGTTCTACCGCCGACACTGCGGCGTAGGCTGGCTTGGACACGTCTCGTATCCGTTTAAAAAAAAGGGGCGGGTCGTGACAAGTTTTTGTGGTGGCCCATGCAGGTCATTATTCGCAAATCATGCGAACTCGTGATAGTACTAAGTTAGTCGTACTATTGTGAGCCTGTGACTAGAAATGCTCATTCACGAATTAAAAATTAATTTAATTTAAGAGAATGACTAGGAGTCCCTTATACAAATTTGCCGATGGATAGTCTAGGCCATGCAATTTAGGATGAGGGTTATTAATTTTGATAGTTTGTCAAATCTCCATAGGTACACTACTACCTCTTGATTGGAAGATATGGTCCAATGTGGATAGATTATTCACCTGGAGCGGCAGAGCTTCCTGGAATTGATGATCTCACCTAGATAAATTATTCAATTCCTTCTCGTTGCCTCTTTAGATATCATCCTCATATCTTAGTCCAAATTGCCTAATTAAGTTCCTATTTTGTCCTAAGAATTATTATTTTATATAATGTTGATTATGTTACCCATATACGAACCTCGAGTTAGTTTCGATTCAAAGTTTTCCTCCATAGTTTGAATACACATGAGATAGATACTAGAGTGTTCGTATTTCTTTTGTCTTCAGTTATTTCCTCCCCGTTCAATCTCTATTTTAAGGGTGGTGACTGATAGGACAAATACTTACGCTTTATTTCATAGGCAACTTGTTTGAATCTCTAGGAGCTCGTGGTTATTTTTCCAGATGTAGTTAAAAGAATGTTAATTAACTCATAATGACAGGACAGCAGCACACTGTCGCCATTTATTTGAATTATGGAGACCTTGGATTCACTGTAGCCAGCAGCGCACTGGCAAGAAACGACCTCTAGAGAATTAGTCTAAAGAAATATAGGTTATAGAATATTGCTAAACCTATGGCTAGTGGTCCTCTTTGATCGTAGTTTCCCCGGAGTCGAGATAAAGTAGAGTATCTGATAGCATATCACATCTGAATCACAGAACCAAGAGTTTACCATCGCCCGAGTATACGGACGACGCATAATCCTCGGTGAAATAATTTCAGACGTGATTACAAGTTTAGGGTATAGAGGATAGGACCGTGCCATGTATGTCCCATAAGATACAAAGTCATAGTAGTAGAGAAGTTTGTAAGTTTGGTAGCATGTCTTCCGACCTAGCACTCTGTATGATCCTTGTGGTCTATAGATGAGGAAATTGACTGCACTAACAGGTTACCTAGAATATAGAATTCAGAAGTCCATAAACCATTAGTCGACCAAGGCCTTAAGGGTAAGATGATAGTGGAATGTCTATCGAAGCAAGAACACCAGGTAAGTTTTGATTCTCTCTAAACTCGAACTACTTGTGCCTCTTTTCAAAAATATCGCGTACTTGTATTGACTATCTTGACCAACGCTGCTATTACAGCCTAGTTTTTGCAAGCTTACTCTTTTATCGAGCTTGATTCAAGACATATGTCTAGTGGGGACGCCTGCTAACTTATTGTCTAATCAGAATCAGTGTATTATGGTCTGATCAACTATGATGCACTTGGTTCGCACTTTATTTAATTACCCTACGTGGATTGAGATGTAGATGTCTCTAGGGTCTCATCCACGACTGCTTTGACAATTCCTCTTGAATTATACATTCGCCTTTGAATCACGTAATTGTATTCAGTGACATATCTCTTGAACTCTTTATTGTTTTGTCCTTCACCGATTAGAAGGATGAAAACACGTAATTGGTAGGTAGATACAAAGTATCTCCATGGCTATGATAGTGGTATACGCAAGCCATGTGACTAGAACCTTGCCTTAAGTTACTCATTCTCCTATCGACCCCCAAACTACTACTGGAACCCTCTAGTCATCTGAGTTGAGAATGATTAGAGTTTTACCCTTAGATAAAATGCCAACCTAGGAGACTACCTATTCTCCAGAGACCAAATATTGTGAGCCTCTAATTATTTGCTTGAAGAACCCTTGTGACAATAGCCTAGCAGGTTTGACCCCAATAGAGATTCACGACTCAGTTATTAGAAATCTTTTTATATGATGTGCCTTGGAGTTGGTTACCCCATCGATAACTCTTGTATACGGTGGACGAGTAGGTATCCTATTTTATCGACCATGTGTCATTGTACACACTCGTTTTTCTATTTATGGAGAAGCGATCATAGACTTGACTTATATCTAACGTATTCGTTACGCCGTGCCTGATTCTTTGTTAACAAGAGTTGAGGTACAATAACCGAACCTTGGAAATTCTTCTGACCTCATCCTTCCGAAGACCATGACCTAGCTTCTAAGGTGGTGGTAGACTGTAAGCCTTCTAAAATTTAGGATATACAAGGATTGCCGATTAATTAGAATGATTTCCATTAGGATGATAGTTAGTGTCTCGTTGGACTGCCACTTTCTATTTAGATCGTTTTGTGTTTCCGGTCGTGTCATTAACAATCGGAGCACGAGACCAGCTGTTTCCTTCCAACAAATTCATATGCAAGATTTAGACAAGTTCACCTTCACCTAGGTATATCATGTCCCACTCAAACACGTCCCCTTGTACTCTATTTCTATGGTACGACCTTCAGGACAAAAGGACTAATTATAACTTTTACCATAGTATCGATACACTTTCCAACCTCCATTAGAGCCTTGGCTACGACCCCATTCCTTCGACCCAATATATGGTTGTGATCTACTCGAAGCCCATTACGCACATGCCACTAGTGTGCCATCCAATTGGGGCCTCATGTGCTACTTAAATACAAAAGTCACTGAAGGCACATTTTGGGCTTGAGGGACCTGCTAACCAACTGGACGGGCAACTAGCTCAACCCTTGGATAGAAACCTAATCTAGGATACCCTAATCTAGTAGGAATAGTTTCATCATTGGGATCTTGTCCAATCCTTATAGATCGAAATCCAATGTTCATCCAACCGACGACTGATGTCCAAATAGAGAACCCATTAAGGCCCAGTAGAACCCATCCATGCACACCACCATATTTGGACTATAGAACTGAACTATTTTTGAAATCAGACCCTATACCTATTATGTAGTCTCCAACTCTTAGGATGTGGTGCCATCCGTAACCCATATTACATCTACCTAGAAGTCACGATACGATCTTCCATTACAATTATATTCCTTGCTTGTGTTTAAATAACCAAGGAAAGGATCGCAATCTTGATTTCTCAAATTCAGTCCTATTTTGGAATGTTGTTTAGAACTTCGAGAATAGAATTTCTGTATTGCACGGATTGCAAGACCTTCTGAAAAGCGAAGAGTTCTTTGACTTAGCAAGTGACTGGACTAGAGTAGCCCCTCTAGCAAATAAGTCAATGGCCCATAAACTTTCTTTCTATCTGCATCATTGGATACTCTCTACCACTCTAGAGACTTCATACCACTCTTGATTATTTTTCCCTTATCTTCCTGTCCTTCCTATTGCAGAGCGACGAATGGTCATGCTCATTGGAATTTACCAATATTCTTAGCTGCTCGTACAAATTTGTTGCTTGTTAAGTGTTTGGGTTGCTTGATAGATAGGAAAGGATTATAGATGACATATACAGTAGATATCTATGGATAGAAATTTATTTAGCAATTAGTTGGAAGATGATAAAGTTTAGCGACAGGAGAATTGATGGAGTAGTATGACCAAAGTGGGTAGAAATCCTCGGAGTTTCGAAATTGCAAAATGGCTAGGAGGATGATATAAACTGTTTTGAGGAATTAAAATACGAGGAGATTAAGGTAATGGTAGATTTTCTTATTGAATTTAAGGAATAGTTATGAATTATAATTTCGAGGACGAAATTATTTTAAGGTGGATAGATTTGTAGCTGCCCTTCCCAAAAATTTAGAATATTTTCTATTATTAATTATTTTGTTTAATTGGTGATTTTAGATTATTATAAATAATTATTTAGTTTATTATTACGGTAGATAATTTTAGTCATTATTAGGAATTGAGTACAAAGTTATTAGAAATCATGGCACAGATAGTGCAGTGACGTGCTTTGACTAGTGTATTAACCATGCCAAGGAAGGCCAAGCCATAGTGATGCCCTAACTAGGAAAACCAGGCTAAGTTGTGACATGACCATTATAAATAGTTTAATTATTCATATTTAATATTATTTGACATTAGGAGACCAGGCTGTACCAAACTAGTCCAAACTGGACTCAAACCGAGTCCAAGCCCATGTAGTCATGCGATACGTCCAGTGACATTCGTGTTGATGTATTTTTGTTATGATTGTGTCATATCCCATTTTAGTGATCTAGTGGATATTTCTAAGTAATTTATTTAAATATTAAATAATCCTTATTAGTTAGTATTCAAGGATGTTGGTAAAAACAGTTCCTTGTATATTCTGGAGTATTAGACTGTACGCAAAGGCATGTACACCATTATTGGCTTATTGAATTTTGTTATTATTATTAATTTTATTGGGGTTATACAATATTAATATTATTATTATGGTTATTAAATATAAATTATTTAATATTATGAGTTATTATCATTTTATTCTTTAACAAAAGATATATGTGTATATATATATGTATAATATATATATATATATATATATATAATATATAATATATATAATATATATAAAATATATATATATATATGGGTGGATGCATAGATAAATATCTGTGAGTGAATATATGAATATACTATTTGTGTGGGTACTGGTATGTATATATAAATGCATTACAGAAATATGTATATAAATATAAGATTATATTTTGTGTGTGTAATTATGTTATATATATTAAATATATTATATAAATAAAGGTAATATGGTGTATATATATATATATATATATATATATATATATATATATATATATATATATATATATATATATATATATCTATATATATATATATATATATATATATATATATATATACTCGTATTTAATATATATATATATATATATATATATAATATATATTTATATATATAATTAGTTTGTTACTAAAAGAAAAAAAAAGTTCTCAACACTGTTCCCTTGCGGGAACAATGGATAGAAGCCCACGTAGGCAAGCTGCTGAACCCCCATGGGAACTGAGAGGAGAATCCCAGCCCGACCAGGCTGAACTCCCAAAGCCCGACCCAAATTCTACGTATATATATATTATATATATATTATATATATATATATATATATATATATTATATGTATAACCGACAGCGGGAACGGATGAATCGACAGAACCCTAAACCGATCCTACGCCCGCGCCGCCCATGTACAACCACGCGCGCGTGCCCCAGCCACCATGGGCGGCTGCTCGCCGCCGGCGTCGCCACCATACGCGACCAGAACCACCGCCGAACCAGGCGAGCGCGCGGTGCACAAGGACAGAGCAAAGGCAGAGTAGCAGCGCAGCGATCAACCCGTGTTCGTGTGGTTTTCTACCTCCTTGTTCGCTCGTTTTACGAACCGCTTTCTCTGGTAAGTAGAGAACATAACCCTCTTGATTTCCCTTCAAGTAGATTGATTTATAAAATGCTAGATTGTTCGAGGAATTGATTGGAAGTTTGGAAAAAATCTGTTCCAAAACAGAATTTATAGCAGTCTCTCGACCCAACTTGGCGGGGATTTTCTGAACTAAATATTAGGGGATTTCGAAAACTACCTGAAGGCAGTCCTAGACAACCTATAGGGTCTCGTAACCCTTCTTGTAGAATCAGATTTCATTAAGAGATTGAAAAGTTATTCGATTCCGAAGTTTGACGAAAATCTTTTTAAAATATTAAAAATATTAAAAAATCTCTCGATACGACGTGCGTCCCGCCAAATCGGGCGACGTGGTCGCATGCCGTAAGCATCAAAAGCTGCGTAACGGCTTCGTGGTCGTGTGGGCTTTGACGGAATTCAAATTGGTCGCGTGTGCGCGACGAATTTGATGCATATCCGTCGAAATTAACCGTATCGTGCATTTTGCAAAGGTACTTCTAACAGTTGGGGAAAGTATTTTTGTGTCTATTTATTGATATTGGTTTTCGTATTTACTGTTTATTTTCAAAACTCATGATTGATGTCTAGCCTCTGTTTTATAGTCATTTTCTTTATTGAAATTGCATTCAGTGAATTGTGCTCGTTCTATTCCTGACTAGAAACCAACATTTTCAGGTTAGCCGTGGATTCACTTAGCTTGGGGAGTGACTGGAATACTTGCAGACAAAAGCTTAGAGACTAGATAGATAGTTGAGTTGTAGTCATTCATTTATTTGTACAAGTTTATATTTTTCTACAAATATAAAACTTGTGATCATTGTAAGTTAAATTAATTATGTGAATTAGGATTATTTGTGATTTTGATCTTCATGGCCGTGACAGCGTTCTACCGTCGACACTGCGGCGTAGGCTGTCTTGGACACGTCTCGTATCCGTTTGAAAAAAAAAACGGGTGCGGGTCGTGACAGTTCTTGCCTCTTTTGTTCATGACCTAGATTTTGAAGGAAAGGTATTTTCTCCACTTCCTAAAATCCTATTTAATTCATTTTAACTCCTTTTTAACCCTAATCTTTTGCATTAGGATCTAATTTCTGTATGTTTACTATTTCTGGAGGTTATCTCAGTTTTTGTGTTATTTGGAGCTTGGGAGTTGCTATTTGGAATTCTTCCATTTGTGGCTTTCTTGGAGGATTGACACTCATAGGTAAAACCCTCAAATTATGTTTTATTCCTGATTTTAGTACATGATAGCTCAGGTATAGGTGTCCCTAGCTACAGTAGAAATTATGTGTCATTTGCATTAGGTTTCGTGTCCGTATCGGACACGTATCACTAGTGTAGGCTAAGTGTTCGACGAAATGCTCGAACCATTTCGCTTTGCTATTTTGCAAATGTATTTGAATAGAATCCTAGATCTAGGATTTTCTTATGGATTTTTGTTATTTTTTCCTAGTTTTAGCTTCGTGTCGTGTCCACACGGGGACACGAACACGCTGTCCACGCACTGTACACTGTGTCCTGCATCACGGGGTCAATATCTCCCGATATAGTACACGTGGACATGCCAATTTTGGTGAGGGTGATGGGGCATCGACTGTCACCGTCCTCCCAAAAGATGGGATCATTTGGTTGCATGTGCAAGGAGAAATCCTCCCCGTAATGGCCGTACGGCCTGCCGTTGTGCGTGCAGGTACGCCGCTGATACGCATTTAGAACGGATACGACATGTGTCTAGGACACGGTGCAGGCTGTCCTAGGGGTAGCCCTACCCCTGGCACACGTGTATGAAAGGCCACGTGTCACCACGTGGCCTGTGTCGCACGCGGGACACGCGTGCACGACGCTGCGCACTGTCCAGTGTGTCGTGTGGTGTTTGTGTGGTTTGGACACGGCTGTGTCCACTTGGTTGGACACGAATGGGTGTTCTGACATGTGTACACTCGACACATGGATTACCAACCCTAAATTTGTGGGATTAACATATTTTTGGCTGTCGATTTCATTTCTCCATTTCTCACTGATACGTGCAATTCCTGTTTTCAAATTCTGAACTTAAGTGTTTTCAAAACTAATTTTATTTGATATTTAATTGCCATATTGATTAATACATATGTGTTAGTTATTGCTAGGATGAGTACATATGATTGGGTTTGGATTGGTTATTGTTGGGATTTTTCGAATAGGGATTGACTGATATGTAGACACTGTTAGACTGATACACTATGTACTGTTTTATAACCCTGACTTTAATTCCCTGTTTAACTGAATTTTGGTATTTAATTTGACATGTTAGAATCATATACATTGTGTTGGACTACTGCTAGGATGTTACATGTTAGATTGGGTTTTCACATTGGGTTTAACTGTTAGATTAGATATTGTCAAAGGGAAATAGATTTCGAATTTGGATTAGACTAAAGTATGAACTGCCATTGCCATGTTTTTTACTGATTTGCATATCACACAACCTGAGATTGGTTCACTGTTTCCACACACACCCTAACTATTCACTGTCATTTGATTCTTCTTCTTGAAAACTTAAATATGAGAATTAGCTCACTATCACATGGTACCCTATCTAAACACACACCTAAACTATAATGTTGTATCCTATATTCCTGAACACATGATACACTCACTCACTCACTAATTTTTACTGAGATTGCTAACACTAATTCCCAAATTGTACACTATTGACACACTCTACTGTTTACATGTATACACACACACATGAGACACTCTTCAAATTTCTGTTAACACACACACTATTTCCTATCATTAAACTATCACACACTAACCTATTTGACACTATGCTCATTTCACACACATGCACACATGCTCTACAACACACCACATGGTTGCATGTACACATAGACACATATCCACATGTGCTCTCCCTATCTCTATATATGTGACATATCATAATGTAGCCTATATGAGTTTGAGTATGATCTTTATAAATTTAATATATTATTAATGTATGATATGTGAATGATAAACTATATTAACTTAATGTATATATGTATATGTGTGGAAAGTGTGAAATGGACTATATGTGACTAGCCTATGGCCTATAGCCTATGGCTCATAGCCTGTGTGTATGGCATGGATGCCAGTTAAGGTGTGTTTTTAGCTTCTATAGCCTAGATATTGTGTATATGCTAGAATAGGCTGGTTAGGATTAGTGAGACTTGTTTGGGTTAGGCTTGACCTAGTTGACCTAGTTTGACTAGTGTAGTTGACTAGAGTTGACCAAGGGTTGACTTTAGCCAAGATTGACCCTAAACATCATGTAGATGCATTGTAGCAGTCTATTATATTATTTTAGACTTGTAGTGACTTGTACTGTTCTATAAGAGATAGACACCACTCCTCGGATAGTAGATTTCTCTCCAGATATTCAGGATACCAGGCGAGTACATTCACTGATAGTTTTTATTGTCTTGATATCTACTATATCCGATTCATTTGTAGCGTCTTACTTGATTCCCGACACGATGGTTCACGGACTAGTATACGTCGAATCCTGTCATGAGATGTTATTCCTGGACTTTCTTGGTATTGGTGCGTGATATTTCGTATTTCGTGTACTTATATAGATATCGATTTGGGAGTGGGCTGGCCCCCTGCTTTTGAATCCCGTGTCATGACGTGCCATGTCCGGATCCGTTATACGGTGATAGGGGAATTATTAGGGGTTATGTGATCAAAGCCTCATGTCACTATTTTGCTTGCACCACTCTTACCTCACGTAGGGTGTAGCAGATTCCTCCGTATGCTTGTTATCCAGGTTGGCCGGCATGACCCTTTCCAGAGACTTTCGTGTGATTGTCGGGCCAAGTGGATAACCTGTCTTGTCACTTACCTAAAGCCGATCACATATCATTCTAATAATTCAAGTCATATTTATATTTATTTATCATATCTTATATCCTGCTCAGTTCTACTTTCAGTACTTTTTTCACTATGCTACGATATTCATTTACTCACATGCTCTATATGCCTTTATGCTATACCTTGATTGGAGAACTAAGTTCTGTTCGGGAGAAGGGTTACAACCCCGGTCCTTATTTGGTTTAAGGGTTGTAACTCAGCTTCCGAATGGTTCCCAAGTCATCCTATCTTTGTCTTGTAGTTCATTATACTGTCTCTTATAGTATTTGTTAATTCATATGGAACTGCTGTTAGTATTTGTACTTGCTCATATTCCTGACAGGATACCGTTGATATATTACAGATGACTCTGAGGCAGATTGCCTGACCAATTATGGGGTCGAGTTAGATGGAGTAGACCAGGACCGTGGCCTGATAGTAGAGCCACTAGACTTTGTACACCCAGAGTAGTGTAGCTTACTTAGGTTTGCCTGGACTGCGATCCAGCTAGTATTTTCAGACTGTAGTATTTTATATTATAATTCTGTGACTCGGTGATGTTGGGTATACCTTGGACTTGTGTGGGATCTTAAACTTATTTTCTATTTCATCTATCATATTTTCTTTCCGTGCTATCTACCTTAGTTTTATCTTGTGATTGAGTCTGTATTGCAATGTCACTTCCATTTGGAGTGTATATAATGTACAGGTACCTTTATACTTTTTAGTCGTAATATTTACAGACCTTATATACAGCGTTCTGCCGCCGATTCTGCGGCGTAGGCTGCACGTAACCACGTGCTCGTGCCCCTATCAGGGTACGGGTCGTAACACGTTTTTTGGGTGGCCCATACAGGTCAGAGTCACAACTAGTGCTATTTCTTAGTAGTGCTTGACTTAGAGCACTGCTACGAGCCTGCTGTTAGGATATAGGTTCTAGGTTATGATAGAAGGTACTCAATCACAGTTAGGACTCCTTGAGAGATTCCTGGGATGACCCTTGAGAATCTTATTAAACTTCAATTTAAAATCCTTTTCCTTGTTTTGTTTGCTCTCACTCCTTGATTATTGAATTTGATTTTTGATGGATCGTTGTTGACTTTGATTTTCCTATCGAGATGAATTTTATGGCCTGAGTTACGATATTTTCTGATAACATATGTTGACAGGAATAACATGGATGGTAAAACGTCTACTTGATTATGGAACCTGTAGTTTATCGCAGCCATATTAGCTGGCGTGGCAGAAACATAGAGACCTGACTTCGGATGCATGCATATTGGTTATGAGATTTGGAATTTCTCGCAGCTATACTAGTCGACATAACGAGATTTTCAGACGACATGATTATAGAGGTGCATACCCCAGTTATGGAATCTATCGTTTACCGTAGTCTTACTTACTGGCATGACGAGGACTCTGAGTAAGATGATTTTGGACAGACGCATATGATTATCAGATTGTATCTTAAGAAAATTTTTAAACATATCATCTCTATCTCACCCTTCTGTTGTATAAATTGTATTCCATCATCAAATAACTTAGGAGTAAGGCTATTTAGTTTTGTATAGCTTATTCATAGTAGTTCTTTCATAGTGTAATGATATGATGACTTGTAGAGTGTCTGTACCCTAGAGATGATAGTTAGCATTGATATTTGAATAATAACCCATTGTAGATGATTTCCCAGTTATTTATAATACCTACCAGTTTTTATATAGGATGCTAGTTTGCCTTACAGCCTTGATGATTTCTTATTATTCCTTACCCTTTTCAGTAGGGCACCATGACCAGAGCCTGTCCTTGAGTATAGTTGTAGCTTCACCTGAGACTGAGGGTTTTCCTCTGCCCCCTATAGTGGTACCCCATACCATATTCTCGGGAGGGTTATTTCTTGATGGAGCTCAGATATACGGACTCTCTGGGATGTGTTGGAGGCACAGAGAGTCCAGGCTGAGACCTTGAGGGAGCAGTATCCAGTTCTACCTAGAGCCTCAGAAGTACCCAGATTTCTTCCTAGACCTTATCATGTCTTTTGAGATAATTGACCCACATTGCTTGTATGTTTTGATACCTTGTGATTGCTTTGTGCGGTAGTATGACTAGAATGACTAGAAGGGAACCCTAGAGAGAGTATTCTAGGTAGACGAATATTCTTTCCGTGACTCTGATTTCTGGAACATCAGAGATGTAAACCTTTGGAAACTTTCTTCACGAGTTCATAGTAGACGAGATTATCTCCACCTTGATATATTATGTCCCGCTCAAACTTGTTCCCTTTTGCTACCTTCGTATCACAGCTTTCGGTCCAATTTAGGCCATTGACCATTCCCACTTTAATTATGATTATCATATGCACATTGCCATGACTTTTAAATTAGGAGCACAAGATTAGTTGTTTTCCTCAAAACCAACTTCACATGCATGACCGATACATGACACTCTTCACCCATGACCTTCGTGTCCTACTCGGATACGCCATCTTGTGCTTCATCATTGTCACACAACTTTCCTGACACATTAGACTCAGATACACAATTCACACTTCACTCTCTTGCAATTGACACTTCATTCCCTGCTATTTAGGCATATAACCTACAATTTGATCATGGTCCTGCATCTAGATGAACTACTACTGCACTACCTTAGTATTCAGTATACCTAAAATGCCCACACAAATTGGCACTGCACTTATGTTGACACTCATTCACTCATGTTCACATTCATATCCTCGACACACTGCACCTTAGCACAGGCCCTGCACTTCGCATAAAATTCCTTGCATATCCTTGATTCACATGCACTCATTCATTCATGTACTTCTTCACCACTTGCATATCCTGCAGTATATCATATTAACCATTGCATGTTCTGTTTACCTGATACCCTCATTAGTTTCACTGATACTCATCAAGTATCAGAACATGAGACCATGTCCTGGCCACATATCATCATCCTTCATAATTCAACCCCTTTTCATGATTTGCTCAGCTAATTTAGGGTCCTGCCCCTATAGAGCAACCCACCATAGTTTCTTAGGATCAACTTTTTTCCCCCAACCTATATGTAGTATCAGACTTCATTTCATTATAAGTTCTGACCTTCACCACCTTTCATACCTGCATTGCATGTCATGCCCCTATTTTTTTGATTAAATTGCTGCTTGTGCTAGTAAACCTCCATGTTAGGCTAATGCTATGCATTGTGTATATATTATAGAGATATAAGTGATAAGTGATGTCACGACCCGATCCCAATTTCTTGGGTCGACTCGGATCATGCCCAGCCTGCACCGTTGTTGAGACGGCGGCAGTAAGCTGTAATCCATATGCAGGTACAATCAACAACAATTGATACTAATAATTGCCACAACATTTATTTAAACGATAAAATAAAACTTGTTCATTACAAAGCTTGTCCACAATTTTAACATAACATTATTTTTTTATTTATTTAAAAGATAAACTAAAACTCCAACTAAGCAGAAGTGTCATCATCATCATCAGGAACCTCCTCTGGGAGCACAGCAAGGTACAGCTCCGGGTCATAGTAAGTATTAATCAGAAGCTCGGATTCATCAATAGAACCTATTGGGGGTGGGGTATCCAGTCAGGAAAGGAGCAAGTACAATTATGAAAATAACAATTTGCATAATGATTAGAAACTTGCAATATTAAATAATTTCGAAACAACAATTTTTCATTTATGAAGTAAACAATGTGATTGAGTATGCAGTATCTATGATCGGTTTAGGATGATTCAATTGTATCCTATTGATACGGTCCGGCCTAACCCCGTGTGAAGAGGGGTAAGCTCGCACATTCATTAACTATTGGGCTTTGATCATAGATAACTACGCTACTCCCCATTATCCCGATGCAATGATTCAATATGTAACTCTAGGAGAGAGTACGTGTAACAATTGTGTATTTAACATGCAAAATTCTAATATTAATTAAACTGTAATTAACCACAACCGTACTTGCCTTGGATTATGACTGGAAAAAGGATTGTTGATGGAGACTAGTACCGTCCTTGAAATCCTACAATTGAGAATCCTGACTCAGCATCAGAAAATTGAACAATTCTAAGTGTGCTAGTTACAATCTCTAGAATTGGTCCTAGTCCAGTTTTATGTTGTTACTAAATTACACGCTTATCGAGATAGTTTCTATAAATCAATTTGCGAATGAACTAAATCATGTTAACATTTATTTGAGAAAATTTGTTTCTTTCCGACTGTTTCGCAAAACTTGTATTTTTTGTAATATATATATAAAATTTAGGTTTTTCTTTTAATGAGAAAGTTGTGAATTTGTTGAATTACAAACTTGTACTTTTCCTAGTTATTTATTGTGAGAAAATTATTTTATTTTCTATAATAAAATAAATATTTATTTATTGTTTTACGTGTTTTACGTCAACCAACAAACTAGAAAACAAATAAATAAAAAAGTACTAAGCTATTACAAACTTTACACACCAACAGGAATGAATGGGCTTATGCCCTTACAGACCATTTACATAAATTTAAATAAGAGAAAACATTTGGTTAGTCTTTATAAATTATCCTACAACTAATAAATTAAATTAAATTGATTTCGAGTCTCAGACTCTGGTCCAAACTTCATTTTCAACTGCTCTGCCTCAACGTCCGGTCGAACCGGTGCGTTTGCATTGCGTTGGGGCCCAGTGACCGTTAAGGTCGTCGCCCAAAATATTATTAAATATATTTAATCCGAAAAATCATTTTAATAATCATTTAATAAATTTCCCAAAAATTTCGGCAGCACTCCCTCTATTTTCGGTCAACCCAAAAATTGGGAGTGCTTCCGTTAACCTGCAAATTAATTCCAAACCCGATATTTATATAACCATCCATATAGAAATACTTTCCGAAGCCAAATCGGAAAACCCGAAACAATATCGGAAATCCCAAAATTTATCGGAAAACGACAGAACTAACAGTTCATCTTGAAACTCACAGAACCAATTTGAAAACCCAACAAGAAAACCAAATAAACATAACTTTCTAAATCTCAGAATTTATTCCCGAAAATTTCTCGGAAAACCCGAGAATTGAAAACACAGAACTGTCTCCGAAGAATTTTCGGAAATCCCAAGAATTCACAGAACATTGTTCTATCCTAAATAATCCAATTATTCACAAAACCAACTAGCAGCAATACATTTCCGAAGAATTTTCGGAAAAATCCGAATTCTCGAAGAATTCGGTTGGACCAGATTTCATCATGGACAGTAAATAAAATTAGTTCAGAGTGTACCCAAAACGAAGGTGTAACGAAAATCCCGAAATGGAACTCGGAACCGAACTTGCTTGGGAACGGAAACGGAAAAAGCTGGACAGTGGAAACGACAGCAGATCGGGGCTCTGGAAAACGACCAGCGATGCACGGGAACAGCGGGGACTGGGCGCGGCCAAGAAGTGGCGCACGGGTCGTCGGTCGGCCACGAAATCGCCGGACAGAGGAGGCGGCGGCCAAATCCGCTCGGGGTCGGCCTGATTGGGCACTGGAGGGCGGCGGAACAGCGCCCGGGTCAGCGGGGAAAACGACCGGCAGTCGTACGCCGGGTAGGAGGCTCGACGGCGGGTGGCGCCGCTCGGGTTCGCCGAGAAATGGGTTTAGGGCACGGGTGATTTGGGGCAAGATGAGAATGATGGAGAGAGATGAAGAGAGGGGTTATATATAGGGAGGCAGGAAGTCGAGAAGGCGTCCGGTCACCGTCGGTGGCGACAATGGCGGCGGCGGGAAACCCAAGAGTCGGCCGTTGGGTCGGGAAGGAAAGGAAAGGTCCCAGAGTTAAAAATATTAATGAATGAATTTATTCATTCCTTCCATTCAATGGTTACAGCAAGTATTGCTGTAAAATATTGGGTTGGCTTAGGGCTTATGGGTTATTGGATCCTTATTGGGTTTGAAACTAAATGGGCCAAGCAAATGGCCTATGGTTTTGGTTTACAAGACATGATTTTCTATTTATATAAAAATATGGATTTTGTTTTATGGCTAAGAAAAAAAAAATCATTCTCATACAAATTAGTTAAATAAATATTTGTAATTAAAACAAAAGAAAAAAAATGTTTTTAGTTTCAATTCGGTTTTCGGGTCTGGGTTGACATACAAAAATCCTTGTTTTAATTATTTTGAAAAGAATATATATTTTTTTTTACTCTTACATAATATTATTCTAGCATTTATTTTAAAAAAATTAAATTTAAATATAAAATTGTAAACTAAAATTATGGGTT
This sequence comes from Iris pallida, assembly GCA_029216955.1. Taxonomy (NCBI): domain Eukaryota; kingdom Viridiplantae; phylum Streptophyta; class Magnoliopsida; order Asparagales; family Iridaceae; genus Iris; species Iris pallida. The sequence goes on along the minus strand of JANAVB010034616.1, from coordinate 7,945,653 downwards.
TCACAACCTTTCCTCCTTAAGAAATTTCGTCCTCGAAATTTTTAAAAATTAGGTTGAGAAAATTACCTCAGGTCTCAAACAAGTACGGGTACTTCTCCCGCATCTCATCCTCTCGCTCCCAAGTAGATTCGCCCGGGGAATCATGCCTCCACATCACCCGAACTATAGGAGTCACTGTGGTTCTGGTCTTCTTCTCGCCTCGGTCCAAGATTGCTACAGGCTTCTCTGGTATAGTGAGGCTCGGTCCGATCTCCAACTCTGAATGGTCCAAGACGTGGTTCTCATCAGGTACATATTCTCTGAGCTGTGAGACGTGGAAGACGTTGTGCACGCCCTCTAGATTAGCTGGTAGAGCTAACCTATATGCCACTTCTCCAATCCGGCTCAGAACTTCGAACGGACCAATGTATCTGGGACTCAGCTTCCCAGGTCTGCCAAATCTGATTGTACCTCTGGTAGGAGAAATCTTCACGAAGACTTTATCTCCTTCTTCAAATGCTAGTGGTCGACGACTGCTGTCTGCCCAGTGCTTCTATCTGTCTTGAGCAATCCTGAGCCTGTCTCTGATAAACTTCACCTTCTCTGCTGCGTCAGTCACCATTTCTGGACCCAGCAGTACTCTTTCACCAACGTCGTCCCATGCCAATGGTGTACGGCAACGACGTCCATAAAGAGCTTCGAACGGGGTCATACCAATACTGGCTTGGTAGCTGTTATTGTAAGAAAACTCTACCAAATGCAGATGGTCTTCCTACGATCCTCCAAATTCCAAGACACAAGCTCGCAGCATATCTTCAAGTGTCTGAATAGTCCTCTCAGATTGCCCATCTGTCTGGGGATGATAAGCCGTGCTGAACTTCAACTGAGTCCCCAAGCTGTCATGCAATCTCTTCCAAAAATCTGAGGTAAAACGAGTGTCTCGGTCAGAAACAATACTTACCGGTACGCCATGAATCCGGTAGATGTGCCGCATGTACAATGCTGCCAACTTCTCAGTGGATAAACCAACTTTGAAGGGGATAAAGTGAGCTGACTTGGTTAGTCGGTCCACAATTACCCAGATGGCATCCTTCCCTCCTTGGGAATGAGGCAGTCCTGACACGAAATCCATCGTGATGTGCTCCCATTTCCATTCTGGAATGTCCAGCGGTTGTAGAAGTCCTGCAGGTCTCTGTCTACTAGCCTTCACTTGTTGACAGATCAAGCATCTAGCGACATACCTGGTGACATCTTTCTTCATTCCACTCCACCAGACAATAGTGCGCATATCCCGATACATCTTATTGGCTCCAGGATGTATGGAATATTGAGACTGGTGCGCTTCCTTCATCAACTCATTCCTTAGTTCGCCAGACGGTACGCAAAGCCTCGTACCATTCTTCAGGGCTCCATCGCTGGTGATTGAGAAACCCTCCAGTGTTCCTGCTAACACTTGATCTCTCAGCTTGCAAAGTGCCTCATCTTGAAACTGCGTCTCCTTGACCTTGTCCATCAGGTACGAGCTCACTTGCAACTTCATCAATACAGAATCAGCATCCAATTCCTTCCGTCCAGGCAGTACAATCTCCAGTTCAAGCTTCTCGATGTCCTCCAACAGGTGCCTCTCCTTGGTTAAGAACATCGCCACTGGGTATCGACTAAGTGCATCAGCGACCACATTAGCCTTACCCGGATGGTATTGCAAGTCGATGTCAAAGTCCTTCATTAACTCCAGCCATCTCTTTTGCCTCATGTTTAACTCTTTCTGAGTGAAAACATACTTCAGACTTTTATGATCTGTGTATATTTCTACTCTCTCTCCATAGAGATAATGTTTCCAAAGCTTCAACGCAAAAATCATTGCAGCAAGCTCCAGATCATGAGTGGGATAGTTCTTCTCATGAGTCCGTAATTGCCTAGATGCATAAGCAATCACTTTCCCATGTTGTTGAAGAACGCAACCCAGTCCTTTGCCGGAGGCGTCACTATAGATTGTGAAACCACCAGATCCTGCGGGTAGCGCAAGGATTGGTGCAGTGGTGAGCCTCCTCTTCAACTCCTCGAACGCTGCTTGACAGTCCTCCGTCCAGATGAACTCCTCATTCTTCCGAGTCAACTTGGTCATTGGTTCAGCAATTCTAGCAAAATCCTTTACGAACTTCCGATAGTAGCCCGCCAAGCCCAAGAAACTTCTGATGTCAGCAACTGAGCTTGGGGTAGGCCACTTCTCCACAGCAGCTATCTTCTTAGGATCCACAAAAATTCCTTCTCCTGTGACAACATGGCCAAGAAAATCCACTTTGTCTAGAAAGAATTCACACTTGGATAGCTTACCGTACAGCTTCTCTTTCCTCAAAGTTTCCAGAACTTTTCTGAGGTGCTCTTCGTGCTCCTCCTTCGTCTTTGAATAGATCAGTATGTCATCAATGAAGACGACGACAAACTGGTCTAAGTATTCATGGAAAACCTTGTTCATAAGGTTCATGAACACCGCAGGAGCATTCGTCAAACCAAACGGCATGACCAAGAATTCAAACTGCCCATACTTGGTGTTGAATGCCGTTTTGGGAATGTCTTCCTTCCTGACCTTGATCTGATGATAGCCAGACCTGAGATCAATCTTGGAAAACACCTTGGCTCCACTCAACTGGTCAAATAAGTCATCGATCCGGGGCAGAGGGTACTTGTTCTTGATTGTGACATTGTTCAGCGCCCGGTAGTCGATGCACATCCTCACCGTTCCATCCTTCTTGGGCACAAACAAAACAGGTGCTCCCCAGGGTGAAGCCCCGTCTCGAATGAATCCCAGAGACTTCAGTTCGTTGATCTGCTCCTTCATCTCTTTGGCCTCCTTCGGGTTGACTCTATAACATCCCTTAGAAATCGGGGAAGAGCCAGGGACTAGATCAATAGTGAATTCTATGTCCCGATCTGGGGGTAGCCCAGGAAGACTATTAGGGAAAACATCCATGAATTCCGCTATGATAGGATGGGGTGGTCCAGGTTCTTCAGTAATAGAGTAGACAATACTCTCCATAACCTCCGGAGCTCTAGAGACTTCAAACTCTGGCCCTCCAGGTGGGCTGAAGATTACACATCCTCTGTGACAATCTATCAGCGCATGCTGCTTGCTCAACCAGTCCATTCCAAGGACTATGTCATAGTTGGGCAAGGGCATTACCAGTAAAGGTGCTACAAACTTATGGCCAGATATTGAAATGGGGCAATTACAGGTTTCTGTTATAGGTAGGGGTCCACCTCCAATCATAACCCTACAAATCCTCTTGCTAAGGCCCGTAACTATGTGGTGTGCAGAGATAAACTTTGTGGCTATGAAACTATGTGTTGCACCAGAGTCGAATAAAACTAATACAGGATGAAAATGTACATAGATGTAACCTGATATGACATCCGCATTAGGTTCCTGCTCCTGCTCTGGTTCCTCTGCAGTTAGGGCAAAAGCTCGCCCAGTCCTCTGTTGATGCTGCCCAAATTGTTACTGCTGAGTGGACAGAGGTCCCCTCTGTTGATTTCCTCCAGCTCTATTGGTCGCTGAGGGGCAGTCCTTCACTTGGTGGGTGGTAGACCCACAGATCAGACATTGTCCAAGCCTCTTCCGACAGATGTTCACCTGATGACCCGGCCTTTTGCAATAGCTACAGATAGGGATCTGCTTCTGGGGTGCTACATCATTATTCCTTGCTTGCTGATGATGCTGAGGCCTGTTGTTGTTGTTGTTGTTGGGCTTCTTCTGATTTCCCTGGAAGTTGCTAGTTCCAGGATAATCTCTCTTTGAACGGGCAGGTTGGCTCTTCTCTATATCTTGTGCTCTCTCCAGAATCTTCTCATAAGTCTTAGCTCCGCCAGAGATCACATAAGTGCGAATCTCCTCTCGAAGTCCATACTTGAATCGTTCAGCACGATCAGCAGGATCAGCCACCATGTTCTTGGCAAATCGGCTGAGCTGGCCGAATTCTGCCGCATACTCTCCCACAGTCATATTGCCCTGCTTCAAGTTCTGGAATTGTCGCTCCATCTCCCGCATCTCAGAAGTTGGGAAGAATTTCCTCTGGAACAACTTCTTGAAAGTGTCCCAGTCAACCTGTCTATCCTGGAGTCGGGGTTCATTCCGATACCAGGTGCTAGCTACATTCTGCAGTTGAAGTCCCACTGCTTCGGCCTTGAGGTCTTCTGGAAGTCGAGCGACGCTCAGAAGACGCTCCATATTGTCAAGCCATTCATCAGCATAGACAATTCCCTCGGTACCCTTGAAAGGTCGAGGGTTCTGCTTCTTAAAGCTCTCAATATCGCCCACCTTGGCAATATGATTTCCATTAATTAAATGGCCTTATTATTACATAAATTAATCTTTTAAATTTATGTTTACCTTGGCAGGCCTTGGTTCCTGTTGAGCTGCTTCTCCTCTTTCCAATGCAGCCATTGCCACATTGTGGGCATTTTCCATGCCTTCCTTCATAATGGCCGTCTGCTCGCGATGAGCTTCAGCTTGAGTTCTCTGAGCTTCTAGCACTCCTCTAAGCAGACTGATAAGGTCAGTGGGGTCCACAGGTAACGGTGGGGCAGCTGGAGTAGGCGTAACTACTGGGGGTTATATCTCCATCCGAGAAGATGATGGATCCATTGTTGTATTGTGGGGACGGTCAGCCAGCTGTCGAGGTGTAGGATCCGGACTTGATTGGGGAGGTGGGGTGTGGTCAGGTGTTGACATCCTATCGCCAGCAGGGTTCGTATTGTCAGTGGTCATTCTCTGGAAGTTTTAGGATAGAAACATAAGCAAGGTAGCCTATCTATAGTCAAACAAAAATATTTAATAATAATATGTATGTATATATCGGTCCTATGTTGTGGCAATTTGATGTTCTAGTGTTCTAACTGTTTCCTAGGTTTTCCTAAGTTGTTGTTAGAGACTTGCATGGGCCACCACTAAAAACATGTCACGACCCGATCCCAATTTCTTGGGTCGACTCGGATCATGCCCAGCCTGCACCGTTGTTGAGACGGCGGCAGTAAGCTGTAATCCATATGCAGGTACAATCAACAACAATTGATACTAATAATTGCCACAACATTTATTTAAACGATAAAATAAAACTTGTTCATTACAAAGCTTGTCCACAATTTTAACATAACATTATTTTTTTATTTATTTAAAAGATAAACTAAAACTCCAACTAAGCAGAAGTGTCATCATCATCATCAGGAACCTCCTCTGGGAGCACAGCAGGGTACAGCTCCGGGTCATAGTAAGTATTAATCAGAAGCTCGGATTCATCAATAGAACCTATTGGGGGTGGGGTATCCAGTCAGGAAAGGAGCAAGTACAATTATGAAAATAACAATTTGCATAATGATTAGAAACTTGCAATATTAAATAATTTTGAAACAACAATTTTTCATTTATGAAGTAAACAATGTGATTGAGTATGCAGTATCTATGATCGGTTTAGGATGATTCAATTGTATCCTATTGATACGGTCCGGCCTAACCCCGTGTGAAGAGGGGTAAGCTCGCACATTCATTAACTATTGGGCTTTGATCATAGATAACTACGCTACTCCCCATTATCCCGATGCAATGATTCAATATGTAACTCTAGGAGAGAGTACGTGTAACAATTGTGTATTTAACATGCAAAATTCTAATATTAATTAAACTGTAATTAACCACAACCGTACTTGCCTTGGATTATGACTGGAAAAAGGATTGTTGATGGAGACTAGTACCGTCCTTGAAATCCTACAATTGAGAATCCTGACTCAGCATCAGAAAATTGAACCATTCTAAGTGTGCTAGTTACAATCTCTAGAATTGGTCCTAGTCCAGTTTTATGTTGTTACTAAATTACACGCTTATCGAGATAGTTTCTATAAATCAATTTGCGAATGAACTAAATCATGTTAACATTTATTTGAGAAAATTTGTTTCTTTCCGACTGTTTCGCAAAACTTGTATTTTTTTGTAATATATATATAAAATTTAGGTTTTTCTTTTAATGAGAAAGTTGTGAATTTGTTGAATTACAAACTTGTACTTTTCCTAGTTATTTATTGTGAGAAAATTATTTTATTTTCTATAATAAAATAAATATTTATTTATTGTTTTACGTGTTTTACGTCAACCAACAAACTAGAAAACAAATAAATAAAAAAGTACTAAGCTATTACAAACTTTACACACCAACAGGAATGAATGGGCTTATGCCCTTACAGACCATTTACATAAATTTAAATAAGAGAAAACATTTGGTTAGTCTTTATAAATTATCCTACAACTAATAAATTAAATTAAATTGATTTCGAGTCTCAGACTCTGGTCCAAACTTTATTTTCAACTGCTCTGCCTCAACGTCCGGTCGAACCGGTGCGTTTGCATTGCGTTGGGGCCCAGTGACCGTTAAGGTCGTCGCCCAAAATATTATTTAAATAATATTTAATCCGAAAAATCATTTTAATAATCATTTAATAAATTTCCCAAAAACTTCGGCAGCACTCCCTCTATTTTCGGTCAACCCAAAAACTGGGAGTGCTTCCGTTAACCTGCAAATTAATTCCAAACCCGATATTTATATAACCATCCATATAGAAATACTTTCCGAAGCCAAATCGGAAAACCCGAAACAATATCAGAAATCCCGAAATTTATCGAAAAACGACAGAACTAACAGTTCATCTTGAAACTCACAGAACCAATTTGAAAACCCAACAAGAAAACCAAATAAACATAACTTTCTAAATCTCAGAATTTATTCCCGAAAATTTCTCGGAAAACCCGAGAATTGAAAACACAGAACTGTCTCCGAAGAATTTTCGGAAATCCCAAGAATTCACAGAACATTGTTCTATCCTAAATAATCCAATTATTCACAAAACCAACTAGCAGCAATACATTTCCGAAGAATTTTTGGAAAAATCCGAATTTTCGAAGAATTCGGTTGGACCAGATTTCATCATGGACAGTAAATAAAATTAGTTCAGAGTGTATCCAAAACGAAGGTGTAACGAAAATCCCGAAATGGAACTCGGAACCGAACTTGCTTGGGAACGGAAACAGAAAAAGCTGGACAGTGGAAACGACAGCAGATCGGGGCTCTGGAAAACGACCAGCGATGCACGGGAACAGCGGGGACTGGGCGCGGCCAAGAAGTGGCGCACGGGTTGTCGGTCGGCCGCGAAATCGCCGGACAGAGGAGGCGGCGGCCAAATCCGCTCGGGGTCGGCCTGATTGGGCGCTGGAGGGCGGCGGAACAGCGCCCGGGTCAGCGGGGAAAACGACCGGCAGTCGTACGCCGGGTGGGAGGCTCGACGGCGGGTGGCGCCGCTCGGGTTCGCCGAGAAATGGGTTTAGGGCACGGGTGATTTGGGGCAAGATGAGAATGATGGAGAGAGATGAAGAGAGGGGTTATATATAGGGAGGCAGGAAGTCGAGAAGGCGTCCGGTCACCGTCGGTGGCGACAATGGCGGCGGCGGGAAACCCAAGAGTCGGCCGTTGGGTCGGGAAGGAAAGGAAAGGTCCCAGAGTTAAAAATATTAATGAATGAATTTATTCATTCCTTCCATTCAATGGTTACAGCAAGTATTGCTGTAAAATATTGGGTTGGCTTAGGGCTTATGGGTTATTGGATCCTTATTGGGTTTGAAAGTAAATGGGCCAAGCAAATGGCCTATGGTTTTGGTTTACAAGACATGATTTTCTATTTATATAAAAATATGGATTTTGTTTTATGGCTAAGAAAAAAATCATTCTCATACAAATTAGTTAAATAAATATTTGTAATTAAAACAAAAGAAAAAAAATGTTTTTAGTTTCAATTCGGTTTTCGGGTCTGGGTTGACATACAAAAATCCTTGTTTTAATTATTTTGAAAAGAATATATATTTTTTTTTTACTCTTACATAATATTATTCTAGCATTTATTTTAAAAAAATTAAATTTAAATATAAAATTGTAAACTAAAATTATGGGTTTCACAAGTGATATGGGTTAAGGGGTTCTGCATATATTATATAGATTAAGCATATGAAATGGTTAGTCTATATGTATGCATAGATGATACACTTAGAATAGTGTGGGTTCTATGGGTTACATTAAGGATATATGGGTATTAGAGGATAAGATATATGGGGTTATGTGAGGTATTTTAGAGTATGTGTTATGGTTAAGGGTTAGAAGTTATGAGTCTAGTTTAATGTAGAGTATACATGTGTATGTTTTGAAATTAGTATTTAGTTGGTCTTGATATTTTTTTTTAGCACTATAGTCTATTTTAGTCTAAACCCTAGATTAGCCATTGACCCAATAGTCCAAGTTGACTTAGTTGACCAGTTGTTGACCAAATGCTTGGATATTGACAAATTGACTAGTTGTTGATCAGTAGTTGACCATTGACTATGTTTGACTTAGTTGACTGGAGACAGGAATAGAAGCAGGTTGTTGTTGTGTTTGTTGATCGTGTTTGATTATTTAATAACTTGAGACCTTACTTGTGATTAGGTTGAAGACATGGTTTTTCTGCGGATATCACCGACTCGTGGTACCATACGTTTTGGTGGAGGTGGGAAGCTTAGCCCGCGCTTCATCGGACCTTTCGTGATCAGCGGGAGGGTCGGTGATGTGGCTTACAGGCTAGACTTTACACCTGTACTAGTGGGTGTCTACAACGTATTCCACGTATCATAGTTGAGACGGTACGTGGCTGATCCTAGCCATGTACTTGATCATTCGAAGATTGAGGTGGGACCTACTCTCAGTTATCCAGAGTAGCCTGTGGAGATTCTGGATCGCCGAGAGAAGGTGCTGAGAAACCAGGTGATACCCTTGGTTCGCGTAGCATGGAGGCATAATTCTCCAGGAGAGTCCACCTGGGAGCGGGAGGATGAGATGCACGAACGATACCCATATTTGTTTGCACCGTGAGGTATGATTATCTATCCTTCTCATCAGTTAGTTTTGTCTTTTAATTTCGAGGACGAAATTATTTTAAGGAGGGTAGATTTGTCACTACCACATTTCTAGCTTGAGGGTATTTTAGTCATTTGGTGAATTTTTATTAATTTATTGGGTTGGTGGTTGATTTATTGACTTTGACTTATTGAGACTTAGTGGACTAGCCTAGAAGTTAACCCTAGCTATGGTAGCCCTAGTCTAACTTAAGTTAACCTACTTTTAGTCATTAGAAATTAGTTTTAAAGTAGGAAGGTTAAGTTTAAGTGAAATGGTTCATGACTTATGACTCAACTCAATGACTTGTGATTTACCAATTTCATGACTTGCAATTAAGCCATAGGCCCATGACTTAAGCCCAAAACCCAATCAAACCCATCCATGGCAGCCACAATTAGGGTTTCCCCTTGCCTATAAGTATTCTCTTAATGTGTTCTTGCCTCTTTTGTTCATGACCTAGATTTTGAAGGAAAGGTATTTTTTCCACTTCCTAAAATCCTATTTAATTCATTTTAACTCCTTTATAACCCTAGTCTTTTGCATTAGGATCTAATTTCTGTGTGTTTACTATTTATGGAGGTTTATCTCAGTTTTTGTGACATTTGGAGCTTGGGAGTTGGTATTTGGAATCCTTCCATTTGGGGCTTTCTTGGAGGATTGACACTCATAGGTAAAACCCTCAAATTATATTTTATTCTTGATTTTAGTGCATGATAGCTTAGGTATAGGTGTCCCCTAGCTACAGTAGAAATTTTGTGTCATTTGTATTAGGTTTCGTGTCCGTATCGGACACGTATCACTAGTGTAGGCTAAGTGTTCGATGAAATGCCCGAACCATTTCGATTTGCTATTTTTGCAAATGTATTTGACTAGAATCCTAGATCTAGGGTTTGCTTATGGCACTACCAAAATACACTCAATTAGCGATGGATATTTAGCGACGGAATTTTTCCTTCGGCATTTGCGACGGCTTCGTGGCCGCACACCGACAGATTACCGACCACACATTTTTTGCCATTTTTATTTTAATTTTAATGGGAGGAAAGGTCGCACATCCGTCGCTAGACTGTCGGAGTTATAGCAACGGATATACAGTCGTCGCTACGTAGTCGATTATTTGGCAGGAATTGTGTAGAGAATTGGCGGGACATATCTTCGACTACGTAGCGACGGATATTCAGTCGGAACGTATCAAACAGGGCGACTACTGGACGACGAATGTTTCTACGTTGCTAGTTCGTCGCTATATATATGTACCAGACTTTAAATGAAACGGTGGGGAGAACTTTACGTATTTCCCCCAAATTCACTCTCTCCTCTCTCTCTCTCTCTCTCTCTCTCTCTCTCTCGCCGGTGTCGGCTTCGGTGATCTGCGTCGGTGTCGTCGTCGGCGTCGGCGTCCTCTCCTCTCTCTCTCCCGAAGGTAACCCCTCTCTCTCTCTCGATCTCTCTGTCTCTCTCTCTCTCTCTCGCGGTGTCGTATAGGGGCTGGGCGGCGCGCTTGGGGCTGGGCCGTCCGAGGCTGGACGGTGGGCTTGGGGCGGGGGCGTCGGGGGCTGGACGACGGGCTTGGGGCTGGGGCGTCGGGGTCTGGGCGGCTGGCTTGGGGTTGGGGCGTCGGGGGCTGGGCGGCTGGCTTGGGTCGGGGGCATCGGGGTCTGGGAGGCGGGCTTGGGGTTGGGGAGTTGGGGGCTGGGCGGCTGGCTTGGGTCGGGGGCTAGGCGGTGGGCTTGGGGCGACGGCGTCGGGGACTGGGCGGCTGGTTTGGGGTGGGGGCGTCGGGGGCTGGGCGGCTGGCTTGGGTCGGGGTCTGGGCGGTGGGCTTGGGGCGGGGGCGTCGGGGTCTGGGAGGCGGGCTTGGGGTTGGGGCGTCGGGGGCTGGGCGGCTGGCTTGGGTCGTGGGCTGGGCGGTGGGCTTGGGGCGGCGGCGTCGGGGGCTGGACGGCTGGCTTGGGGCGGGGGCGTCGGGGGCTGGGCGGTTGGCTTGGGTCTGGGGCTGGGCAGTGGGCTTGGGACGGGGGCGTCGGGGTCTTGGAGGCGGGCTTGGGGCTGGGGCGTCGGGGGCTGGGCGGCTGGCTTGGGTCGGGGGCTGGGCGGTGGGCTTGGGGCGGCGGCGTCGGGGGCTGGGCGGTGGGCTTGGGGCGGCGGCGTCGTGGCTATTTGCAACCGACGCAGAGCCATAAGCACTATTCATAACTGACGGTGGGCTTTGGTCGGGGGCGGCGGGTGGCTTTGCTTCTCAAATTCATCTGAGTTTATAAATTGGCTAAATAATGTGTTATCCATATTGGGTGTTCCATTAGTTTGGTGGTGTTTGGATTAGTAAATGTGAATATGGGGTTTGGATTCATGGTGTATATGTTCACTGTCTCAAGGACAGTGCGAGTTCTATCAGTTGTGTGCTTCTGTATAGATGTATATATCTATACATCTAGCTGTGATATACATATGTATATGTGACAATCTCAGTTAGCGACGGACTAGTTACCGGTTAGCGATAGATATTTCCAGCTTCATTTGCATTAATCTACGGTACGACATGGTGATCAGGACATAGTCCCTGCAGCCATTCGACTGGCGAGGCAGAAACTATGTAGCCGTAGATAAAGTTGACGGTCTTTCGACCCTCATCCCTCGGCAATGATGGTACGACAACCTATCACTATATCTTGTATAGTAGTAGATGATGTCGTAGTATTACATTAAGTGAGTTCATCTTGATTCTGTTATGTCCTTCAGATACTAGATACGATAAGAACATATACTACACGATATGTATACAGAATATAGATGATTCACACTAATGTATGCTAGAATGAATTTTGGGTTGTGTTCTGAGCCATCCGTTCTCATAAAACACATAGGAATTAGTAGTGTGAGAGCGCCGGAGAGAGTGAGAGCGCCGGAGGGGGGGAGGAGAGAGAGAAAGAGAGTAAAATGGTACGACATGGTGAAGTAGTACTGTATTTTGGCTCCAGTTCCAGCTCCGTTTGTATTAATCTACGGTACGACATGGTGATCATGACATAGTCCCTGCAGCCATTCGACTGGCGAGACAGAAACTATATAGCCGTAGATAAAGTTGACTGTCTTTCGACCCTCATCCCTCGGCAATGATGATACGACAACCTATCACTATATCTTATATAGTAGTAGATGATGTCTTAGTATTACATTATGTGAGTTCATCTTGATTCTGTTACATTCTTCAGATACTAGATACGATAAGAACATATACTACACCATATGTACATAACATAGATGATTCACACTAATGTATGCTTGAATGAATCTTAGGTTATGTTCTAAGCCATCCGTTCTCACACTTGGCAAAAAATTGAATTTTTTATACTTTATCGGCTTTCGAAAATGTACTCAAATTACATGATGGTTCCTTTAGTTAGCTTGCTTTTGTTACAATTATATTATTTGTGACTATCGATCTTACCAGATGGCACCCATAACCCGAGGAGCGGCACATCGTTTGAGGAAAATAGTGAATGCTGAGGTGGCTCCTCCTACAGTTAAGGAGGAAGTGGCACCGGTTGCTAGTGAGACTGGGAGTTCTATTCATCCAGCACCGGTAGCTAGTGAGACCGGGAGTTCTCTTCAAGCAGTCCTTGTAAGGGAAGACATCTCTCCTCACGCCAAAAATCTCGCTTTTTCGAGGTGGTTGCGTGATCGTATCACTGAGCGTTTGCGTGAGCAGCGTGGTTCTCATTAGCTATTAGTACTTATTTGTATTGAACTATTTGTATTGAGTTGTTTTTGTATTAGACTATTTGTATTGGACTACATATATGAACTAGAACTGTGTCAATCTCTGGATTGTATTGGACTACGACATGGTGATCAGGACATAGTCCCTGCAGCCATTCGACTAGCGAGGCTGAAACTATGTATCCGTAGATAAAGTTGACTGTCCTCCGACCCTCATCCCTCGGCAATGATGATACGACAACCAACAAGAGAGAATACTTTGAGAGATCCATCCACTACAAAATTATGTTAATTTAGCGACTAATTTAGCGACTAACCATTTTAAGTCGTCAATTAGCGACTTACTACTGACTAATTTTCGACTAAATGACACATTAATTTTTTGAATAAAATGGTTCATTGCCATTCCATCGGTAGAGTGTTGGTAATTCTTTAAAATTATGTACCAACTAAAAATTGTAGTCGCTAAGTAGTTGGAAGAATCTGAAAATTTAGTTTCTACTATCCAGCGATGGAAAATTTTAGTTGCCATTCCAAAAACTTTTCCTCTTTCTAAAACCCTTCCCCCCATAAACATAACTAAATCCCGCAGTTCCCTCCCCCAATTCCCTCTTTTCTAATTTTTTTTCCAAAGCCCACCTCCTCCTCTTTAACCCCCAGGCCGCCTCCTCCTCTGTAGCGCCAGCCGCCGCCTCCTCTTTACCCCTGCCGCCTCCTCCTTTTTAACCCCCAGGCCGCCTCTTTCTCGCGACAGGCGGAGCTCCCGCTGCATCCTTCGACGAGCCCCAGCCCGTCTCCTCCACCGGAGGCCCCAAGGCCGTCGATCTCCTCATTGTGGATCAGGTATAAAAAATTCTATTGTTTAAATTTAATTGGTGTGCTTTGAATTGCAATTTTATGACCAAAATATGGATATCACCACTTTGGAAGGGTTTTGGTGGTTACCATGTCTGAAGCTTTTATTGCTTTAGTGTTTGTGGTTCATCAAGCTTATTTTCTGTTCTCATTTCTGCTTTTAATAACACTAATTTTCTGTTTAATGCATAATTGAGATATTTGAAAATCGTCGATATATATCCTCAAACTCATAGCATAAAACAATTCCAAAAATTCGGACAGAGACAAGGAATTTTCTGACTGAGACCGTCCTCTAGTCTTCATCAACCATATATATATTAATGCCGAGGAGACTCATAACACACTAAAGTATGCTAATCATGCTTGGCACATTCGTAATAAGCCTGTATGAATTTTCAACAAAGGTGTGCCTTTCAGTGTTTCTGTTATAAATTGTTGAGACATGGAAAACCCCTTTTGTCTTACATGGGAGTGCATTTCAATACTTTGTCCTATATTCAGTTCAGTTCAATACAAATCCCAAGTCAAATGAGATTCAGCGGATGTGATGACAGCTCTGATTCTTGCAGGCCGAGCTACATTGTGCCCGTGATGGAGGAGCTTCAAGCGATATAGTTCAACTATCATATTAGAGTATAAAATAAATTAACTTTCACTATCTGATAGTTTTGCTCTTAAATACAAGAATTTCTTACTTATTATATTGGTAATATTTCTTCTTTGTTGATTTTATTTATTCTTTGCATATAGGTAGTATCACATGGTGATGCATGTCCTTCCTATGAGTATCGGTTTCGGTTGGTTTTGATCTTTCAGTTTAAGTAGTTCGGTGGTTTGGATAGTTTACTTTAGACTTGTGATGGCCAACAGGTGTATCATGACATCGCTAAATGATCAAATTGACATACTAACAAACTTAATTAAAGTGCTGACAGATTATGTTTATGTTATAAGGGAAGATATTGGTATTGCTATAGACACAAAAAAATAATTATTTGTTTACAGCAATGTCTCTTGAATACATTTGTTGTTATGAAGCTAAGCTCAGGCAACTTATGAGCAAAGTATCATTGTTTGCAACAATGTCCCTAGAATTATTTGAAAAAGCATGTTTTATTATTACATCTATTGGGTGGGTGCAACTACTATACATTTCATGCTATTCATTGTATATATATTTATATATATATATATATATATATATATATATAATTTTCTTGATATGCCAATTATAAAATGCCATTGTATGTGTTTAGTATTATATTGTTACTTAATATAGCAATGCAAGTTTGAGCTTCATACATATTAGTCCTTAGTTTCTCTTACAACAGAACCAATAATTTATGAGTTAATTTTGGAGTTATAAACAAACCTTTATCTGAATCATTTTGGCTTGGAAAAAAGAAATTTAAGGATATTGTGGAGGTTAAATGTTAGAATTGTTGATTGAAGATCAAATGCTTTTTTTTTACGATGTTTGCAATTTTTTCTGAGATAAGCTTTGATGTTCAAATAGTATAATTTAAGCCATATAAGAAATGTTTTGGTATCATTCCTGAAACAATCCAAATGACGATGATATCCTTCTGTTCTGCATATAAATTTCTTTTGACAATCCATATCGCCATAGATTATAAGAAGGTGAGTTAATAGAAGTAAGAAGTACTCAAGTTCTCCAATTTCCTTTTTTGGTTACAGTTGACCATCCAGAAGGTATCCTTATTCTTATAGGATACTTCAGCTTTTCTGAAGCTAAACATCTTATCTAGTTCTGTCCTAAGTGCCAATTTCTAGGAATGAGTTTATATTATTTGATCATTATGACAAGATACACTTATTGTGTTTTTATATTTATTTTTGCTCGATTTCATCAATATGAAACCATCATGGTGATATGAAATTGTCTCTTAATCTGATTAGTGGCTATCTATGCCAAAAGTTCGCTAATCGGTGAAAGTGAGCAGCACTAAGTTTCTTCGCCAAACAAACTCTCACAGACAAACAAGCAAGCAAGCAAGCAAGCAAGCAGACAAGTACACAGAAGAGAATAGAAGAGGAGGAATGAGAGACGGAACAACAAGGAAGCAAAAACAGGTACAAGGGTTCTTCTAAGTAGTACTTATTTTGCATATAGGCCCCTCTCTCTTTCATTTTAATTTGTTATTGCACATACATAAGAAGAACATGAGTTGTAGACTAGGAGTTGGTCTGAAGTAAGTAATTAGAGTTTGTTGCATGCAGCTGTGGCCCAAGGTGGTGCTGAAGAAATGGCTGAAAATCATCTCCAGGGACTCCGACTTTAGTGCCGACGAGAGATCAGACACCACCGAGAGCGACAGCGAATTCGAAGGTTATATGATTAATCACCTGCTGCTCTTCCTCTAGCTGCTTAATAATAATAATTATTATTAATATCTCTGCAAATGGTTCATCTCTGCAGAGACGTATCGATGGGAGTGTCAGTGCGAGGAATAGGCCAGATTGGATGGATTTGGACCCGAATCATCATTTGGTATATATTTTTATTCTCTTGGTTCTTTAAATTGTCTAAGTATCTCATCATGTTTTCCGGAATATCAGATGTTGGACTGTCTTTGTTGACCGTTCAATTATATCAAAATCTTACAAGAATTTGGATAATTTAATGTTCTAATCTAAACGATCCACAAACGACTACCATTTCTGAGAACATATTTGATACTTAAGTACGGAATTCCCGACTCTCTCTCTCTCCCCCCGGTGGGAGCGTTAGCCACAATTACCTTCTTTCAAAATAAAATAAAATTATATAACTTTCATGCCAATCAAGAGGAATCTTCATAATTAAAGTGAGGTGCCGTGTGTGGCATTCGGACTGAGTTTGTTAGGCCAATGGGTCGGATTTGTAGGCCTTCGGGCCAAAATAATTACTTATATATATAATTGATGTGATGTATGGAGGGGGCTATTTAGCATCTTGAGGCAATGCGCTGTCTACTTTCTCTTGCTTAACAATAGTATTTTTGGTTGAGCTATGTGAACTTCCAGTGATAAAATTCAAGCTATCATGGCATGTGCTAACTCTTTTGTTGAAATTTAATCATTTCCATTGGAAGGATAGATGACCCCTGCTTCACTTTTTTTCAGTTTGAGTAACTTTCATAGGGTCAAGTGTTTCACTCTCATTATTTCCTCGAGAGGAAAGTCAGTTTTCTGAGTAATTCTTTCTTCCGATGACAATAATTCATACTCATACCATACCATTTGTTTAGATTATGGATGGCTGATATAGGATGAACTGTGCAATTAGCCAAGGTCACCAAGGAGATTTGTTCTGTTTGTCTTAGCCTTCTAGGAATGATTAATTTCTAAGCATGTCGCACAGACAGGGGATGGAGACAATGATATGGAGACGGCACCTATTTTTGGTTGTCCTAGGGTCTGTTTGGCAATATTAAGGGTAGCGGTTACGAGGTATTTTTAGAGTACTAGTTATAAGGGGTCCCGTTTTGGGTGATTTTTAATAGAGACTTTTAAGCTTATTCAGAAATTGGCACTTGGGACAGAACTAGATAAGATGTTTATTTTCAGAAAAGCTGAAGTATCCTATAAGAACAAGGATACCTTCTGGATGGTGATATGAAATTGTCTCTTAAGCTGAAGCCAAGCCAGTGTCAATAATCCTATTAAATCTGAGGTGTTTGACTGTGAATTTGATATTTTGTTCAATGGCACTTGCTTGACCTTTGCTTTTGTAATTTCTGAACTCTGAATAAATAGAGATAGGAAGAGAACCCAAATATTCCAATGTTTCTCTCTCCAGGTGTTTTGATATGCTACTTTGTTCCCTTTTCAAAAGCTTATTCAGAAAGAGAAGTTCCAAATATTTCTTGACCTTTGTTTTTTCCAAAGCTTATTCGGAACTAGTCTAACCTTGCTTCAACAATTGCACTTTATAGCTGTGATAGATAGGAAGATTCTGTTTGTTCTTCATTATATGTTAGACTATGCTGAATACTCTGTTAGAATCAATGGCAACAAATAATTGTTGCTAGTGGTAATTACGAAGATTCCTTCTCTCTTTGGGCCCATACTATACATGCTGCAAAAGTAAATGGTGATTTATTGTGGTGTTGCAAAGTTACAGTTTTCTTCCATATTGGAGTAAAACGAACGTGCTACTTCTCCGTAATAGGTTTCGCTAGCTGTTCTACTATTTTATTGTAACGTTTGTATGTATGCTATTGTTGTTCCTGATACTTGAAAGGTCATTTGAGAGCTTGGTGGCAATGTAAAATTTTGCTTTCCAGTTTGTGGAATGTAAAATTTATGCTGTCTATATGTATGTTTGGATGCTCTTGCCATCTTCAATTTGTTTATCAACATTATAGCATGAAAGTAGTGTGGTACATAAAGCGTCACATTGTTTGTTGCTCATCCTGGTTGTACATGCGCATCATACCAAACTAATGTTCGTTACAGGTTCTTTCAGATCCATTCCAGGATAGTCACACGAACGAGAATGTAGTGTTTCCGCATAATATTTTTGAAAAATGCATAGGATGTACAATGTTGTAGTAAGAGAGGTGAAGATGGCTTGAATGCATGATTGGGTGATTTCACATAACCAACGACCAATCACTAATACATTTGTTGCAATTCTTGGAGAGAAAATATTGTCTGCCTAGTTCAAATTGATGAAAAGTGGAAACCTAGTGTAGCATGTTTTGACATTTGTTTGAATTTAGGGAAGCGGATGGTATACCTGGTCTCTAGCACAGTCCACGCCTTATATAGCCAGTTAAGGGTGGCAGTGCTGGTTTCTGGTCACTACTAAAATCTGTCAATTCAGCGACGCGTCAAGACGTCGCTAAAAAGGGCAAATACGTCGCTAATTTCTATTAGCGGCGTATTTAGCGACATTTTCAAGTAGCCGGGATTAACCTAGTCGCTAAACAAGAAAACGTCGCCATACGTCGCTATTGCGACGAGCTTTAGCGACGTGTCCACGTCGCTAATTTAGCGACTGCCAGCGACATAAAACGTCATAATTTACCGACGTAATCTAGCGACGTTGAGCGACTTGACATGCATCGATGCTGACCTGGCTTTAGAGCCAAATGGCGACGTTCTGCGACTTTTTAACGTCACTATATTACCGACATATAGCGACTTTTAGCGACGTCCTTGTAGCGACGTTTAGTGACGATTAGCGACGGTTCTCATTAATGTTAGCGACGTACTTAGCGACGTTTATATCGTCGCTGGACGTCGCTGACAGTCGCTGAACGTCGCTAATATTAAAAAAAATTAAAATAAAATTACAGCAATTGCAGCATTTGTAGAATTTGTAGCACCATTTGTTACAACAACGATTGTGTATCACGAACACAGTATCAAACAACACATACACACAATCACGAACACGTTTAAAACACAATGTGTCCACAATCAACACAGATTTATGAAAATTTGTAACAATGTCAAACATAATGTGTCCACATAAGAATAAAGTATGTAAAACCACATAAAAGATCCAACAATGGGCCATCACACAACAATGTATATGCCGACTACGATTGATCAGGAGGAGCATCACTGCTCCTATCACCGCTCCTGGAAAGAAGGTAAGCATACTGCTCCGGTGTAAGAACCACCGACGACGATGAAGGAGGAGGCAATGCAACCGCTGGAGAAGGAAGCAGTGTAACCGCTGGAGATGGGTGCGTCCGCGTCTCCTCTAGGGCTCGGAGTCTGGCGCTGCATTGCTCCATGCAAGTCGCTATCCTGGTAACGATGTCGTGAATGGACTCCTGTGTCCCCTGTACTTGCTGCACGGTGCGCTCGAGCTCGTCAAAGCGTGCGGTGACCGACGCAGCGTCCTCTTGCGCCTGAGGCCCTTGCTGCTCAGCAATCCTCCTCAGCATATCGTCACGCAGCTCAGCAATCTGGCGGACAATGGTCTCCTTGACTCGGGACGACTCGGCCTGTGACGGCTGTGAATGTGCACTGGAAGAGGGAGCCCTGGATGCCTGCGTCGCAACAAATGCGCCGTAGGACCCCGTACCGTAGTACGTACACCTCTGAAGACCACCAACAGCGGTCTTCCAGAGCTCGTCCTCCGACTGAGGCGGAGAGGGTTGCGATGTACCAACCCCTCCCTCTGCCTGTGCACTAGCACTCGCACGCTCATCACGTAGCCTAACATACTCTTCCTAGAAATCATTGTGCATCTCTATACATCAGTACTTACCTAAATTAGCCTAATAAACGTCTAAAATATTTAATTATTATTAAGTATATGGTTATCTGTATATTTTTCAAGTTGTGTTAAAAATTAACGAAATCTAAATTAGTACTTACATAGCTCTGAGTAGTCTGGTCGTCGATGAGCTTCCCGTCCTTCCGATGGGTGGCCAGGAAGACGGTCACCATGTTTGCGTCCTCACCCCTCTTCACCTGCGTGTTTGTTATATTTTATTCTTTAGTAAAATAGAAAATTATATACTCCTACTATTAATAAATTCTTATATTTGACAATAAATTACATACCAGACGACGGAAATGCTCCGTCATAGGAATCGATCCACCACACCACTTTTCGGCCATCGTCCTAGCCGCCTTCGTCTTCTCCGACCGCTCTTTGTACTCGGGCTCCTCAAATCGAGCCCTCATCGTGGTCCACTGGTCAGGTGTGATCCAACCAGCAATCGGCTTTCCGGAGCGATGACGTTTTTTCTGATCGTCAATAGCATCACGGATCAACTTGGCGGCGACGGCAGGAAACTGCCTCTCAATCTGCTCGGCACGGTGTGGTGGATAAAAATTAGTCCTCTACAAGAATTACAAATTAAAATAATTAGTTCTAAAAAATACTTAAAATTATATTAATCATACTAAATTAACTATCTTTAGTTACCTTGAAGTGGGCAAACCAGAATTCCTTCCTCTCTTCCGAGGCATCCGAGTAGTTGATCCACGGACCCCCATAGTTGGACCTTAGAAAGGTGCCCAACACTCTCTGTACCGACGAGGGACGATATCTGTATACAACGATAACCGACGTATTAATGAATATATATAGATATACAGACATGCATAAAATATTGATTTAACTTACTTCGTAGGACCGTCGGCCCAAATCTCCATCCTCGTCTCGCCCTGAGGTGCGCATGCAGGGTCGCTCTGCTATGGATCCGCCCGGACGGGACGGGCGGGAGTAGGGACTACCTCCTCCACCTGCTCCCCACCCGCCATGCTGCTGTCAGCGCTAGGAAGGCTAAAGGAAGTAGTATGTTCAGCAAGCCTGGAACTGCTCGTCGCAGGTGCACTGCCACCCGGACCTGAGACCGTATGGTACAATGGAGTGCTCGGGTCAGAGGATGGTCTAGAGCCATCCTCCTGTAACGGAGCTCTCTGTCCACCTAAGGACACGGATCGTATTAGGTACAAGAGGCAGCTTCGTCTTCCCCTTCGGATACTTGTACCTCTTCTACACAAGTAGATATTGAATGGGGAACTTCTGCTGAGTCGACATCAACTGTATTAGGTACAAGAGGCAACTCGTCCTCCTGATAAGCCACTTCGTCGACGTCGTAGGTATTTCTGGCTTTAGTCTTGCATACTGCCCACCAGTCGTACCTCGTTGTTCCCCGTCTAGGATATGTTGTAAAATATACGAGTTGAGCTTGACTTGCTAGGATAAATGGTTCGTATCCTTGGTATCGACGACGGTAGTTAATATCTACAAGACCATGTTTGTCAATTTTCCATCCTTGATCTTGTATGGGATCGAACCAATCAACTTTGAACAACACGATCTTGGCAGGCTCTATGCCACAGTTGTACGTCAATTCCACGATCTCACGTAAGACGCCATAGAAATCATTGCCTGGAGTGACATCTTTGTAGTTTGTAGATTTGATACACAAGCAACTATTTTTTGTGGAATCAAGATCCAGGAAGCTATCTCTGATGACAGCATTTGTTGACTTGAACTTAAACCCATTCACGCAATAACTTGGCCATACTTTGACGGCATAAATTGGTCCCTTGGCAAGAGTTCTAATAGATTCATTCTCAAGAATGACGTTCGAACGATCGACCTAAATATGAAAAGATACAAAATTAAGTTTAATGTTAAGTTATTTCTTGTGCAGTTGTGAATGGAGGAAGATTCTAACTAGCTTCTTACGTACATATGCAGTCAACCAAGACGGAAAATGAAGTCTCATTTCTTCTTCTACTTCTTCATCTGCAATGTATGGTCTACTTGACCTCACATCATCATTAAATTTGCTGAAAACCAATAAATATCGGGATATACTCGTTAAATTATAATAACAGAATCAACAAATAGATGACTTGAATGTTAAAGATTTTCACTTACCACTCTAGCTTTTCCACTTCATCCTCCTCGCAGTTGAGTAATATATACAATTGGGCCGCCTTTAGTTCCTCATCATTCAAATATCTCTTTTTCAGTTTTCCTGAAGGCTTTCTAAGAGCATTGAAGACTTTCAATAATGCATCATTATATTCTATATCTCCATCGTCGTTCCTCGGAGCTCTTGTTCTATTTGTAGCAATATGAGGCTTGAAATATATTGAACAGAAGTTTGTAATCTCCTCAAGGACATAGGCTTCACAAATAGAACCCTCGACCCGTGCCTTATTTTTCACCTTCCTCTTCAGGTGGTTTAGATGGCGCTCGAACGGGTACATCCACCGATAACCGACGGGCCCACCAATACGTGCCTCATATGAAAGATGAATTGACAAATGCTCCATAGAGTCGAAGAATCCAGGAGGGAACACCCTCTCAAGCTTACACAATGTTACTGCAATGTCCTTCTCCTGCTTTTCAAGCCGATCGACGAGCAACTTAGTAGAACAAAGATCTCTGAAGAATATGCTAAGCTCTGTCAGTGGATCCCAAACGACATGAGGTAAGAATTCCCGAAATGCAATCGGGATTAACCTCTCCATAAAAACATGACAGTCGTGGCTCTTCATACCCTGTAGTTTGTTCTCCTTTGGGTCAACACATCTTCTCAAATTCGATACGTACCCGTCTGGAAATTTTAGGCCCTGTATCCACCTACAAAGTTTACCTTTGTCCTCCTTGTCTAGTGAGAAAATGGCCCTGGGCTACTTATACTTCCCACTGCCTTCCTTTATCAAATGCAACTCTGGACGTCTGCATATTTCTTCTAAGTCCAACCTGGCCTTGGGATTGTCTTTCGTCTTCCCCTTTACGTCCATCACAGTATTTATTATATTATCAAATATATTCTTCTCGATATGCATGACATCCAGGTTATGTCTGGGCAGATGGTCACTCCAATATGGTAGGTCCCAGAATATACTCTTCTTCGTCCAGTTGTGAGCGCGGCCAAATCCATCACACTTGTACCCCGCTGTAGGCTCTTCAATAGCACTTGACAATTCTTTAACTTCTTTCCATATCGTGTCCCCAGATCACCGTGGCGGTGGACTGGACTTCTCTACCACGCCAGCACGAAAAGCATTCCTGTTCCTCCGGTACGGATGATCCTTTGGCAGGAACTGTCGATGACAATCAAAGAAGCACAGTTTTCCTCCGTGTTTCAAACGGAAAGCCTTAGTGCGATCCATGCAATACGGACATGCGAGACGACCATGGGTGCTCCAACCCGATAACATTCCATAGGTCGGGAAATCATTGATGGTCCACATTAGTGCGGCCCTCATCTGAAAGTTCTGCTTTCTGGAAACATCATATGTGGTTGCACCTACTTCCCACAACTGATTCAGCTCATCTACCAAGGGCTGTAAGTACACATCGATGTTCCTCTTCGGGTTCTTCGGACCTGGAATAATAACAGTTAGGAACATGTAAGGAGTCTTCATACACATCCAAGGCGACAAGTTGTACGGAGTAACAATCACTGGCCAACAAGAATATTGTGAGCCCGAAAGTCCAAATGGGGTAAAACCGTCGGAGGAAAGCCCCAATCTGACATTACGCGGCTCCGAAGCAAAATCGGGATACACTCGATCAAAGTGCTTCCATGCTTCCCCGTCGGATGGATGATCCAGTACTCCATCTATTTGTTCTCGCTTGTGCCAACTCATATTATCAGCTGTCTCCTTTAGCATAAACAACCTCTGTAACCGCGGCGTCAAAGGCAAATAGTGCATCGAATCTGTTGGCTTGCGTGCACCAGAAGTCCTTGTTGTACTAGTTGCCTTGAAGCGATCGGCACCACAAAATCTGCAGGCGTCTTCATCCTTGTCGTCCTTATAGTACAACATGCATCCGTTGCGACATGCATCAATTTTTTCATACCCCATCCAGAGCGATCTCACCATTCTCTTGGATCGGTAGAAGTCTTTAGGTAACTTGCCACCCTCCGGCAATATATCTATAATTAACTCCAGGATTCGGTTGTAGCATTCTTGAGACATGTTAAAATGTGATTTTATGCTCAACAATCTTGTAACCACCTCCAACGGTGAATGGTCATCACAACCAGGATATAAAGGAGTCCTTGCATTCTCCAGCAACTCAATAAACTTTGCAGCATTGGCATTCGGTGCCTCCTCAGCTGCATATTGATTGTTCGGATCGAAACTAGGCCCCGCAGCATCGAAAACCATGTTCGTCCACCCTTGGTCGTAATCAGCATGCTCGTGGACATCTACATAAGGCTCCACATAAGGCTCCGGCTCGGAGGCTAAAGACACAAGTTCTCCTTGTGCGGTCCACTGATAATAATTTTGCATGAAATCCCTCGAATACAAATGATATGTCACATCCACTTCCTAATGATATTTCAAGTTGCGATATCTCATACATGGACACTTAATTTTTGTACGGTCCATGTACTGAGGGAACGCCTTGGCAAACTGCAGGAACTGTTGCACACCCTGTATAAATTCATCCTGCACACCGCACATGTCATCAGGATGACGATTGTACATCCACAAACGGTTCCGCAGATAGTAATTCATAGCCATTTTAAGATAATTCTGCAAAGATTGACACAGATAATAATTCATCAGGATGAAGATTGTATATCCACAAACGGTTCTGCATAATTGCCAAGTGTGGGGACGAATGGCTCAGAACACAATCCCAAATGCATTCTAGCATACATTAGTTTGAATCATCTATGTTCTGTACATATTGTGTAGTATATGTTCTTAACAAATCTAGTATCTGAAGGATGTAACAGAATCAAGATGAACCCACATAATGTAATACTAAGACATTATCTACTACTAAAAGATGTAGTGATAGGTTGTCGTATCATCATTGCCGAGGGATGGGGGTCGGAGGACAGTCAACTTTATCTACGGCTACATAGTTTATGCCTCGCTAGTCGAATGGCTGCAGGGACTATGTCCTGATCACGATGTCGTACCATAGATTATCTACTACTAATTAAGACTTTCAACTAAGCAGTCAAAGGGTACTGAACAGAAAGTCTAATTATAAGACTTTCAACTAAGCAGTGTTGTAGGATTTAAAATATGGTATTCAGGATTAGTATCCATCCTTCGTGACATAGCTGACTCTGCCAAAACCTGACCAACATATCCTACACTAATCATTCCATATTTCAGTAATGTCAGAGAGCTAAATCATACTCAACTGTCGAAAATACTTAGGAGAAAACTCATTCACAGGATTAGTATCCATCCTTCGTGACATAGCTGAAATTTTATATAGCTCGATAATAATTATTAGTCAATTTATTCATCATTACAAAACCCTGAAAAAGCCCAAAAAAAACTCCCAGTATCAGTAAATAGGGCTCGAACCCTAAATTAGAATTCGAATCCAAGCAAAACATCAAATTGATAGTTGATATGCCCAAAAAACTCCCAGTATCAGTATATAGGTGTCACACTGTGAGTCTCGTGTCCACACAGTGGGACACGACGTGTCCAAACCAACAAAACAGGTGTCATACGAACTAGAAGCGAGTCCACTGTGAGTCTCATGTCCACACAGTGGGACACGACGTGTCCAAACCAATAAAATAGGTGTCACACGAACTAGAAGCGAGTCCACTGTGAGTCTCGTGTCCACACAGTGGGACACGACGTGTCCAAACCAACAAAATAGGAGTCACACGAACTAGAAGCGAGTCCACTGTGAGTCTCGTGTCCACATAGTGGGACACGACGTGTCCAAACCAAAAAAATAGGTGTCACACGAACTAGAAACGAGTCCACTGTGAGTCTCGTGTCCACACAGTGGGACACGACGTGTCCAAACCAACAAAATAGGTGTCACACGAACTAGAAGCGAGTCCACTGTGAGTCTCGTGTCCCCGAAAGCGAGTCCACGCTCTCGTGGACACGAACTAGAAGCGAGGAAGAGAGCTAGAAGACGAGAAGAAACTGGGAAGCGGGGGGGGGGAGAGTTACCTGAGAAGGAGCTACCTAAGGAAGGAGG
Organism: Iris pallida; assembly: GCA_029216955.1. NCBI lineage: Eukaryota > Viridiplantae > Streptophyta > Magnoliopsida > Asparagales > Iridaceae > Iris > Iris pallida. The sequence continues at coordinate 7,919,706 of JANAVB010034616.1, read as the reverse complement.
AGGAGGAGGAGGAGAAGGAGGAGGGAGATCGCCGGAGGTGCGCCGCGGAGGAGGAGGCCGGAGGAGGAAAATCGCCGGAGGGGCGTCGCGGAGGAGGAGGGCACGAAATATTTGGGGGGAAATTTTGTGAAAGATCGAAAAGCGAAACCCTTGCTATATGAAACTATTAGCGACGTTCTTCTAGAACGTCGCTAATCGTCGCTGATATTTATGAAACGGCGACGCTACTTAAATTGCGTCGCTACACGTCACTACATCAGTGATGTGTACCGACGAACTTGCGACGCCTATTCTTATTTAACAAATTGCAGCCGCTAGACGTCGCTATTAGTCGCTGTCAGCGACAAACAGCGACGTCTTGTATAAACGTCGCTAAAACCCCAAAAAATAGCGACGTTTTTCTTTGGAGTCGCTAAATACGTCGCTGATATGACTTATTTTGGTAGTGGGTTGGGTTGAGAGTATCCAACCATCTAAAACATTTCAATATGTAATTGATGTGATTACGTCGCTTGATATGAATTTCCAACCTGCTTCTTCTCATCTTAGCTAGATGCCTTCAGTTCCTAATATTCGGAACTCAGTTCTGACATGATGGTAAAGCTTAGTAATGTAAACATCAACTTAATCGAGTTCGTCGTTACCATGTTATAATCCTTGATCATTGACAAAATTTGGCCAGAATCCTGATCTAATATTTAACTTCATATATTCAACTAGACTAAAGTAAGAAGAGAGAACAATGTGTGAACATTCGGAAAATTTGGCTAGAATCCTGATGTAATCCTAATCTAAGATTAAGATCGTAAAAAGGGATAAAAAAAATTGAGAGAATAATGTGTGAATATTCGGATCCTGATGCTTGGAATGATTGGGAGTCTTATTCTTAACTATTCATGTAGAGTTGTAATGGACACAGAGTTGCAGCAAATTACTTCCCTGAGATAACAATCACTGAAACTTACAGGTTTTAGAGTTCCATCAGTAAAAATGAATTAGAAGCATAATATAATACAATTGATCATCTTCGTCTTTGTGCATTAATCCAATTTGTCACATTAATTAGAACACAAAATTTGCAAAAGTTGTGTTTCACAAGCTTTATGATTGAACTGATCTTCTACAATCACAAAGTTATTCATTTTCCACCAAGAGCTAATATCTCAATTATCTAAATGAACTCTATATATGTTTGACATATTCACAATTAGTATTTTGTAGTGTTCTTCATTATCATCTCTATTCTCTTACGTGTAGCAGTTTAGTATTCTTCTTAATTTTTTTGGCATCTTGATCTTTGCAAATATTAGTTCCTATTCTTCAAAACATGTAGTTTGGTTGTAATTTTATATATTCATGATATATTTATATATACAGGAGGCCTACGAAAAATTGGAGAGTCATGTCTCTCAGCCACTGATCAGGAAGGGGCGGCGGCTATTACTAGTATGCCACGTATGCCCATTGCGAGGAATGACTTGTGGGTACAGGCTGTTGGAAGAGGAAAGGGCGGTAGTGTGTATAGTACCGGGTCGTTAGCGTCACAACCGTCGATATATTTCAGAGCCCTTCCACCTACACAGTCTACTACCGGTCCTGCACAGACTACTTCTACTGGCGTTCTTACTATAGAGCAGATGACTACCATGATGTTCGATTTTCAGAGACAGTTGAGACATATTACTGAGTTGGTGTCTCCAAACAGTGCTCCTGGCGGTACTACTGCTCCTTCTGGTACTTTGACTGTTCCTCCTGCTGCTGTTGCTGCTACTCATTTTTTTACTCTAGCTACTATTTTATCTGTTGCTCATCCGGCTACGTCTCCAACTGTTGCTCCTTCGGCTACGTCTCCATCTGTTGCTCCTCCTGCTACTTCTGTTCCAGGTCCAGTTTTTACGGCGAGCCAGCAACAGGCATTTGTTACACTTATGACGCAATTTATGGGCAGCATGCAGCCACCAGTCTTGATATTTTCTCTTTTGTATCGCTAGAGACATTAGTTTGTACTTATTGCATTAGATTATCTTTTTGTATGAATGGTGTATGGTCGATGGTTGGACATAAAAAAATAATATATATATTTAAGTGTGTTGTGAACTATATTGTGGTGCTAAAATTTGCACTGTATTTAAGTGTGTTGTTAACTGGCTTACATTACTGTTACAGCATTTACAGGATGTGTATAGCAGGGTTTTACAGGATATGTATAGCAGGGTTTTTGCAAATATAAAAAAGCGACTAACTATCGACGCATCAGCGACTAACAACTTGAAAAAACAAACCAAGCAGCGACTAACTCTCGACTAACCTTCGACTATCCAGCGACTAAAAATATTGCCAACTAAAATTTGGTAAAATCAACTAGTCGTCGATAGTTAGTCGCCATTTAGTCGCTATTTCAGCGACGGAAATATTAGTCGCCGGTTAGTCGCTAACTTTAGTCGCTATTTTAGTCGCTAGTTCGTCGGTGCGGCGACGAACCAGCGACGAAAAATGAACAGCGACTATGCATTTAGCGACGAAAAATTTCAGTCGCCCATTAGTCACTATTTTGCTTTAGCGACTAATATATCAATTTTAGCAACTAAAAAATCAGTCGCTATTTGGCTGTTTTTTGTAGTGATCTGAGTATGACGTATACTCTGAGAGATCACCTTTACAAGAATGATATCAGTAGTGGAATTGAGTGCTGGAGAAGATATTATCAGAGTATACGTCCTACTTAGATGGGTCTCTCACCGTTATTATTTTTTTCTGACGGCATGGTGGATGTGCTCCCTCAACAAATTCTTGCTTCGAGCCAAAACTTTGCCCAGGAGCTCAAGTGGACATCCTTGGTGTAGAGCTCGAGTGAGAGGTTCCTGACAGCATGGTGGTCTCCTTTGTCAAAGTATCCGTGCTCATCCCACATTAGTTGTGGGACGAGCACGGAAACTTTGACAAAGGAGACGACCATGCTGTCAGGAACCTCTCACTCGAGCTCTACACCAAGGATGTCCACTTGAGCTCCGGGACAAAGTTTTGGCTCGGAGCAAGAATCTGTTGACGGAGCACATCCACCATGCTGTCAGAAAAAAATAGTAACGATGAGAGACCCATCTGAGTTGGACGTATACTCTGATAATATCTCCTCCAGCACTCAATTCTACTACTGATATCATTCTTGTAAAGATGATCTCTCATAGTATATGTCCTACTCAGATGGAACTCTCAGAGTATCCTCTCCGGTTGGGTTGTGTTCTGAGCCATCCGTCCCAGGGATTTGATTCTGTATTTTGGTTTCTGTATTTTGACTCCAGCTCCATTTGCATTAATCTACGGTACGACATGGTGATCAGGACATAGTCCCTGCAGCCATTCGACTGGCGAGGCAGAAACTATGTAGCCGTAGATAAAGTTGGCTGTCCTCCGATCCTCATCCCTCGGCAATGATGATACGACAACCTATCACTATATCTTATATAGTAGTAGATGATGTCTTAGTATTACATTATGTGAGTTCATCTTGATTCTGTTACATACTTCAGATACTAGATACGATAAGAACATATACTACACCATATGTACAGAACATAGATGATTCACACTAATGTATGCTAGAATGAATCTTGGGTTGTGTTCTGAGCCATCCGTTCTCACACTTGAAGATAAATCGAATTATAACGACGGATATTAGGTTACTCTTCAGGATAATTGATGTCTATTTTATATTAATTTGGTTTGGTCTATATGATTCCAAATTGAAATGGATCGTTACTTCGTTGATCGTACATGGATGTACTTGCGGTTCAACCTCCTGGACCGTAGGTACTTATAAGTATTGACCGTATCGGATTACTATCGATCTATCGTTTTGGTATGGGCCGGTTGGTATTGGTCTTAGCGAATTGGTATCGTCCTATCTGATATGTATCGGCCGAATAGCTAGAATTCATATTGGCCTTATCGATTTGGTATCGGTCATATCCGATAGGTATCGGCCGTATTGGATTAGTATAGACCATTTCGGATTAGTATCGTGGAAGGTTTAGTAACAACTGTACTTGGATTTCTCTCTTCTAGAGCTAGATTACCATTACAAGAGAGTCACGAGAGCGTAACTGGCCAGTTACAGAACATACATACTTCCTTTATGTATGTTCTGTAACTGGCCAATCACGATCTGGTGATTCTCTTACAATGGTATTCTAGCTCGAAAAGAGAGAAATCCAAGTACAGTTGTTACTAAACCTTCCACGATACTAATCCGAAATGGTCTATACTAATCCAACACGGCCGATACCTATCGGATATGACCGATACCAAATCGATAAGGCCGATATGAATCTTAGCTATTCGGTCGATACATGTACATATCGGATATAGGACGATACCAATTTGTTAAGGACAATACCAATATAATACGTCCTATACCAAACCCGATAGACCGATACTAATCTGATACACTAGATACAAAGTACATCCGGCCTATACCAGCGGATCCACCAATTACTGCACGATAGGCTCAACGAATCCAGTTACATCCGGTTATTGGTGAGTACATGATTACATAGTAATTCTGCTAGTCTTGTGATACAGATTTTTACTCTCTCATGCTACCAACGTCACAACTTTTCCAGTGCTGCTGTGTTCTAATGATGATGAACGCAAAAAACCAACGTCATAACTTTTATAACTTGAGTAAATTTCTTTACCCTATATGAAAATTTCTGTTGTCAGAAAGATGGCTCCTAGGACTCGTCGAGGTGGTGCTGCTAGTCGAGGAAGGGGTCGAGGCAAGAAACCCTTGGAGGTCGACACGGAGGAAGTCTCCGTCGTCAAATAAGAGCCGGTGACTGTTAAGGAGAAGGTGTTACCAAAGGTCGAGGTCAAGGAAGAACGGATGACCATCAGGGAAGAGATTGCTCCCAAGCTTGAAGCTAAGGAGGAGCCACCGTCAGAGAGTAGTAGCATCGGGACCGACCCTCCTGTCCCTACAGAAGACCTCAACCAGATTGAGCCTTCGTATACAAAGTAGCTGATAGAATGGTACATGCCTCAACGTAACTATCATCCTTGGCTGTGAGGATTCATCGTCGGACTTGTGGTCTTTGTTGAGGCCAAAGTCGATTTTCCTATATGTTTTGGAATATTTTTGAAAATTTTGGAATATTTGTGCTATGATCGGATTATAACGATGGATATTAGGTTACTCTAACTGGCCAACTCTTTCCTATGTGTTTTAAAATATTTGTGAAAAATTTGGAATATTTGTGCTATGATCGGATTATAACGATGGATATTAGGTTACTCTTCCGGATAATTGATGTCTATTTTATATTAATTTGGTTTGGTCTATATAATTCATGGATAATTGGTGTGCATTAAATTCGTATGTGCATATTTGGTCTATGTGATTCTTGGATAATTGGTGTGCATATATTTGGTATATGTGATTGTTGGATAATTGGTGTGCATTATATATTGGTTTGGTTTATGCAAATTTTTGCGAACAGGGAAAGTGCTGTAATTTTTTTTTCCAAAAATTCTCAGTTAGCGACGGACTTGTGACCGTTTAGCGACGGTTACTACCAGTTTTCGACTACTTTTCGACGGTTTTTCCGTCGCTAACTGGAGATTTGAAAATATTCCCAGGTAGCGACGGATGGTCGACGAAATATCCGTCAGAATGGTATATAGTTCGACGGAATAGCGACGACCTATCCGTCGCCCTTGTTCTGGAAATACCAAGAATTTCCAGAACAAGCTCGACGGATAATCCGTCCGTATTCCGTCGATATATATCGACTGAATAGCGACTACTTATCCGTCGCCATGTTGCTGGAAATGACATGAATTTCCAGAAGCTGATCGACGAATTTTCCGTCAGAAAATCGTTGCTAATCCGTCCTTTGTTATCGAAGGCGTCGATGGATTAGTGACGGCATGATACACTCTGATACTCTATTACGACGGGTTACCGACGGAACTTTACGTCGATATTGTCTACACATTTCAGTACTTAATACTTGAAAAGGATGCTAGTCCGTCGAAAAGTCGTCGCTAATGCTTTGTATTGTTAAGTCGACAATCCGTCGCTATTTCGTCGTTTGACGACAACGTAGCGACGGACCGTTATTAGCGACGAGCTGATTGCCGACGGATTTTTTTTATCAAAATCCGTCGGTTATCGGTCGCTAATGCTAATTACCGTCGGATTGGCGACGGATAGGGCCGTCGCTAAAACGATAAATTTTGGTAGTATGGATTTTTGTTATTTATTCCTAGTTTTGGCTTCGTGTCGTGTCTACACAGGGACACGAATACGCTGTCCACGCGCTGTACACTGTGTCCTGTATCACGGTGTCAATATCTCCCGACACAGGACACATGGACACACTACAAGAAAAATGACCTTTCTTGACGGTCAATTTATTGACGTATGGTCAAAACCGTCAAGGAAAGCAGTTATCTTGACGGTTTTAGGCATACGTCAACAAAACACCCATTTTTCTGTTATATATTAAAATTTGACCATATTACTTGACGGTTTTATACAAAGCGTCAAGAAAACCCATTGCATTACTTGACGGTTTGCTGATAACCGTCAAGTAATGCATGTGCAAAAAAAAAGGCGCGCACATTTCAGATGCCATTTTCGTAATTTTTTCAAAAAAAAATTTTCTTGACGGTTTTAACAAAATTTGGGAATCGAGGGTTTCTTATATATTTCACATCCACATACTTCTTTTCCTCCTTCCCCCATCCCTCTCCCTCTCGAGCTCCCCCTCCGGTGGAAGTCTTCCCCCGGCCGGCGAACCCCGACCGGCGACCGAGCCTGTAAGTCTCCCCCTCTCCTCCGCCCTCTTCCCTAGCTTCTTTTCCGACCATCTCGTCAGCCACCCCGACTTCCACAGCCCTCCCGACCGTGCCCTAACCCTGTTCTCCGGCAATCCGCCGTCTCCCCTCTCATCCCCGCAGCCGACTTCAAGCGTTCCCTCTTCCCCCTTCCTTTCCGACCCCGATTTTCTCCACAGCCCTAAACCCCTCTCCCATGTTCTTCATCCCGACCCCCCCGGAAACCCTAGCTCCGGCGAGCTCTTCGGCTCAGTCCCGACCCGTCGGCTTTTCCCGTGCTTCCCCGCAGAGCCGACCTTGCTGCCCGTGCTTCCCGTGGACGCTTCCCGTTCCGTGCGTGCTTCCCGTAGCCGACCCGATGATCGCAGCCGCGACACGGCGAGGCGACGTCCGTGTCCGCACACGTAGCACGAGTCCGAGGCGTCCCTTCGGATTCCGACTTGCCCTTCGGTATATTTCTGAAACTCTTGGGTTGGTTTTGCTATTTCATATATGCGTGTCGATGATGATTGGTCTGTGTCTCCTATAATTAGGAGACACACGTTCTGATGCTATCGTTTGGGTTCTGCAAATTGGTTGGAACGATCCTCATATCCATGTATTTTCTGGAGAACTTTGTTATGGGGAAAATTACATTATGGAACACAGAAAACATCTCCCAGTGTGTAACTTGGAGTTTACGCGTGGGCCGTGGTGTATGTGATACATGTCCGACACGAACCGGCATGACATGGGCTTGTCACTGTTTATTAAGTGGCAATGTTTATTAGGAGCTCCCGTGATGCTCACCCCGGCTCCCCCTACCCACCGCTCCCCTTGTCCAAGCACAACGGGCGTCTGCAGAGTCGACGGGCGCCATCGGCTCCTCCGACAACATGGTCGTCGCCCCCTAATCGATGTCGAATTTATTGGTACACATATTTCTTTCCATCCTTTACCTAATGAATTATCACATCTCCATCACTGTTGGGCCCTCGTCCCAACTGACCTAGATTCAACACAGGTCTGTTAACATTTGTCATTCTCACAATTGTTTGTAGCTAACCTTATGATCTATGCAGGAATTAGAAGAAGATGAACAGAATCAGAGAGGAGAATTATCTATGTTCTTATTGAATAAGAGAATTGCAAGAGAGAAAATTACAGATCTATGGCTAAAGAAGAATTGAGGAAGAAGTAATCTCTATTCTCATTCCACACTCTTAGCGTAGCCTATCAGCTACTATTTATGCTGAGAAGAGGAGAATATAGGAATTCTCTGTATTGCCCCTCTCTCTAGCTACTGTAGCTACTGATTACAGTGGTAGGAGGCTCTGCAAAGGCTCTAGCCATTCAGTTAATACAGTTATTTGGAAAGAAGCAAAAAAGGCTATTGAAAACAAGGCCCTGAGACCTGAGCTTGAGAAGGCCTAAAAGCAGGCTTATTAGTCTCGACTATATTACTGAGGCCCTTACTGAGGCCCTATCCTGGGCCAATGATGATGTACTGAGCCAATGATGATCCAATGATGAGATACTGAGGCTCTATCCTGGGCCAATGATGATGGGTACTTATCAATGGTCCTCCCTTAAACGACATATTTGGATTCATTTCCGGTTTCGATTGCCTGCTCTTGTTGTGATCTATTTCAGATGGCAGTGGATTAGCTAGGGTTTCGTTTCTTTGTCGAGTTAGGGGTTCGATTTCTTAATTATGTTGTTCTGGTGCTCCGTATTAGGAATGACTGGTATTTGACGGATTGCTCAGTGTTAGGAATTCTAGATAACATGTTCACTAAAACCAAATCTGGAACTCTTGAATAACAGTCATTCAAGCTGTCCCTAATTTTTTAAATTTGGTTATGAAGCATTCTGTAATCATCTCCATTGCACTAATCCCATCATGATCCATTATACATGTTGTCATGTTTTTCATAATCATATGAACATTCGATTACGTTTCTGCATATACTACAGCTCATCCGCTATTTAAACCTTTCAACATATATTATCTTACATTTTGGGGTGTTGCATCTTTTCTTGGATCTTGAAGAGAGAATAATGTTAGTGCAATGTGAAGGCAAGGGGTTGTTGCAACCTATTCTCTTACACTTTTGATGATGGTGCATGATGTGTGCTTGTGCTGCAAACCAACAGTGCAGGTATTTTTTGCTGCTCTGGTGTTAACCGATACTATTTTGCCATTATCAAATTTAATGTTCTATAAATTAAAGAAAGAACATCGGATACTTATTTGCATAGAGTCACTTTGTCAATTGATACTATTTTGCCATTGTTAACTAATATTGCTTACTGAATAGCTAAAGATTTCTTTGCAAAACTGCCACCAAACTATTCATTTTTAATGTTAAGAATTGATTCCAGGATGAAATTATGCCATATGGAATGCGAAAGAACATAACTTCTTGACAAAATGATGCAATCTGGAACATATGACTTCATCACAAAATGATGCAAAATGTTCTTTCTATTGAATAAGTAGCACTTCTTTCTAAAGTGGTTTGCAAACTGGACTTAATTTTAAATAAGTAGCACTTCTTTCTAAAGTGCTCTGTAAACTAGAACATATGACTTTATGACAAAATGATGCCATCTTTTTCGTGTTTGTATACCCAACGGTCCAGATGCTTGTAATTAAGCTAATTACATAGCAAAACTACTTTTTGAAATTTGATTGCTTTTAATCCTTAAACTGAAAATTGTTATTTTAGTTATTATTTGTCTTAAGAAGATACATTTAATGAATGTCGAACATGCAGTCATAGAAAAAATTAAAGTTTCTTTTCATGTATATGCTTGAAAAAGTTGATGTCTTGTGAGGTTCGATATGTTAACTTCTTGCTGAACAGGATATATCTAATTATTGGTGAATTTCTATCTTTAGCATAATTTGACAATTTCTAGCTTCACCTTCCCAACCCACAGGTTTCCTTATAAGATATTCCGATGGCTTGTCAAACTGAGAAAACATGTTACAGTATGTTATGATCATATTGTAGATACCCATTTGATAGTGGACATTTATTTTCTACTTATTAAATTATATATATACTTTGCATGTTGGTTATTAAAATTAACATCAATGTGTATCAGAGTTAGGCCTTTTTGAGGTTGCATTGGCCTCTTTTCGCTGCAGCACATGTAATTACCTTGCTTTGCATTTTGCTAATGGCAGCATAGCTGTCTGCAGGGCATTATAAGTAGTAGCAGCATGCTTTGGCAAATGTAAAGCATTAGCAGTAGCCGCAAACTGGCCCCTTCACTCAGTTAGCAGGCTCGACTTGCAGGGAATTAGCCTACAGTAGGCAGGTTTGGGGTTTTGGCAAGATAGGGCAGGGGCCAAATTGGTCTCCTTCAGAGCTACATCAGTTGTGGGCCTCTTGATAATATGATTTTCTATATGTATTTGGATCTAACATCAACAGTAGTTATCATTCCCAACTTTGCCATAACAATTCTGGTAGTAAGAAGCCATATATAATATGGCCATTCCATTAATGTCTATTATCTTCTTTGACCACTGTACTCCAGTGAAAGATACCTATTTCATTATGGATATGGTATTATCACCTGAACAACCTTTTTAGAGTCTTATCAACTATATGTAAATTATTTGCAGCAAAAAGGTTTGGAGTTATTGAATTTGTGAACCCGAAGGACTATGACAAACCGATCCAATAAGTCCTCGTTGACCTCACTGATGGTGGTGTTGATTATAGCTTTGAATGCATTGGAAATGTTTCTGTCATGAGGGCGGCTCTAGAATGCTGCCACAAGGTAACGAGTGTTGCATGATATTCTTGTTTGTAAGCTCTCTTTCGTAAGCAAATTTCTGATAGATGTTCACCCACACTTCCCACATACTACCTCATGCATTTTTGAATGAAGCTGAACTTTTTCTTTCCAGATCATAATTTGATATGTTAAATTTCAATTCTGGTTACTTACAGTGTTACTAACACCTTTAACTGTAGATGTGTAAGTCTTGTGACCTGTGTCAGAGTGAGCATTTTTGTAACTTGACCATGTTACTTACAGTGTTGCTTCAACTCTCCATCGATTTTTGCTGAATTATCTTGTTCATTCAAGTATTTTAGGCACGAAAATTTGTTCATCTTTACTTCTTTAGAAAAACAGCATGATACTGGAAAATTGATGCAGTTTGTTATCTAATTTGTTTATCTTTTGATATCTAATTTGTTCATCTTTTCACATCTAATGTATTTATCTTTGCTTCTTTGAAATATGATAAAGTAGAAATTGCTAAATAATTTGTAAATCTGAGATTGTATCCTATGTTAACTAGTATATGGGGGTATTATGAACTGCAAATCTGGGAATATGGGTTTAGTCTGGGTTTGAAATTGCTAAATAATTTGAGTTTTCAGTAAGAACTGAATGTTATAACTCAACTGGGTTTAACCTTAGTTGTTTTCTATGCTGTGATATCTGAGATGGTTGGGGGTTGTTGTTGATGTTAATTGGGAATTGAATGTTAAACTGAACTGTCTCTCTATTTCTGTATTTTTTTCCCCAACTGATTTCCTGCACATTTAAACTACTGCAACATTTGAGTCCTCCCTAGATTGTTCTGTCCATTCAAAATTTGATTGAATTTCAGTTGTGTTGCTGACTTATAATGTTATGTTCACCTTGTTTGCAGATTAACCTAAAGGAAATGCTGCTCTGGGTTCAGATATATTTTGGTTAATCTACTCCTGTAAATATGTTTTGGATATGTATATATGGTGTACGAACGTGTTTGTGGTTGGACGTTTGGATGTACTTGTTGGATGTACTTGTTGCATGCTGCTCTGGGTTCAGAGATATTTTGGTTAATTTACTCCTATAAATGTTTAGGATATTTATGGTGTACGAACGTGTTTGTGGTTGGATGTACTTGTTGGATGTTTGGATGTACGAACAACGTATTTTTTAATATAAAAATTGTGTATTATAGTTGTGTGATGCTTGTGATATTATATATTGATTCTGGAATTGGATTCTGTGTAATTATGTGTATTTGGTAATTGGATTTCTGGAATATATTATGTTTATCTTGACGGTTGTAAAACGGCAAATTTTTTTATTCCTTGACGGTTTTTAACTTGACGGTTGCAAAAACGTCAAAAAATAATTCATTTTGTGACGGTTTGCAAACACCAAAAACAATTTCTTGACGGTTTTTCCCCGTCAAGAAAGACTTTTCTTGACGGTTATTAGCCGTCATCTAGGCCCCCGTCAAGAAAAGTCGACACTTTTCTTGACGGTTTTTTGTTTGTTTTATTGACGGTTTAAAACCGTCAAGATAACGCATGTTTCTTGACGGTTTAAAACCGTCAAGGATACAAACAAAAAACCGTCAAGAAAAGTGTCGACTTTTCTTGACGGGGGCCTAGATGACGGATCCAAAACCGTCAAGAAAAGTCTTTCTTGACGGGGAAAAACCGTCAAGAAAAGCCATTTTTCTTGTAGTGACATGCCAATTTTGGTGAGGGTGATGGAGCATCGACTGTCACCATCCTCCCAAAATATGGGATCATTTGGTTGCGTGTGCGAGGAGAAATCCTCCCTGTACTGGCCACGCGGCCTGCCGTTGCGCGCACAGGAACGCCGCTGATATGCAATTAGAACGGACACGACACGTGTCTAGGACACAATGCAGGCTGTCCTAGGGGTAGCCCTTCCCCTGGCATACGTGTATGAAAGGCCACGTGTCACCACGTGGCCTGTGTCTCGCGCGGGACACGCGTGCACGCGTGCACGATGCTACGCACTGTCCAGTATGTCGTGTGGTGTTTGTGTGGTTTGGACACGGCTGTGTCCACTTGGTTGGACATGAATGTGTGTTGTGACACGTGCAAACTCGACACATGGATTACCAACCCTAAATTTGTGGGATTAACATGTTTTTGGCTGTCAATTTCATTTCCCCATTTCTCATTGATACGTGCAATTCCTGTTTTCAAATTCTGAACTTAAGTGTTTTCAAAACTAATTTTATTTTATGTTTAATTGCCATATTGATTCATACATATGTGTTAGTTACTGCTAGGATGATTACATGTGAGATTGGGTTTGGATTGGTTATTGTTAGGATTTTTTGAATAGGGATTGACTGATATGTAGACACTGTTAGACTGATCCACTATGCACTGTTTTATAACCCTGACTTTAATTCTCTATTTAACTGAATTTTGGTATTTAATTTGATATGTTAGATTCATTACATTGTGTTGGACTACTGCAAGGATGTAACATGTTAGATTGGATTTTCACATTGGGTTTAACTGTTAGATTAGATGTTGTCAAAGGGAAATGGATTTCGAATTTGGATTAGACTAAAGTATGAACTGCCATTGCCATGTTCTTTTACTGATTTGCATATCACAACCTGAGATTGGTTCACTGTTTCCACACACACATCCTAACTATTCACTGTCATTTGATTCTTCTTCTTGAAAACTTAAATCTGAGAATTAGCTCACTGTCACATGGTACCCTATCTAAACACACACCTAAACTATAATGTTGTATCCTATATTCCTGAACACATGATACACTCACTCACTCACTAATTTTTACTGAGATTGCTAACACTAATTCCCAAATTGTACACTATTGACACACTCTATTGTTTACATGTATACACACACACACATGAGACACTCTTCAAATTTCTGTTAGCACACACACTATTTCCGATCACTAAACTGTCACACACTAACCTATTTGACACTATGCTCATTTCACACACCATGCACACATGCTCTACACACACACCCACATGGTTGCATGTACACATAGACACATATCCACATGTGTCTCTCCCTATCTCTATATATGTGACATATCATAATTAGCCTATATGAGTTTGAGTGTGATCTTTATATAAATTAAATATATTATTAATGTATGTATATGTGAATGATAAACTATATTAACTTAATGTATATATGTATATGTGTGGAAAGTGTGAAATGGACTATATGTGACTAGCCTATGGCCTATAGCATATGGCTCATAGCCTGTGTGTATGGCATGGATGCCAGTTAAGGTGTGGTTTTGGCTTGTATAGCCTAGATATTGTGTGTGTAAGCTAGAATAGGCTGGTTAGACTTAGTGAGACTTGTTTGGGTTAGGCTTGACCTAGTTGACCTAGTTTGACTAGTGTAGACCAAGGGTTGACTTTAGCCTAGATTGTCCCCAAATATCATGTAGATGCATTGTAGCAGTCTATTATATTATTTTAGACTTGTAGTGACTTGTACTGTTCTATAGGAGACAGACATCACTCCTCGGATAGTAGATTTCTCTCCAGATATTCAGGATACTAGACGAGTACTTTCACTGATAGTTTTCATTGTCTTGATATCTACTATATCCGATTCAGTTGTAGTGTCTTACTTGATTCCCGACATGATGGTTCACGTACTAGTATACGTCGGATATTGTCATGAGATGTTTTTCCTGGACTTTCTTGGTATATTGGAGCATGATATTTCGTGTTTCATGTACTTATATAGACATCGATTTAGGAGTAGGCTGGCCCCCTGCTTTTGAATCCCGTGTTATGACGTGCCATGTCCGGATCCGTGATACTATTCAGGGATGGGAGAATTATTAGGGGTTATGTGATCAAAGCCTCATGTCACTATTTTGCTTGTGCCACTCTCACCTCACGTAGGGTGTAGCAGAATCCTCCGTGTGCTTGTTATCCAGGTTGGCCGGCATGACCCTTTTCAGAGACTTTCGTGTGATTGTCGGGCCAAGTGGATAACCTGTCTTGTCACTTACCTAAAGCCGATCACATATCGCTCTAATAATTCAAGTCATATTTTATATTTATTTATCGTATCTTATATCCTGCTCAGTTCTACTTTCAGTACTTTTCTCACTATGCTATGATATTCATTTACTCACATGCTCTACATGCCTTTATGCTATACCTTGATTGGAGAACTAAGTTCTGTTCAGGAGAAGGGTTACAAGCCCAGTCCTTGTTTGGTTTAAGAATTGTAACTCAGCTTCCAAATGGTTCCCAAGTCATCCTATATCTTTGTCTTGTATTTTATTATACTGTCCCTTATAGTATTTGTCAATTCATATGGAACTGTTGTTAGTGTTTGTACTTGTTCATATTCCTGACAGGATACCGTTGATATATTACAGATGACTCTGAGGCAGATTGTCCGACCTATTATGGGGTCGAGTTAGATGGAGTAGACCAGGACCGTGGCCTGATAGTAGAGCCACTAGACTTTGCACACCCAGAGTAGTGTAGCTTAGTTAGGTTTGCCTGGACTGCGATCCAGCTAGTATTTTTAGAATGTAGTATTTTATATTATAATTCTGTGACTCGGTGATGTTGGGTATATCTTGGGCTTGTGTGGGATCTTGAACTTATTTCCTATTTCGTCTATCATATTTCCTTTCCGTGCTATCTACCTTAGTTTTATCTTGTGATTGAGTCTGTATTGCTATGTCACCTCCATTCGGAGTGTATATACTGTATAGGTACCTTTATATTGTTTAGTCGTAGTATTTACAGACCTTATATACAGCATTTTACTGCCGATTCTGTGGCGTAGGATGGACGTAACCACGTGCTCGTGCCCCTCACCAGGGTGTGGGTCGTGACATGAGCACTCAATTTAATATGAGATACAACCCAACAATTTCTACCTTAGCTCGTGCAAGAAGGCTGAGCAATCAGGCACCAGGAGATCCAACATATCGACCCACTTTACTTTTAAAGTCAATATGTATTATGTCCAAGACTAGGTCTGATGCACTCCTAACTCCATATCAAGAAGAGAGTTCATATAATCCGATTATACGTACCCCTCTTAACATTGGGGTATGATACCACATGTAGAGAACAAGGTGTAACCCAAACTAAAGTTGATCCTTTGAGGTATATAATATTGGACTGCATTCATAATCCTTAAATCAAAATTACTTGTTAAAGCCTGGTCCAATTCCAATTATATATACCTCATGCCTCACTTTCTATCCGATGTTGAACTAAACTACCAACTGCATTATCATCATTTTGAGCGCTCAAATGAACGCTAGATATATATGATCAAACACTTTGCAACTAAAGACCGCGACTTTTTCTCCTCTTTTGGAGTTGTTATATCCTGGACTATTATAATAAGTGACTAAACATCCTGAACTCAGTTCAATTTGTAACTTGCTACACATATATGTTAACAAAGATGCCCTTTATGTTTCATACTTTGTGATACCCTACCTTGCCCACATTGGGTAGAATACATGTAAGATCAGGAAGAGTTCACAATATTTAGTTGCTAGTTTTTTTTCTTTCGTTCTTTTATCGACAATAAAAGGAGATTTATTAATAGAACAACCAGACTTTCCAAGATGGAAAATATTAGAAACAACCCCAACAAAATTTAACATAAGTCCACACATGCATGCAACGCAACCAAGTTAGTACCTAAACATCATGAATCCTCCATTAGCTACACATAGACAGTTGTTGGGCTATCTAAGTAGGCGACTAGCAGAACACATGTTTGTATATTTGAAGCAACATCAACGGGAGAGGAAGATCTGTCATTGAACACGTGTCCGAAATAGGTTTAGGGTTTTCCTAGTCGGGGCCAGAGGAGCGGGTCGTCGAGGGTGCAGGAGGTCGCCGGTGTGGAGCTGGAGATGGAGGGGAGCGGTCGTCGAGGGTGAGCGGGGTCGACGAGGGAGAGCTGCGTCGCCGAGGGGGTCGCCGGTGGGAGCAGGGTCGCCGAGAGGGATCAGGGTCGCCGGAGGGAGGAGGGTCGGGGGCCGAGGGGGGAGGGTCGCCGGGGGGGAGGCGGTCGCTAGAGGCCGAGGGGGAGGTTCGCCGAGGGGGAGCACGCGGGTTGGGAAAAAATTGGATCGAAATAATGGGGGAGAATGAAAACTCGAATGCCATATATTTTAATTTTAGCGACGTCATAACTCTACGTCGGTAAACGCCGCTAATATTAGTGATATTAGCAATGTTACACTAGTTACGTCGGTAAACATCGCTAATATTAGTGATATAAGCAACGTTCACCGACTTATCGGTGTCGTATGTTTCTTTATACAAAGCCAAGTCGCAAAACGTTGCCGATCGTCGGTAATAGTGACGTATTGCGACGTTTCTAGGTTACGTCGCTAATTCCTTAAAAGGTAGCAACTTTTTCTAAAATGTCGCTAATAAGACTTATTCTAGTAGTAGTTGTCAATTTTTTATAGCATTTTGGGTGCTATAAATTTGCTACACAATTTTATATCTGAATAACATGTTATGTATCACATACAATTAACCTGTGCATCATAAAAATTAATGCTGAATCACAATTTTAATTTCAACAATTTCAATCGCAACTTCCATTTCGATCAATCATGATATAGAAAAGATTTGCCAAGATAAATAAATTTATACATTTTTCATTAAAACATTCAAGATGTACAAAAAATTGTATATGCCCAAAGTGATCGAAATAGTAGTCCAAAATAAATATTTTACATAAAGAGAATCCAACATGTACAAAATGTTTGTAACCTAACGCTAGTCCAAATTCAAATAAACTATTCCATTTCCATACAAATTTTTGTAGGACAAAATACAGCTCGATCGACTCTTTCCTTCTAGCTTATATCCACAACCATCAAAAAATTACATGCCAACCTACACAAAATAGAGAAGAAAACATATTAGCATTATTATATAAAAAATAAGTTCACACAAGATCATGTATCCATGTATTCCATAAACATTTATTCCTACTTTTCAATAGAATTTAGTAGAATATTTTACTTTTTTATTATTGTGGTGGAGCTACACTTATATAGGAGAGGCTAACCGCTCTCCCTATTATTCTACCCGATGTAGGCTAAAAGTCCATTAATACTCTCAACACTCCCCCTCAAAATGGGCGATAGATATCAATCATCCCCATCTTGTTACATAGTTTAGCTAGACTTAATGAATTAAGCCCCTTAGTAAGACAATTTGCAACTTGTTCTTCTGAGCGAACATGATCGAGCTTTAGTATTACTTTCTCTAGCTTTTCCTTGATGAAGAACCGATCGATCTCGATGTGCTTCATTCTGTCATACTGAACAGCTGGATTGTTAGTTATACTCAGTGCTGCTTGGCTGTCACTCAGAATATGCAATGATGTTCTTTGGTCCAGCTTCAACTCTGTTAGTAATGCTTTTATCCACAATAATTCTGACACTCCCAGAGCCATAGCTCTAGATTCTGCTTCAGCGGTTGATCTAACTACCACAGATTGTTTCTTGTTTCTCCATGAGACTAGGTTACCTTCCACAAATATATAATACCCTGAGGTAGACCTTCTGTCATCCATGCAACTTGTCTAATTTGCATCACAGTATCACTCAACACTAAGGTGTCCATTGTTCTTGAACCATATCCCTCTTCCAGGAGCCCCCCTTTAGATATCTCAAAAAATAGAAAACTATATCCATGTGGCCCTTCCTTGGGTCGTGCATGTAACAACTCACTACACTCACAACAAATGAGATATCAGAGCGAGTGTGACCAAGATAAATCTATCTGGCTACAAGTCTCTGATATCTTTCACGATCAACCGGCTCTCCTACCTCTGCCCCCAATTTATCTATCGGGTCAATCGGAGTGACTGTCGGACGACATCCCAGCATACCAGTTTCTGTGAGCAAGTCTAGTATATACTTCCTCTGAGAGAGGACGATCTCATATTTTCCTCGAGCTACCTCGATCCCAAGAAAATATCTCATCATTCCCAAGTCCTATACTTCAGATTCTTTGGCAAGTTTCTTCTTCAGCTGGGTAATCTCCTCTTCCTCATTACCTGTGATCACTATATCATCCACGTATACCGCAAGTATGTAACGTAGCCTCTCGCATGTTGGAAGAAGACTATGTGATCTGCATTAGTCTGGTTGTACCCTATGCCCGTGACATCTTTTCTGAATCTTTTAAACCATGCCCGAGGAGATTGTTTAAGTCCATACAGTAATTTTTTTAGTTTGCACACTTTTTTTGCTGACTGCCTCGTGTAAAATCCAGGAGGAGTCTCCATGTATACTTTCTCCTGTAGATCTCCATGAAGAAAGGCATTCTTCACATATAATTGATGAAGTTGCCATCCATGGTTGGCTGCAAGAGAGACCAGGGTTCTTACAGTGCTCATCTTCGCTACAGGAGCAAACATATCATCATAGTCGATGCCATAAGACTGAGTGAATCCTTTTGCAACCAATCTTACCTTGTATCACTCCACCTTTCCTTCTGGCGTCTCCTTCACTGTGAAGACCCATTTGCACACGATTGCCCTTTTTTCAGGTAATGGAACAAGTTCCCATTTCTTTCCAGTGCCCCAAGTTCCTCCAATATTACAGCTTTCCACCTTGGATCTTCCTTCGATTATTGCCAACACTTAGGCAAAGAGGTGGTGTCTAACGATGTAATGAATGCTCCATAAGTAGGGGATAGATTAGAGTATGATAAAAAATAAGCAATATCATGTTCATAACCATAACGAATATGAGATTTTCCTGCATTACTACGAGAATATCTTCTTAAGGGAATATGAGATAGTGGAGGAGAGATCATACCATCCGAATCAGAGGGATCCGCATCCGAATCAGAGAGATCCGGTGCGGAAGGCGCATTTTCAGGAGTTGGGACAGGGTTAAGCGAGGGACATGGCACAGTTGGCGCAGTAGGGGTAATAGGCACAATAGTGGACTGCTGATTCCTTCTTTTGTAGATTTGGAGCTCTGTAGTTCGTTCCTCCCCTGTTCTGTAGTCCCCCCTACTGTCATGAGCCGTACCCACTTTTCGGATACGAGACGTGTCCAAGCCAGCCTACGTCGCAGAGTCGGCGGTAGAACGCTGTCAAGCCCGCAAGGAATAAATGCTCAAAAATCACAAAATAAACATTTGCTGCCCATTCATATTTCTAAATTTGTTACAATATTTATAATATTTATAATTAAAGAAAATACAAGATTTTACAATTAATAAAATTGGTACAATTGCTTTCTATTTCTAGGTTGACCTCAGCATACCCAAGCCTTCCCAGTGCTAAGAATGATCGCGGCTAAACCTAAAAAATGTTGGTTTCCAATCAGGAATGGAACAAGTACACAAACCGACGACAATACGAAAACACAATAGAATTAACAAGACATGAAAATAGCATATGAGATATGAAAACTGGAAAGAACTGATGACATGGCACGGTGGAGATGAAAAGGAAAAATAAAAGATATCTACCTAGGTGGTGTTAAATATCTGTTTTGCCATGTGAACGGCTAGGGGGTAAATAAGGTACCCTGTACGTGTCATGTGCAGCTGCTAGCATTCACGAAAGACATGGGAAATAGTTCTGGATAGTCCACATGTCTACTAAGATATTCCCCTCCCGACTACTCCGTGTGACGAGCGTGTCAACAAGCAGCAAGATATATATGTAGACATGAAATGAGAAAACTACTATGAATCGAAAGTAATCAGAAAGTGCACTTGCCTGAGGTCCTTAGCTGGAGAAACCAATAATACTATACCACTCAATGAGCCACAATCAGTCAACACATGCAGAAGTCTCCAAATGCTGAAATAAATAGTACCAATATTTTCAGAATAGTCAAATTAGCTAGGATTGCCTGTCCTTAAGTCCAATTCTGGACACGAGGGCAAAACAGTAATTTCGGACAAAAATGTTGTTCGCCGTTGGACCCGCTTTGTACCGAAATGCGTGCCAGAGTCAACGGTCTCTAAAGTCGTCAAACTATATGTCTATATATCCGGTTTTCTGATACGAACCCAACCGTATGTCCAGAGTTGGATTCCGGTGGGCCGTACACAAAATCGCCCGTTGAGTCGGACCGTTGAGCCCGCAAAACGGCGTCCGATTCAACTTTCTTCGAATTGGACCAAACTTGGCATACAAGTCCAGAAAAATGATACGGTCCTGTTGGCGTAAGTTTTATCTCGATCTGATGAGCGTGTACGAAGTAATTGGAGTTTGTGCAAAGTGGTCGACAAGGTAAATTTTGACGGATACGGATCAAATTCGTCGCGCACACGCAACCAATTTGAATTCTGTCAAAGCCCACACGACCATGAAGCCATTACACAGCTTTCGATGCTTACGGTTCGCGACCACGTCGCCCGGATTGGCGGGACGCATGTCGTATCGAGGGTTTTATTGATTTTTGAAAATTGTTTCACCAAGTTTTTCTTAAATTTCACATTAGGGTTTTTGTACTGCATATTGAACAAACTTTCAATCTAAAAGTTGGGTTTTAATCCTGTTTATATTGTCTATAAATCTATTTAAATGGATTTCCAAATCGGTCGATGGATTGGCTGCAAATCGCCTTCCAAAAGGGGTGTTGGACTGTCCTATACGTTCTATTTCCGAGAAGTTTTTCGGGAACTTCGAGCTCGCTTTATGATGTACGTAATGCAAAAAAAGACGAAACATTTGAAGGGAATCGACGTTAGTTATATTGTGGTCGTACCTGAGCAATCGGATCGACGAACCGTCGACCGATCGTGGAGGAATCCCCATGCGAAATCGGCTCCGCGGGACTGCTGTTACTGCTGCCCTGTTTCTCTTGCAGGTGTGCGCGGCTGTTGCGCGCGGTTCGCCGGCCGAAGGAGGCTCGCGGTGGCGCGCGCGCGCGCAGTGGTGCGCCTAGGGGAGAGGAAGGTCGCGGCGTGGTGTTAAGGTTTATGAAGTTTTCCTCTCGATATATATATATACGTACATGCATGCTGCTGTCGAACAGGGCTTTAGCCTGGGCTCTGTTTTAGAACAGACTCAACTCAAACTTAAGGGCTCGGGTTCTCGGTTGGGAGTTGGCGGTCCCGTGGTGGGCTGGGCTCTGGTCTGGCCCAATGGTGAGGCTGAGGTCTGGGCTTGCTACTTTAGGTGGGCTGGGATAGTTACTGCTTCTCATTCTTTTTTTCTTTTCTCCATTATTAATAACATATGTATATATGTATATACATATATATATATATATATATATATATATATATATATATATATATATATATATATATATATTAAAAAAAAAAAAATATATATATATATATATATATATATATATATATATATATATATATATATATATATATATATATATATATATATATACTCACACACATATATACTCACACACATATTTACCTTTATATATATATATATATATATATATATATATACTCACACACATATTTAGCTTTATATATATATATATATATATATATAACCATGACCAATTAACTTCGTATCTAGATCCATTTTAGGCATATATAAATAGATATACATATATATCTTTGATAGAAAATAAGATAATAATAACTATTAATAATAAATAATTTATATATTTAATAACCACAATAATAACATTAGTAATAATAATAACCGTAATAATACTGAAATTAAACCAATAATATATATATATATTGGTGAACTCATCAATACGCCATTTATCTGGCTCCAGAAATTCGTATAATTATTCTAAAACAACCTTTAATAAACTATTAAATGTTTAGAAAATATTTGTCAAGTCCTAAAAATAAGAAATACTTGTACACACACATAAATGCCTACATGGCCGACTTTGGTCCTTCTACATGTCCTCATGGGCTTGGGTTTGGTTCGGGTCCAGCCCGGACTAGTTTGGTGCAACCGGGTCACTTAAACAGTCAAATATTATTAATAATAAATAATTAAACTATTTATAATGGTTATGTCACAACCTAGCCTGGTTTTCCTAGTTTTGACATCATTATGGCTCGGCCTTTCCTACCAGGGCTAATACATTAGTCAAAGCACGCCACTGCACTATCCGTGCCATGATTTCTGGTCACCTTGTACCCCAATTCCTAACAATGACTAAAATTATCTATCGTAATAATAAACTAAATAACTATTTATAAAAAAATCCAAAGATCATCCTTTAATTAAAATAAATAAAAAAATATTTTAAAATTTTTGGGAAGGGGAGCTACACCTACACTGGAGCATCACTTCCTTCTTCCTGATTGTATGCATCATCACTTTACTCACTCTCGCTATCTTCCCTGCTTTTCTTGGACTAACTTCCATCATTGGACATGGAACTGACCCAACAATTACGCTTGAGACTATCTCTCCCTCATTCCTAACACCTCCGGTGTTAGGAGTGTCACCAAATACGGAGCCTTCACCTGAACCTTTGTGATAATATGGTTTCATCTCTCTGAATGTAACATCCAAGCTCACAAAGAGTCTTCGCTCCACTGGACTCCAGCAAGAATATCCCTTCTGAGTCCCTGAGTAGCCAACCACTACTAAAACACGATCTATTAGCGACGTAATTTAGTGACGGCATAAATGTCGTCGCTAACTATGGAATATAGCGACTCCTTTATATAAACATCGCTGACTTGTGACGTTCAGCGACAGGAGTTAAATTACGTCGCTGAATAGCGACGTTCAGCGACATATTATTAAAATATGTCACCATCTATTAAAATTTTGCGACGGCCTCTCTTGACGTTGCTAACATTTTTACTTAGGGCACAGCGTTTTATTTTTTTCCCCTCACTCGAAAATTCCAATTTTCACTAGAGCTCCCCTCCCCCCCTCCCGGTGACTCCCTCCCCCCCCCCCCACGGCGACTCCCTCCCCCTCCTGTGACCCCTACCCCTCCGACGACTCCCTCCCCCTCCGGCGACCCCTATCCCCCCGTCGAGCTCCTCCTCCTCGAGCTCAGGTAAACCCTAACCTAATTAACTCCTCTCCCTCCTCCTCCTCCTCCTCCTCCACCCCGCACACACCCACTGTCTGTGCAGTTGTTTGGACACTGACACGACCCTTCTACATATTTGTATGTACACAAACACATACGACCCCTCTTGGCATGTTTTGGGTTTTATTTAGGTTGTGGGGTTTGGCAGTTGAAATGCAATCTCAGGTTTTCCTGAGATTGAGTTTGGAATTTCTGAGATACAAGTTGGGTTTAGTTTGTTGACTGTGAGTTGAGTTGGGGGTTTGAGTTAAATCGAATGTTTAGAAGTTGTTGGTTGTATACTCAGTTTCCTGAGATATATGTATGTGAAAAAGAAATGTGTTGGCTTGGTATATTTAGTTCATAAATGTAGAGTAGTGATATATAGCTGAGATTATATATGCATGAGATTCATGTGGGGTAAGGTTATGATATATAGGGGCTTGCTATATTTGGATTTGAGAGGATATATGTATATATATATATATATATATATATATATATATATTATATATATATATATATATATATATATATATATATGTATGTATTTTTTTGAGAGGATATATATATATATATATATTTTATATATATATTTTTTTTTTTTATATATTATATATATATATATATATATACATATATATATATATATGTATATATATATATATATATTTTTTTTTTTGAGAGGATATATATATATATATATATTTTTTTTTTGAGAGGATATATATATATATATATATATATATATATATATATATATATATATATATATATATATATGTTATTGTATATATATGGTATACATATGTGCTTGACCTAGTGTAACTTAGCCTATACCCTGATATATATATATAAAATATATATATATATATATATATATATATATATATATATATATATATATATATATATATATATATATATGTTATTGTATATATATGGTATACATATGTGCTTGACCGAGTGTACCTTAGCCTATACCCTGATATATCTATAGGATTACCTAGAAATGAACCCAATAGGCTAATTGAACTTGTGGACTAGAGTTTGACCAAAATCCTAGCTAGTAAGTCTACTACTGATATCGTCGATACCAATACTCATAGGAATAGTCTGATCCCGATTCCCATACCTATATGTTGTTGCTCAAGCAGTTTATAGCTACAAATGCGTAAGTGCAACATGAAAATCTTATCTGTTAAATATGTTACCTAAGAGCATCATTAGTAAGGGCAATTTATTACTACAGTGTATAGAGTATCCTAGAAGTGTAGGTATGATTGGTATATCATATTACATAGAGTGCATAGAGTATCCTTTCGGTCTATAAGAGTTACTTCACTCATTTTGTCAAGATAAGTAAACTTTTTAAATATTGACGGTATATATACCGTCAACATTTGGTTTTGCCTTGTAGCTACAGGCAGTTGCCTGTATTTTGCCTTATAACTTGACCTTTGGCCTGTGATTAAGCAGTGTGGACTTCCAGGTTAGGGTGTTAGTTTATGATTAGCATTGTTTAGATTTTAGTTTTAGTTAAAGGGTTAGTTTAGATTAGGATATTAGTTTATGTTAGAAGGAATATGAGAGTTAGTAGATGTTAAAGTAGGATATTAATTTATTAGTTAGGATAGATAGTTTGAGTTAGGATACTGCTCAAGCACAGGCCAAAGGGTCGATATTGGATATTAATTTAAAAAGTTTTACCTTTCTTGACAAACTGGATGAAGTAACTCATGTAGACCCAAAGGGTCGATGTTGGACAGTTGGGATGAGTATCAGAATCAGTATCGGATTAGTATCGACCGTATCGGATTAGTATCGTTCTATCGGATACGACACTTTGACACAAGACAGTTGTTTTAGTCCCAACACAGTTATTTTTGTTTCTTCCTTCAAATCCTTTGTTTGTAATATGTGGAATGAATGAACAGTTTATGTTGCACACCCATATGTAAACTATCTTAACATTCATTCACTGACTGCAATGTGCATGTATCTATCTTACAGAATTATCCTCAATTGGATATGGATATGAATTACGACTTACGAAATCGTTCATAGATGTACAACCGTCATCCTGATGACATGTGCGGTGTGCGAGATGAATTCATAGAGGGTGTACAGCAGTTCCTGCAGTTTACCAAGACGTTCCCTCAGTTCATGGACGGTACCAAAATTAAGTGTCCGTGTGTGAGATGTCGCAACTTGAAATACCATCAAGAAGTGAAAGTCACGTATCATTTATACTCAAAGGGTTTCACGCCGAATTACTATCAGTGGAGCGCGCACGGAGAACTTGTGTCTTTAGCATCGGAGTATGAGTCTTATGTGGATGTCCACAACAACACTGCTTACGACGATGGGTGTTGAACAAGATTTTTGATGCGGCGGGGCCTAGTTTCGATCCGGACGATCATGATGCACCTGAGGAGGCTCCGAACGTCGATGCTACACAGTTCATGGAGTTGCTGGAGAATACAAGGACTCCATATATCCTGGTTGTGAGGATCATTCACCGTTGGAGGTGGTTACAAGATTGTTGAGCATGAAGTCCGATTTTAACATGTCGCAAGATTGCTACAACCGTCTTATGGAGTTGCTTATAGAAATATTGCCTGAGGGTGCTAAGTTGCCTAAAGACTTCTACCGGTCTAAGAGGATGGTGAGATCGCTCTGGATGGGATACGAGAAAATCGATTCTTGTCGCAATGGGTGCATACTGTACTACAAAGACGACAAGGACGCAGATGTGTGCAAATTTTGTGGTGTTGATCGCTATAAGACAACTAGTACAGGAAGGTCTACCGGTGCAAGAAGACCGACCGATTCAATGTACTACTTGCCTTTAACGTCGCGGTTCCAAAGATTATTTATGGTGAAAGAGACGGCCGAAAATATGAGTTGGCACATGCGAGAACAGATTGAAGGAGTGCTGGATAACCCATCCGATGGAGAAGTGTGGAAGCACTTTGATCGAGTGTATCCGGATTTTGCTTCAGATCCGTGTAATGTTAGGTTGGGGCTATCTTCTGACGGTTTTACTCCTTTTGGTCTTTCGGGATCCCAGTATTCGTGCTGGCCTGTGATTGTCACTCCGTATAACCTACCGCCTTGGATGTGCATGAAGACTCAGTACATGTTTCTAACCGTTATAATTCCTGGTTCGAACAATCCCAAGAGGAACATTGATGTTTACTTACAGCCTTTTATAGATGAGTTGAATCAGTTATGAAGTAGGCGCAAACACGTACGATGTTTCCAGGAAGCAGAATTTTCAGATGAAGGTAACCCTTATGTGGACCATCAACGACTTTTAGGTCTACGGAATGTTATCTGGATGGAGCACTCATGGCCGTCTCTCATGTCCGTATTGCATAGACCGTAGTAAGGCTTTCCGCTTGAAACACGGAGGAAAACCGTACTTCTTTGATTGTCATCGGCAATTTCTGCCAAAAGATCATCCGTTCAGAAGGAACATGAATGCATTCCGTGCCGGCGTTGTAGAGAAGGGTGATCCACTGCCAAGGTGGTACGGAGCCACGATATGGGAGGAGTTTAGAGATTTTCCAAGTGCTATCGAAGATCCTTCAACTGGGTATAAGTGCGATGGATTTGGTAGAGATCATAACTGGACAAAGAGGAGCATATTCTGGGATCTGCCATACTGGAGTACCAATCTGATCAGACATAATCTTAATGTCATATATATTGAGAAGAATGTGTTTGATAACATAATTAATACTGTGATGGACGTAAAGGAAAAAATGAAAGACAATCCGAAGGCCAGGTTGGACTTAGAAGAAATATGCAAATGCCCTACGTTGTATTTGATAGAGCAGAATGGAAAATAGTTCTTGCCGAAGTCAATTTTCTCGCTGGACAAGGAGGATAAAGTGAGACTTTGTCGGTGGATCCAGGGCCTAAAATTTCTAGACCGATATGTGTCAAATCTGAGAAGATGTGTCGATCCGAAGAAAAAAAATTGACGGGTATGAAGAGCCACGACTGTCACGTATTCATGGAGAGATTAATTCCGATTGCATTTCGGAAATTCTTACCGCAGGCAGTTTGGGATCCATTGACGGATCTTAGCATATTCTTCAGGGATCTTTGTTCTAATAAATTGCTCGTTGATCGCCTAGAAAAGCAAGAGAAGGACATTGCGGTAACACTGTGCAAGCTAGAGAGGGTGTTTCCTCCTGGATTCTTCGACTCTATGGAGCATTTGGCTTATTAGTGTATTTGGCTTCGGAGTCATCCCAGGCCCCCTTTGTCAGAGCGCAGTCTTCGGCTTCGCAGGCATCGTCACGAGCTCAGGATATTCGTCGTCAGATCGACGAGCTGCGTCGCAAGGTGCAGCAGCAGATTTCTGATACGGTCGAGCGACGATCCGACCCTTCGATGATTACTGGACGATTTGATGCGGTCGAGCATAATATACAGGAGCTGATGAGTCTGCAGCAGGCTACAGCTGCCAGCTTGCACACGCTCACCGAGTCTACGTAGCGCACAGAGCGTAGACAGGTCGAGCTGGAGGGATCGCAGAGGACCATGTCTGCTTCACTCACTCAGGTATCGGCTTCGATTGTGGATAGTACTCAGAGGATGGTGAGTACCCTGGCTGCACATGGTGAGCGACTGCGCGAGCTGGAGCAGATACGTCCTCCCGATCCATCGACGGCGCCGACTCCAGAGATTGCACTACCTCCTACTGCCCCTACGGTGCAGCTCACATATGAGTAGTATGAGTACATTCTATCCCAGATGCGCGGCAGAGGTCCTCAGTGATCCAGTATATTTTTTATCATCTTTGTATGTATTGGCGCTATGGGCCCATTGACCGTTCTGTACACTAATTTTCATTATTTTTTGACTCTGTTGGACATGTATGTTTGTTGGACATGTATGTTTGTGATATTTAATTTGTTGGTATTTTCATTGAGTACATGTATGATATTTAGTTGTAGACTGTTATGATGGGAGACTGTTATTCATCTATTAGTTGTAGACTGTTATGATGGGAGACTTATTATGATGATATCTGTGAGGGGGATGAAAAATATACCTACGCTGGATTATAAGCGATGATCTGATATACAAAGGAGGTGCTGCCCAAATTTTAAAAAAATATAATGTGTATTTTTGTGATGATGTGTGTCTGTGTTTACAGTGTATGTGAAATGTAGTGTTCGGAATCATCGGTAGTTTCGATTACTGTTGTATATTTTATCTTGGACAGAAAGAGCAACTGTTCAAGGTGTACTTCTGAAAGCTTCATTTTCACATCCTTCACTCTCTCGGGACGTCGTACAGGATCCCGAGAAGGTAAAGGACGTGAAGAGAAAGCTCTGAGAAGTGCACCATGAATTGTTGCTCTTTCTATCCAAGATAAAACATAGAACAGTAAGCGAAATTGTCGATGGTTCGAACACTGCACTTCACACACACTGTAAACACAGACACACAGCATAACAAAAATATACATTATATTTTTTTTAAAAAAATTTTCAGTAGTCTGCGACGGATAGCGACGTATAGCGATGGAAAGTCGATGTCGCTATACGTCGCTAATTAGCGGTGTTACGTTGCTGTACGTCGCCACCTTGCTAATGTGGCAGGCATGCCATGTCATCACGTCAATAGAAGTAAACGTCGCTAAGAAGTCGCACTACGTCGCTAAGTTTGCGACGTAAAGTTTTCGTCGTGCTACGTCGCTAACTTTGTGACGACCTAGCGACACGGCTGGGACGTCGCAAACAGCGACGTAGGGCGACGAATTTGCCATCTGCGACTAGCTTAAAAGCGACCTTCACTTTACGTCGCTAAAGCCGTCGCCAATTACGATTAGCGACGTAATTGTCATTATTAGCGACATGACGTCGCTAATTTGCCTTATTTTAGTAGTGAACGAAGATAC
The DNA here is from genome assembly GCA_029216955.1 of Iris pallida. Taxonomy (NCBI): domain Eukaryota; kingdom Viridiplantae; phylum Streptophyta; class Magnoliopsida; order Asparagales; family Iridaceae; genus Iris; species Iris pallida. Next base: position 7,890,149 of record JANAVB010034616.1, on the reverse strand, counting down.
TTCATTGTCCGAGAGTCCAATTTCCCTACCACAGGTCTATTATCCTTCACAAAGCATACACAACCAAATACTTTTGGGAGAACAATGTATTTTTTCTCACCTGTAAGCATCTCAAACGGTGCCTTCTATCCTAACATCTAAGAGGGCATCCTGTTGATAGGGTATGCAGCAATCAACACGGCATGTCCCCACAAGTATTTCGGAACATTCATAGCAAACATCATCGACCTTGCCACTTCCAATAGGTATCTGTTCTTCCGTTTCGCCATGCCATTTTATGTTTGTGTATAGGCACATGAAGTCTTATGATGTATCCTATTGGCTGATAAGTACTCCTCAATGGCTTTGTTGGTATATTCTGTCACATTGTCAGACCTCAAAATCTTTACATTGGCACTATACTGTGTTAAAACCCTACAATGGAAGCCTTGAAAGCATGCAAAGACATCACTCTTACTCTTTATTAGATATATATACCCAGGTGACACGAGTATGGCAGTCAATAAAGGTGACAAACCACTTAAAACCATTAACAACAGTTGTAGGTGTTTGTCATCGAAAATGCGAAAAGGTTTCTATGGTACTTCGCGGCTCTTCCGGTTGTGCTTTATCCACCAGTGCTTTATCCAGTCCACCCATGTCCAAGTACCATAGTCCTTTATGCCAAGTTCCAGTCCCCAACTGCCTTTCCGTTCCCTTCTCCTAAAAAATAACATTTGGAATGTCAAAGAAAACAACACAATTAAGTTGAAGAACAATGACACTTTTGGACAATAGATTAACAGGAAAGGATGGAGCATGCAAGACATCAGTTAGACACATCGAAGGGGTGCATTGATCAATAGTCCATTTACACACAATAGGTCTAGCAGTACCATCAGCAGTCTGAATGCTTTCAAGGGTCATCAGGTGAGTGTAATCTTGGAACTCATCACGGGCACCCGTAACATGGCATGGTGCTCCAGAGTCAATTATCCAATTTATACTTCCTGGTTTGTGGGTAGATACAAGGGCATGAGCAGGTATACATGTGCTTGTACTGGCATAGTATGTGATGTTACCCCCAGAGGTGGTTGGACTCGATGTCCAAGCAGTGTTGGCGCGAATGTCGCTGGTTCCAAGCTTCATGTTCCTCCATATTTCCAGCATCTCCCTCTCACTAGGGGTCACATCGGATGACTGATTTTCACCTCCCCCTTCTGCCAGATTTTCTTTGTACCCTCTAGAATAATGTCCTATGCCACCGACATAGCCTTCTCTGCCACCTCTACGTCCTCCATGACCGCGTCTACGATCGCTGGACTGGCCTCTCATAGGCTTTGTACAGAATCTGATGAAGTGTCCTGGGTCACCACAGTTGTAGCACTCTCCCCCTCCTGAAGGGTCTGGGTTAAAAAATGCTAGAACTGATTTCTCTCCCAGAGTGTTAGTGGTGCTGGGCATCAGGTTCAACCATGCTTCTTCTTGTGCCATAGCAGCAATGGCCTCCTCTACTGATGGCAATCCGGGTTGTGCGAGTAGCACATTCCTCCTTTGCTCGAATGCTGGATTGAGCCCCTTCAGGAACTTCATCATAGTCTGTCGCGAGATATACTCTATGAACTTCTGGTAATGCTTTGCAAATACTGGTTCCACTTGCTCATCTTCCACACCTATGGAATCATAGTGGTCGAGATCTGACCAATACTTCTTCAGCACAATCACATACTCGGAGATGGTGTGATCTTCTTGGACCACCTTAGCAAGTTCATCCTGCAGTTGGAAGACTCTCATAGGGTTGCCCTTCCCCGAGTACTTGTCCTTCAGCATCATCCAAATATCACTGGCTCCCTCCATTGCCTCCACATTGCCCGACACTTGGTCGGTCAAGGAGGCGGTCAACCATCCTGCTACAACATTGTTGACAATCTTCCATGCAGCAAACTCCCGTAAGGAGTGATCTTCTGGTGCCTTAGTTTGGCCATTCACATAGCCCACCAAGCCTCTTGCCATCAGAGTCCGCATCACCTGACGCGATCACTTCAAATAATTGGAAGTATCCTCCAACTTTACTTCCAGTTTCTCTAACTTCGCTATTTTGTATGGTGAAGGATCCACATCTGTGTATGCAGGACGGGAATTAGTCTCGGTCAGCCTCCTGGAGAAGAGAACGTCCACCAAAGCCTTCATCTCTTTGGTCGTCAACTTACCGTAAATCATCTCCATCATCTTCGTCTCCTCCTCTTCCATCAGCAAGATAGATTGAGACAGTCTGCACCTTTGATCACCATCCTCTCCATGTCTACTGTTCCTTTTTCAGCGGTAGCGGCGACTCTGAGAGCCGCTCCTCTTGTCCCATGCCGTGTTACGACTGGAGGTCATATGTCCGAACCAGCAGGAGAAGAAGGGCTGGTAGGGGGAGGGCGTGGAGGCCGACGTGAAAGAAGATGGGGTGGGGCGACTGTAGGGGCAGCCGGCGGTGCTGGGTGGGGCCGACGGTGCTGGCGGCGAAGGAGGGGAGGCGGGCGGAGGAGGGGGGGGGGGGGGGGGGGGCGGAGAAGGTGGGAAGGGGTTGGGGGTGGCGGCTAGGATTTTGTGCAGTAAGGTTAGGGTTTTATGGAGAGTAATGGCGGCTAGGGTTTGGTAGAGAGATGTGGTGGCACTGATGCCAAATAGAATTTAGTATAATATTTTACTTGTTTATTATTGTGGTGGAGCTACACTTATATAGGATAGGCTAACCCCTCTCCCTATTATTCTACCCGATGTGGGACTAAAAGCCCATTAATACTCTCAACATTTTCTAACGATCTGGTATCAATTTATATATGTTAAATACATGCCATGAAAAGCATTATTGTAGGTGATATACATACTGCAAAGGCCATTTTTTGTGAAAAGCATATTGAAAAACATTACTGTAGGTGATATGCATACTGCAGAGACATTGCACTTGTGAAAAGCTTCTGTTTCACTAAACATTTTCAAGTTCATCTAATTTTTGTAAAAAATAAACTACAAATTTTAAACATGGTATTTACCTTATAGAAAGAAGATGCGTCATCAAGTTGTTCAAACCAGTAAGAGTGATGCATTACATTATATTGCCTTCCATGGTCATTAATTATTGGTTGCAGATGACAAATATAAAGCAGATGTATAGTGCCTAGGTAGGAAACAAACCTCAAGTTGTTCAAACCAGTAAGAGTGATGCATTACATTACAGCCTTAATTGAACCCAATATTTCTCCAATCATTGAGACATAAGATGTTAATATGTTTCTAGTCCCTATCGGATAAATATGTTAGAAGTGGATGTGTACCATGATAGTCTATCTTTATTTAACGTTGACATACCACCACATTACAAACATTGAAACAAAAACTTTTTTCTTATTCTCTAAAAGCAGGTCTTCTTCCTACAAGTTTTTCTCATTTCAAGACCAAGGACTTCAAAATACTTAAAACTACCTCTAAATATAGATAACAAGCTGGGATCAAAACACAAACTCAGATTGATAATTTTGTGGTTCAGAAAAGTCAAGCCAAGACAAGCATCACATCCTAAGCTTGATTGCACTGAGGCCTTACCTGGACAAGGTTGCAATCACTTTTTACCAACAACAGTGATATAAATCATTTACGCAATGGTGAGTAGCATGTTTTAAGATTATATTAAACTAATTTGCTATATTTGCGATTAAAAGTTTGCAACGTATTAGACATCAACACGTTTAGGGAACAGTAGCAAACTGTAAAAAAAAATAAATATAAAATATAGAAGTAGAACATCTGAAACTGATCGAACAAGTTGAAGAAAGCATCATGAAGCAACGTTCACGGCAACATAATTACTTGTTAGCTAAGAAACTTACCGCGTCCATCAAAATCTTGACATCCGTATTAGCAATTTTGCCACCAAGCTTCTGCAATCCATGTTTCAGCTCCTTAAGTGTTATCTTCCCATTTTTGTTTATGTCCATCTTTGAGAACATTTCTTAATATCAGCTACTCCCTCTACCGATAAATGTTCAACGACCACCTGAAATATGAAGTAATCAGCTACCAAAATTCCCAGGATTGGGTTTCGTTAGTAAGATTTTTGTGATATAAAAACCAAGATGAAAGTGCCGATAAGTACTATCATGCATGACAAGTCAAAGATTACCCTAAGAGCTCTCTTCTTTAGCTTGTTCAACACGAAAAATTATTGAAGCCTATCTCTGTAAGATTTTTATTCACGTAGATTGACGTTTGATGCCTTTTAGGCATTCTACAACCAAGGATAATCTGTAGTAAAAATAAAACATTTTCAGATTTTGCACGTACATGTAGTAACTCTAACAACAGATAAAAAGTAATACAAGAAAGATGGTCGCTAGGGGCAAACATCAATATATACACTTTGGCATAGGAAATACTACTTAGCACAAGAAAGATGGTTTCCAGGATATGCAACTGTATTAGATGGTTAGATAACTCCATCGCAAAGATCTGCAATTCCCTGCTCAGTTTCTGTAAAAGAAAATAACATCACTACCAAAATATCTCATATTAGCGACGCCTAACAACGTCGCTAAACAGCAAAAGAATGTCGCTAACTTCTAACATCGACGTTTTTAGCGACGTTACGGGCATGTCGCGTTATTCATGGTCGCTAACTTGTGAAACGACGCTATTCGTTGCTATAGCGACGTCATTCGGCAACGCTCGACGTCGCTAGATTTAGCGACGTTTACCGACAAAAACGTTGCTAATTAGCGACATAACATTTCGTTGGTGATTGTCGCTGTCCATTCAAGTTTTATGACGTTACAGTTAGAGATTAGCGACATTTTTCGACTCTATATCTGGCAATTTTTTGGTTGCCATGCCATCATTTTTGCGACGTTTTGTGACGTTGTGATACTTGAATACCGACGTTCGGATACTAGATTTGTTGACCTGTACAGTTTGACACGTCAATATATCTGCGACGTTCTGCGACGATTAGCGACGTTTTGATTCTCAGTTTTGCGACGTTCTAGCGACATATGTATGTGTCGCTGACCGTTGCTAAGTGTCGTTAAACGTCGCTAATTCCCAAAAATGTAAAAACAGAATGTAGTATGCATTTCACATAAATAACAATTACATTAAAAATATTGTACCTGCATTTAGAGTTTCAGTTTGCAAATAATAGCCCGGAGCAACCCTCCGTAGAATTCCCTGGGTTCGTCGACTCCGTCGGTGGAACACTCAACACCGGTAAACCAATATAGAGACAAATAATAATAATGCACTACCAATAATCAAATAAATAGGATCGGACGATCAGAAAGACAAGAAATAGCCGGATGGATACAAATCCACTACCAAACGGCTATAAAAAGTGTGTCCGATAATATTCAACATAACATAACACAAATAGTCATACCCGGAATAAAATAAATACGTAAAGACCCAAAAATGGGTCACCAACAAATACATAAAGACCCAACAATGGGTCACCAACACAACAAATGAAAAAAGTCCAATAAAGGACTACGCCTGGTCAGAATGATGATGATGAGGAGTAGGCAGTGCTTGCACCTGGGACACCAGGAACTTATATTGTTTCGGGGTCAGCATCACCGGTGACGACCCATCAGTAGGATGAAGAGGAGACAGTGGTGTGCTGCTGCAGTCGGTGTGGATGCCGAAGCACGACCAGGAAGTTTCTGCTCAATGGCCAGCAGTCTGGAGTTGGTGGAATCCATAACAACCGCCAACTTCGAAACTTGCTCGCCAATGGCCGCCTGCGTCCCATGCAACGCGTGAATGACAAGATCCGTCCTCTCTTGCACAGCCTAAACGACACGATTCATCCTCTCGTTCGTCTCCCTAATGGTGCGCTCGAGCATATCAAATCGTGCGGTGAGGGCTACATCGTCTGTCTGTGGCTGAGACTGGGGTTGTTCCTCCATCCTCCGCAACAGCTCATCACGCAGCTCATTGTAGGAGCGTAAAAAGTGCTTCACAGAATGAGTCAAAGTGATAATCATTCTACTCAAATTGATCTACTTTACGCCGCAGAGAGGTTAAATACTTTACGCCCAAGACAAGGCTAATCACTTTTACGCCTAAAGCAGCCAGGATCAAGACAATGGTTTTACGCCTAAGATAGGCTAACCCTCTTTTTACGCTGGACAAAGCTATCAAAGTCTCGCATTTAATGCAAAGTCTGACATGAAGATATTGATGATGGCATACACCACAGATTTCGAAGGGATTTATTTTATACAAAGACCAATATTGTCGTTTAGTATGTGGACTGAGCTACTTTACGCTCACACTATGGCTTCTTTTACGCACGGAGATTATATGAGTTTTTACGCTCGAAAGTCGACGTGTGCGTAAAGTCTATTTGGGCTACTTTACGCTCAAGGTTATTTAATAACCACTTTACGCGGGAAATCTATGACATGGCTGTTTTACGCCTAGTCCACTGCTTTACGCTCAGAGTACATTGGGGTTGTTTTACGCCCTATTCTTCTTCATCAGTTGAGAACGTGGTCTGTCTACATGGCTTTCATGCCATACATCTCGAAGAACGTGTGTACGTGCATCCTATTCTTACTGAAATGATGGGACATGTGTCAACATATACAGAGGATGACTTCGGTCGTGGGTGGCAGTTGTTAGCGTAAAGCAGAGAAGACAGAGAGATTAGAACTCAGAGATTTTTGATTCTCTAGAGCATTTTTCTTCAACCTTTTTTTCAGAACAGAGTGAAGCAAAGCAGGAAAGCATTCGGCCTCGCCATCAGTGCCCAAGTGCGTCGATACCTTTCTGGTGACTTAGTTCTTCCAATTTGTTCATCTTCAAGCAGCGATCTTAATCATCATCGTATGGTCCGAGGAACAAAGTGATCATTTACAGATCAGACTTCCATAGCAATACTTTTCCAGAATCAAATTCGTACTTTTTGTACTTTTTCTCGTTTTATTTTCAAAAGCCAATTCTTCTGGCATTTTTGTTAAGTGAAACAAAATGACGACTCTGCTGGGGATGACCTTCTCCTCTGACGAGGAGGCAATTGCTCAATACGATGATGTGTCGATTGGATCGACAAAGAAGACTCTGGTTGTACACTTCAACCAGACTGTTTATGAAGGGATGCTCCGAACTGGGGGTGGTTCTCGCTACTCCAATGTTCAAAAATCTCGCAAAGCACGAAAAGTTTGTATTCCTAAATCCAAAATAGCTTCTGATCTCTCTGTTGCAGCTAGTGGCAAGGGAATTCTTCCCACTCCTGTCGTAGGGACTCCCGTTTGTAACGAGGTAGTCCTTACTTCAGAGTTGCACTCAAAGTGTGACGATTTATCTCCCGTTTGTAACGGAGAAGATAATCAAGTTTCACGCCCACTGCGTAAGAACCAGGTTTTACGCTCAGTGGGTAAAAACCAACTTTTACGTTCAGTACATAAAGATGAGTCTCCCATTTGTAATGGGGCAGACTCTAACGATTGTGCTTCTAGGTGTAAGAATCAGTCTTCCGTCGGTGACGTGGTAGGCTCAAATAAATTACGCTCCTCGCGTAAAACAAAATCTTTCGTCTATGACGTGTAGATAACCAATTTTTACGCTCTACGCGTAAAGGTAAATCTCCTGTCTTTGACAGTGTAGATAAAATTCGCAATGATGTTTTTACATCTGATGTGAATGTACCTAAACGTGTGCAGCATAAAAATGTTGTTGGTAAAGCTTCAGTTCTACACCAACAGCCTTCTTATACTGCTCTACGCAAAGTACCAAATCTACAAATTACACGCAATGAAAATGGAGTCCTTCGTGCTAAAAAAACCTTAAGATTTACGCACACAACTCCAAACGCGTAGAAATATACAATTTGGTTCTGTAAATATAGCCAGTAATCTTCTTTATACATAGGGGACTAAACGTTTTTCTACCCCAAATGTAATAAAGAAGACTGCTCCCTCCACTCCTTCTGACTTACGTGAATTGCTAATGCAAAAGCGTAAGAATAGACAATCTCCGGTGACATTTTTCCAAGAAAAACATCATTGTGATTATCACTAGGTTGTAATCAATTGTTGTTATTCGGCTTCAAAAGGGTCAGTTTTTGATCGATTAAGTTTTAACGTATTTCAACAACAAACTGAAGACCAAGAACATGAGTTGTCATATGTGTCAGTTAACATGGCATCTCATACTAACAGAGGACGACGTCCAAGACGAAATATGTCCCAAACCCAAGTCAGCAACAGTTCAACAGACTTCTTGATTCTTTTGAGGGAGTATATCAGAACACTCGATCAAGAAGACAAAGACAAATGCGGACTTCTGATTCAGAAGCTGGGGGTACTCAATCTTTTGAGTCTGAGACTGACAGTGTCGATTCATACTTCTATACTGATCTTCTATATCTTCAAGAGAGGTTGAATCCTATGATGTTGGAGATAAACCAGAGACCTCATCTGTTAATACAGAACAGCGTCTCACTGCCGTTGAGCAATCACTAAAAGATACGCTTAACATGGTGTAAAACATGCATCAGATAATATTGAATCAGCAAAATGCTCAGCCGACAGTAATAACACCAGTACCAGTAGCGGCACAAACTCAAGATAGTCAAGGGGCTGATATACCTTTGAATGTTCAAGAGCCTGTTGTTAATCAAAATTCTGCATCTCCAGATCCTATTATTCCAGAAGATGTACCATCTCCGGTGGGGATTACGGTACATCCAACAACTATTCAATCAAATGTGCTTTCGCAAACTAGTGAGGCCATTCAAGCAGTGCGTGAACTCAAAGCACAGTTTAAATTCTTGAGGCACAAGGATCAACTCCAGAGGTTAGGGATTAAGCAACCCTATCCTCCTCATTGGAATGATGTACCCTTTCCACCAAAATTCAAGCCACAATCCATGGTATTGTTTGATGGGAAAGCTTCTCCTAGTTAATATATCAATTATTTTGATATTATGACTATACATCTGCAGAAAAATGATGCTCTTCTCACTCGAGTGTTCATTGGTTGCTTGACGGGTTCGGCTTATGATTGGTATCGAAGTTTACCCGACAATTGCATTTTGTCTTTCGACGAATTTAAGGCAATGTTTCTCTTCCGCTTCTATGAAGGAGGTATGGACATGAACATGTCCTCCTTAATAGAAATCAAACAAAAGGAGAAAGAAGATACTCGGACATTCATCGAACGCTTTCGATAAGCTACTTTAAAGATGCCTCCTGGCATGCCAGATTCAGCACTCATTGATACATGCAAGATGAATCTGCGACAATCTATTGTTGTTTTTACGGGTTCCCAATTCACAGATTGGGCTTCATTCATCATAGCAGCAGTTTCTGTCGAGACCAATGGTAGGTTGGCTCGTGAACATGGGATGATTTTTGCCTCAGATGATAGAGAAAAGAAAAGTAATCCTGGTAATAACCCCGGTAATCATAATGTGAAAGGAAAAGATACCCTTATGGTTAATCTTTCCAAGAATAAAACGACACCGAATAGTCAGGAATTTTCCAGGCCAAAGGAAGAATACTCTTTTGATGAGAGTGATATTCCAGGAATATTTCAATGTCTGGTGAAGAGTGGCAAACTTCAGATTCCAGAACCAAAGAGGCCTAATGAGGTGAATCTAACTGACAATCCCAAAAATTGTATCTATCATAGATACATTAATCATTCTACCAGTGCTTGCTATGTCCTGAAGAAAAAAATCCAAGAGCTGATAAATGGCGGCACTATCGCCTTAACTAATGATGACCATACGGTTACAACCAATATGGTTTCTCTTCAATTCGGGGATTTTCCTCCACAGCAAGTAGCAGATGAAATCATCCCAATCCCGAAGGCGACGATAAAGATTGTGAATATCCTGCCCACTAGAGAAGAAAATGAAGGATTGCTGCCTCTTACCTTAAAAAATGGTAAAATTATGTGGGTACATCCTGACTTAGTAACTGAATTGGAAAATGAAAGTAAAAATTCAAAATCCATGAAAGGTAAGAAAGTCAAAACCTGCAACATGATTTCTCATGTTATTCCAGATTCCGACGATTCAGATTATCTATGGGATGGCACTCCTTTGGAAGATAGACTAAGAGGATTGAACATATGTCCTCCAAGTCTAGCTCCTCCTACCAAACTCAAGCTTACTCATCAGCAGTGGTCAGCTATGAATAGTGTCCCTTTATACCGGGCACAACAAGTCTTCGCTGCTTATGAAAAAGCTCCTACAAGAATTTTTTCTCGTATCCCGAATCCTTCTCCTCCTATAGTTACAGAGACATCTATTCCTTATTCTCCTGTAGATACAAAGATCTCTTCTTCTTCCTCTGTGGAACCATTTGTTAAAAGTCTACTGCCCATTCATCTATACAGTCAGCAATTTGTCCTTCTCATGAAGAAAATAGGTTATGACTTTCAGAAGGCAGAAGATTTGAATTATGATAAAGGAATATGACTTCCTTTACAAATTCAAAATAAAAAATCCACTGTTGGATTGGGTTCTGAAATTTCTCACGACAAACCTTACAAGAAAAAGGCTAAAGGGAGGAAGACTAAATCCTGTAATATGGTACTTCTTTCTCTTGAGTCTGAAGAAGAAACTTTTACTGGTTCAAGATCCGGGAAGAAGTATCACAAAGATTATGAGGGATCTTCCAAAGAAGCAGAAGATGTGGTGGAAACACTACCAGCTCAACCTTCTTCTGTTCCTGCTAAACCCTCGGTGGTTGAAAAGGAGAAACAGAAAGCAGTACGCTTTGATGTTCTATTGAAGTCTGCTTCCAGTCATGGGATGGTCATGAAACCTTACAAATTTGATATTCTAGCTCAGTTAGCCAATACTCCGGCTAGACTATCCATATTTGAACTGCTTCGTCTTTCTAGAGAAAGCAGGGAGACTTTGAGTGAATCTCTACTTCAGACAGATTCATGCTTGGCTCAACTCAAGAGTCCTGATAATACTCCAGTATCGTGTCCGCAATGTCATAGTGTGATGGAAGCAATTTCCAATATCACCTTTACACAAGAAGATATGCTGTTGAAGCATAACAAACATGACAGACCTCTATGCTACACTGGGTATATTGGATCTACTGAAATTGACAGGATTTACATCGATCCTGGGTCGTCAATTAGCATAATCCTTCAAAGTATGCTAAGACCCCTGAGGATTTCTACTAGTGACCTGACTTACACTAGTACTACGATAGTTGGTTTTAACTCTGGCAAGAGTAAACCACTAGGGAAGATTCGTCTGAAGATTCAGATTGGCGATCTGCGAACTATGGTAACCTTCTATGTTATCAACTCATATGTATCCTACAATATTCTTCTTGGAAGACCGTAGATTCATGAACACAACATTGTGCCTTCAACTCTCCACCAATACTTCAAGTATGTGGATTCTCAAGGAGTTGTAAAGACTGAATTTGATGATATCAATCCCTTCAAAGGTGTTGAAGCCTATTTTTCTAATTCAAGGCTTTATAAACAGAAATATGTGAAAGAGATATCAGACATAGCTGAAGATCAATCTTTTATTGAAGATCAGTCTATTAATGAAGATCCAAAAGAAGCTGTATCAATTAAGAAACGATCATTTTGATTTTACTATGATTCGTCTTTACATATGTTATATCGTCGATCATATGATGGACTCTTACTGCGTTGTCTCTCAGAAAGTGAAGCCAAACAAACACTACGAGAGGCTCATGATGGTGTTTGTGGTGCTCATCAACCAGGTCCTAAATTACAAGACCGTATTCGAAGAATGGGGTATTATTGGCCTTCTATGATAGCAGATACTGTAGACTATGCCAGAAGATGTAAAGCATGTCAGATTCATGCTGATTTTATTCATCAACCATCTGAATTTCTACACACTACCAAAATAACCAACTTTAGCGACGGCCACATCCGTCGCTCATCCGTCGGTAACATAAATTACCGACGGAATAGCGACGGATATTTGATGAAAATGGCCGTCGGGAAATACGTCGTCGCTAAAATTTGTCCGTCGCTAAGCCGTCGGACAAATGATTAACCGACGGACTAGCGACTGATTACCGACGGTTGCCTTTCAATGGTTTAGCGACGGATTAGCGACTTGTTCCCGTCGGTTTATATGCCATATAATATTAAAATATCCGTCGCTAAGCCGTCGTAAATAGGTCGGTAAAAGCGTATCAGAGAGGTTCCTGATACGCAAAATCAGTCGCTATTCCGTCGCCATTCCGTCATTAACCTCGACGTTATAGCGACGGATTAGCGACGGGTAGGGCGTCGGCCTGGTTCTGGAAAGCTTCCATATTTCCAGAACCATGTCGACGGATAATGGGTCGCTAAGCCGTCGCTAGTCCGTCGTCATCCTCGACAGATTAGCGACGGATTAGCGACCCACTATCCGTCGCTAAGTCTCTAGAAACCTACCATATTTCCAGAACCATGTCGACGGATTCGCCGTCGCTAGGTAGTCGATATTTCGTCGCTAATATTCCAGTTAGCGACGGAAGTTCCGTCGCTAGTTCGTCGCTAGCTCGTCGCTACCTGCAAATTTATTTCAACCAGTTAGCGACGGATTCGCCGTCGCTAGGTAGTCGCTAGGTGGTCGCTAACTGCAAAATATTTATATCACCCAGTTAGCGACGGATATTCCGTCGCTCGTCCGTCGGTAACTGCAAAAATTTATATAACCCAGTTAGCGACGGATTTGCCGTCGCTAGTTAGTCGCTCATCGGTCACTAAAAGATATATCCGTCGCTAGTTAGTCGCTAGTCCGTCGCTAAATGCAACATTAATTAAAAAAATTACAGAAACATTCTATTTCCTTTTCGTAAATATTACACATATTCATAATATCCAATATCCAAACATCCATGTACGATCAACAAATATCCAAATATCCAAATTCATAATATCCAATATCAAACAGAAATATCCAAACATCTATGTACAAATATCCAAACACAAATACACAAATTCATAATATCCAAACATTCATGTACGCTTCCAAAATATCCAGAATTCAAAATCCAAAAACAGTATAAATATCCAAAAACAGTACAAATATCATTGAGATGGATCGCATCGTCGTCTCGGTGCCGCCTCGGCTCTGCGGATGTACTCTTCCACCATGTACGCCGGCACCTGGGACAACACATGCTCTGGAAGCGTGCGGAGCTGCTCTGGCGACATCAAGTCCATGAGCCCAATGAGCGCAGTATCCGGTACCAGGCGGACCTCGGCAGAACGGTCAAATGAATAACGTCCAGGGTTGGAAGGACCGGCAACCGCACTAGACGTACCGGGAGCAGACGGATCTGGACCGGGAGCAGAAGAAGGACGCGGAAGGCGCTCCAGCACATCCGACATTAGACTCCGCATTTCCGACATATCGGAGGTGAGAGTCGCAAGCTGCGCCCTCATATCGTCCGACGGGGGCGCGGAAGGAGGCGGGGGCGGTGGATATCTCGGAGTCACGCCCTGCAACGACGCCGCCATGGAACCTACGCCGTAGACGCGCCCTTTATTAAAGCCGCCGACAGACTCTACGAACACGTCGTCGTAGCGAGCGGCCATAGAAGAGGGCGTCTGGGTGGGCGTCGTTTCGCCGACAACCTCGGCAGGGGGCTCAATCTGACTAAGGGCCTCACGATATGCAGCCTATCCAATGAATGTGTTTATACTATAAGTTTTTCTAAGTTATAATCTAAATCCTATGTTTCCCTAAGTTATAATTTGAATCCTACGTTCACCTAATTAAGTTAACAATAATTATATTTCTAATATAAATCTCATAAACGTAATTACTTACATCAGTCGCCTGGGCCCTCGCGTCGACGAAGCTCCCGTCTGCCCGCCTCTTGTGTGTATGCAGGAATACATCGCAGGCGGTGACCGACTCCGGCTCTCTCCCCTCCTTTACCGCCCGTTGTGCCTGCATACGAAATATACGTCGAATTTAATTAACTACGTATATTAATAGTACCGAATTTAATAGTGAAATGAATTTGCGGTATCTCACCAAATCTGCACGCGTCGCTGCGTGGGGCTTTGAACCTCCCGTATGCAGACCAGCGGCCTGTCTGCTCGCCTTCGCTTTCTCTGATTTCTCCCTGTACTGAGCAGTATTCATCTTATCCAACATCTGCTCGTAGTACTCCTCCCGGAGCCACTTCTTCCTCGAATGCGCCGTACGAACGTCGTACACCGCATCCCGTATCTTCTTCCCGGCGGCGGCTTTGTAGGCCTTGCGAATCAACTCCTCGCGATGGGGGGGCCACCAGAACGTCGTCTGACATACAAATTAAATTATCACGTAATTAAAAAATTAGTGGATTAAAGAATAATTAATAATTAACCAAAAGATATATATATACCTTCATCTCCTCGAGCAAGACGTACTGCATGTTCTGAGGCACCTCAGAAAAATTGAGGTAGGGGCCATGGTAGTTTTCCCGGATAATTTGCCCGAGTATCCGGGCAGCATCATACGGGAAAAACCTACAAAGAAGCAAAGACTGGATTATTAACTTGAATAAATGAAAAAAATTTAATAAATTAACTTAAATTTACTTACGTATCACCCGCGGGCCATAGCTCTCGTCGGTTCTCGCCTATCGGCCTCTCTGGAGGCGTCGGAGGATCCGCGGGTCCGCGGATGTACTCACCGGTAGCAGGATGAAGCTGAATCCAGGGGTACTCCGGAGCCCACCCTGCAGTAACTGATGGTGTACCCGCTGGTGCATTCGGGGGCGGAACGGATCCGCTAGCGGATGGAGTCTCAGGCCTCGATGAAGATGAAGGTAGCGCAGAGATAGATCGACGGCGGGAAGAGTCTGTGGCCGGGCTCTCCAGGTCGGGATCGGAGGACTCTATATCCGGGGAATGTGGAAGGCGACCACGACCGCTACCACCACGATCGCTACCACCACGTCCACGGCCAGTGCCGCTATCACCACGCCCACCACGGCCAGTACCGCCACCACCAGCACCACCACGGCCACGGCCACTGCCGCTACCAGCAGTACGAGTGGTAGTGACCATGACCTGTAAATAGAACACATAAATATAATTAACAATATAGAAGTATAAATGAATATAAAACTGAACTAAAATATATATACCAGCAGCAGGACGGCGAGTGCCGTCAAGACAATGAGAACTAAGAGTGCCATCTGTAAAAAGAAAATCATACAATAAGTAGATGATCGAACGACAAAAACATAAACTGAAATAAGAATGTGTCCGTCTAAACTGAATTCACTAAGTTAGTTGTAAGTGCTTCTAATATATACCGATATTTAATCTAATCATCGTTATCGTCCTCGTCCTCATCGTCATCGTCATCGTTCTCATCCTCATTCTCATCGTCGACTTCATCTATATCATCATCCTCATCGTCGACTTCATCTGTATCATCATCCTCATCCTCATCCTCATCCTCTTCTTCTTCTTCTTCTTCTTCTTCTTCTTCTTCTTCTTCTTCAGGCTCAATACTTGGGACAAGACGCCTTCTTCGTCCTTTATGCGTTCTTCGCTGTGCCACGTCATGTGTTCTGCTGTATTTAGAGACATATACATCCTCTGCAAGCGCTTCGTGATCGACAAGTAATGCATATACTTGTAAGGACGTCGTTTTCTAGTCGACTTTCTTTTTCCCTGTACTGGCTTGTAACGATCCGCATTACAGAAGCTGTAACTTTCTGATACGCAATTCTCTTTGTAGTACAACATGCATCCGTTGCGACAATAATCTATCTTCTCGTACCCCAGTCCCAGTTGTCGGACCATCATCTTTGACTTGTAGAAGTTTTTTGGTAGCTCTTTTGATTCCTTCGGTAACACCTCCTTGATTACTTCTGTGATCCGATTATAGCAAGCTTGTGGCAAGTTAAAATCAGACTTTATGTTCAACAACCGCATCGTCACTGACAGTGCGGAATGAGTCTCACAACCAGGATATAGAGAAGTATCTGCGTCCTGAAACGTGTCATAGAACTCCTTCGCCTCGGGATTAGGATCCTCCGGATCAAAATTAGGCCCTGCCGCATCATACACCATATCTCGTGCAAGGTTCTGCAGATCTCCATAATCAACAGAGCATCCGTGGTCTTCGATGACATCCGTTGCAGCATTATCATCAAAAGCATAAGTAGCAGCTTTCGCAGCCTGTCTTTCCGAATATAGTTCACCTTGCGATGACCACAGGCCGTAATTACGTACGAAACCCTTACGGGTCAAATGATCTCTCACAGTCACCACTTCTTCGTAACGTCTATTGTGACATTTAACACATGGACACTTAATTTGTTACCGTCCATGTACTGAGCTTTGCTCATTGCATAATTAAGAAATTCTTCCACGCCTGCCTGAAAATCGTCACTCACACCAATTCTACTCTCGTGTTGCCGTTTGTACATCCATGTACGATCAACAAAATAACGACTCATCCTCAATTTGGATGTGAAAATCTGTATCGTAAGACAAACTAAACATAAGAATAGCCCGATACCGATACTCATAAATTTGGATTAGGGTTAGGATGTTAGATATAAGTGAACTAGGTGATGTAGAGTACAATATAGGGAACTGTGAATGGACTGAAAGTTGCACATGAGAAGGTTCAATGAAGGGCCCATAAATGGGTTCACATGATAAGTTAGTAAGAATCCACATCACTATACATACTCCCCCGTCTCAGGAGTGTGTCTGGCTCCTATTTAGAACAGCACAGGTCACAACATGTCCAGAATAGCAAAACAGAGCTCTACAATGTATATCGGTATCGGACTATTCCTACGAGTATTGGTATCGGCGATATCAATACTCGTGTGAATAGGAGATTGCAATATAAGTCTAAGCTATCTAGCTAACATGTATACTTGCATTTACATTGTATCATAACTTGTATCTAGTTACCTTGCTAATCATGTATATACTCTTAACATATATGTGAAGACACTATACTAACATGTATTTAAATCAAGGTTCAAAGTATCGGTATCGGAATCGGTATCGGACTATATATTCCTACGAGTATTGGCATCGGCGATATCAATACTCGTGTGAATAGGAGATTGCAATATAAGTCTAAGCTATCTAGCTAACATGTATACTTGCATTTACATTGTATCATAACTTGTATCTAGTTACCTTGCTAATCATGTATATACTCTTAACATATATGTGAAGACACTATACTAACATGTATTTAAATCAAGGTTCAAAGTATCGGTATCGGAATCGGTATCGGACTATATATTCCTACGAGTATTGGCATCGGCGATATCAATACTCGTGTGAATAGGAGATTGCAATATAAGTCTAAGCTATCTAGCTAACATGTATACTTGCATTTACATTGTATCATAACTTGTATCTAGTTACCTTGCTAATCATGTATATACTCTTAACATATATGTGAAGATACTATACTAACATGTATTTAAATCAAGGTTCAAAGTATCGGTATCGGAATCGGTATCGGACTATATATTCCTACGAGTATTGGCATCGGCGATATCAATACTCGTGTGAATAGGAGATTGCAATATAAGTCTAAGCTATCTAGCTAACATGTATACTTGCATTTACATTGTATCATAACTTGTATCTAGTTACCTTGCAATATAAGTCTAAGCAATCTAGTATTGGTATCGGCGATATCGGTAGTATCGGCGGTATCGGATCGAAGTATCGGATTTTTTTGGTATTGGAAAACAAATATTTATTAATAAATTATTTACATTTAAAAACATATAATTTATACATTTAGGCATAATTTTAAGTGTTTTAAGTATTATTTCTTAGTAGTTTTGAAATTAAATGAAATTAAATTAAATGAAATAGTATTATTTCTTAGGATCGGGACATGCCAAACCGTATCCGTATCGGGGAATGCAACCCATTCCCCACCCCCCCCGACCCCCTGCCCCCATTCAACACCCCCCCCCCCCCGACCCCCCTGCCCCCATTCTCCACCCCCCCGACCCCCCTGCCCTCTCCACCCCCCACCCCCCACCCCCCGCCCCCCCGACCCCCCTGCCCCCATTCCCGACCCCCCCGACCCCCCTGCCCCCATTCCCCACCCCCCCGACCCCCCGACCCTCATTCCCCACCCCCCCACCCCCTGCCCCCATTCCCCACACCCCCCCGACCCCCTGACCCCATTCACCACCCCCCCTGCCCTCTCCACCCCCCGCGAAGCCGACCCCCCCCCACTCCCCCCCCGGCCCCAAAACCCAAAATTAGAGAAAGAAAGAGAGAGAGAGAGAGAGAGATACCTGGTAGAGAGAGAGAGAGCCGCGAGAGAGAGAGAGAGAGCCGCGAGAGAGAGAGAGAGAGCCGCGCGCGAGAGAGAGAGAGCCGCGAGAGAGAGAGAGAGAGTTTTGGGGGGAATGAAAAATTCCCCCCCCCCCCCCCCGTCGGTTCAATTTAAGTTAGGGCACAGAACCTAGCGACGGAATAGCGACGGAATAAATTAGTCGCTAAACCGTCGCCAATTAAAAGGTGTTTTCCGACGGATATATCCGTCGCCAGTTAGTCGCTAAAGTTCCCGCCAATGTTTTAAAGATTTTGCCGCCAACATTTGCGACGAATAAGCGACGAAAAAGAATCCGTCGCTAACGTTCGTCGACTTAGCGACGGACACCCGACAAATTTTTACATTTAAAATTGGAAAAAATTATGTTATGTTGTCTGTCGCTAATCCGTCGCTAAGATGTCGAAAACTGGTCGCTATTAGCGACGGAATCCGTCCGTCGCTAAACTTCCGTCGGTAAAGTGGGGTATTTTAGTAATGACATCCTACACCAGCTTCTTGGCCCTTCGAAGCTTAGGGTATGGATATCATTAGTCCTATTAACCCTCATTCTGTTAAAGGACATCGGTTCATATTAGCTATAACTGATTACTTTTCTAAGTGGGCAGAAGCAGTTCCCCTTGTTGAAGTAAAAATATCTAATGTGATCAGCTTCATCAAACATCATGTCATTTATCGCTTCGGGATTCCTTGAAGAATAATTCATGACAATGGTCCACAATTCACCAGTCAGGTATTTTATCGGTTCTGTGATAAGAATCAAATTCAAAATTTGGCTTCTACGACTTATAATCCAGCTGCTAATGGTTTAGCCGAAGCTTTCAATAAGACGATCATTAAACTTCTCAAAAAGTTTGTCTCTTCTAATAAACGTGATTGGAACGAAAACTTGGAGAATGTTTATGGGCTTATTGAACAACAGTCCGAACTCCTACTAATTTTTCACCATTTTCATTGGTTTATGGATGTGAGGCTGTTCTTCCCTTGAAAATCTAAATTCTATCTCTACGGATAGCTATCGCTAATGAACTAACTATAGAGAACAATGATCGCTTACGACTCCAAGAACTTGAAGGATTGGATGAGAAGCGTCTTCAAGCACAACAGCATATTGAGTTATATCAAGCCCGTATATCTCGAACTTTCAATCGTAAAGTTAAAGAGAGGGTATTCAAGGTTGGCGAACTAGTATTGGCTGTTCGAAGACCGATGGTGATGACTCACAAAAGCAAAAGGAAATTCCAAGCAAAATGGGAGGGCCCTTATATAATTGAGACCGTATTTTCTAATGGCGCCTATCGGTTATCAAAGTCTAATGGAGATCTGCTCATGATGCCTATCAACGACAAATTCCTCAAGAAATACTATGTATAAAGAAGAAGGCTGATAAAAATAAAATTCCTTTATTTATTTTTGTTCCGAACAAAATTTTAAGGACCACTACCTCCCTTATTGAATACATAATCAGCCAATGCTTCGAAGGTATCATTGCCTGAGTTCATAAAAAATCTGCAGGCAACCATCCTCAGTGCCTCTTCTTTAGGAGTTTTCCCTGGCTCTACTAAGAAAGCAAAGATATCTTGTGGTGGCTTGGGAGTAGAAAAGATTTCGTCTACTTCGGTTGTCCCTGTCACAATTGGCTCAGCGAAGTGCGTCTCGACGACGTCCTCAACTTTCCCGGAGACTTTATTCTTTTGCTGCATATCCTTGGAAGACATTTCCAATAGAGGAGTGGAAATAAGAATAAAATGTTACAAAGAGTTTTTGCCTATTTATAGGAGAGATCTGTTGATGAACCGGTCTTTGAAAACAACCTTTCATTCCCGAAAAGGTCTATCCGTTCATTTTACCAGGTTCATCCATTTAATTACGGAATGGAATCAATATTTTCTTTTTCCGAAAGTTATGTTGGTTCATTCATCCATTGATATGGATATATATGCTCATGACGTCTGTCTCCTTATTCCCCAGCTACCAAGGTTTGATTAAGCTAATTTCTTATTTCTTTAGAGAGAGATTTTGAATCTTCTATCAATTGATTAAAAAGTGGAATTCGTTATTTATCATGTCTTCATGACCTCTGAATTAATATTAAATCCACTTACTTTCCTTATCTATTATTTCCATCTGACCTCTGCATAGATATTAATCTACTTTTCTTTGAGTTCTTACATACTGTCATGTCCATATTACCTCTGATAGTATTGTATACTTTAAAAACAGAAAACAAGATATCATTATCTATCATGTCCATATCACATCCAGATAGATACAAATCATTGAGCATAGAAGACTTATCATTTCCATTCCCATATCATCAAAAAAGTCTATTACATTTCTTAGACTTTCTTACAAGTTATAATGGAAATCTATTACATTCTTGGATTTTCATTCTATACACACAACGATAGCCTAATGGAGATCTATTTCTTCTTTGGATCTTCTTCGTCGAATTCGTTGTTGGTGTCAATTCCTTGTTGTCTGAGCCTCTGTGGCGACCAGAACAGTAGGAATCAAAATCTGGTCTTCTCTCTCAGATGAGAGGAGAATCCCAGAGTATGGCAGCCTGAAGACGTGTTGCTGCCAATACAACTAGTGGAGGAGTGGCAGCCTCTCAAAGGAGATAGGAATATATCCAGCATTGGGATACAATTCCTAGTCCTGCCGTGAAAGAAACTCTACTACCTGATTTCTCGGGATAGAGTTGACTCCACCATCCAACTCTCCGTGTATAAAGGCTTTTCCTACCAATAGAGGAAGACCCTTCTATCTCACGAAGAGTTCTGAGTTGTCTGATTTGTGCGTCAAAAGCGCATGAGCTCCCTGATGTTGATGTCAAAAAAACGCTCTTCACAGCGTCAAAGTCACCAATGCCAGTTCTGGAAAAGCTCTCCAGCCAAACTTTTGCAGAAAACAACAAAGTAGAAGTGTTTTAAACAGAAGTATCATCAGATGCGTATTAAACGCCAACTAAAAATAGATGACAGGGCTTTTACGCCAGTGCTTCAGGTGTATCACTATTCAGCAAGGATTTTTGCGCCAGTGCTTCAGGTGTATCACTATTCAGCAAGGCTTTTACGCCAGTGCTTCAGGTGAACCACAATTTAATAAGGCTTCTTTCATAGTTAGTGCCAACATGCATCTACAATTTAATAAGCCTTCTAAGCCAATCATCAGCATGTGGATAGGATCCACTCAATTGTAATCATCAGCATGTGGACAGGATCCACTCAATCAAGTTTTGAGACATAGAATGTCCAGAAGGAAGAGTAGTCAAAAGACCATCTCTTTTTCTTTGACTAACAAAATTGTCAGTCAAAGCTGTTCCTGAAGTAAAAACTACAGGAGCAGAAGAAACAACTAAAGAGTTATTCCTTTTCGAAGGGACTTTATGTGGAAGACCACCCCCAGTTCTGGTAGAACTTGGCAAAGAGGAAGAGATAGCTAAAGAACTATTCTTCTTAGATGAAATACACGCTGAAACAGGCTTGGTTAAAGAACCAGTGCCGTTGGCGTGACTTTTGACTTTGGAAATACACGCTGGAACAGATTTGGCTAAGGGGCCAGTATTGTTAGCGTGACTTTTGAGGTTGAAATTGCACACTGGAACAGATTTGGCTAAGGAGCCAGTACTGTTAGCGTGACTTTTGAGGTTGAAATTGCACACTGGAACAGATTTGGCTAAGGAGCCAGTACTGTCAGCGTGACTTTTGAGATTGAAATTGCACGCTGGAACAGATTTGGCTAAGGAGCCAGTACTGTCAGCGTGACTTTCAACTTTGGAGACACACACTGGAACAGATTTGGCTAAGGAGCCAGTACTGTTAGCGTGATCTTTGATTGTTGTCATCTTCGAGCGCACAAGAGTGTGCGTGCTTGCAGTAGAGTTCTTGCCAATGTTAGGAGCAGACATTGTGGCAGAGACTTCACCATTGGCTGCCAACTGATTCTTAGGGACATAGATAGAGTGTCCCTTCGACTTGGCAGTGATGATAGAGGCTGTAGTGGGCTTACCACTCTTAGCCCGCTGTATTTCTTCATAGGCGAGTTGATCGAATTGGATCGTCATCACCTTCTTCGTCGAGCCGATTGACGAAGTATCGCATTGAGTTGTTGCCATCTCAGAAGAGGAGATGGTTTTCCCCAGCAGAGTCGCCAATTTATTTTCCATAAATAAATTCCTTTATTTATTGTGTATCTGGGAAAATTACAACTGTGGGAATCTGATCTAGAAGACGATCACTTTATCCCTTGGACTATGCGAAGAAGAAAAGCTTTCAAAATTTTGACAGTAGATAACTATGTATCAGTACAATGAATGAGAAAAAAGAACTCTATTTATAGAGTCGAAAATAATAACTGAAAAGATAACTGTCTTCATAGTCTGTGCTTAGTTGAAAATCACGCAGGATTTAACATACGCAAGACTGTGAACAGTTACTGGACGTGGCCTGTAACTGTTGGACACATGGCAATCATGCATGAGTCGTGTGCAAGTTACAGGACATGCAGGCGAGAGATCAGTGGCATGGCCGCTACGTACTCCAATTTAATGAAATCCACGCAGACTTGTTGAAGACGAAATCTACGCAAACTCGGGGTAGAAAGCTTCAAAATCCACGCACGCTTGGGGCAAGAAGCTTCAGAATCCACGCAGACTTGATGAAGAAAACTTCAGAATCCACGCAGACTTGAGGAAGAAGAAAACTTCAGAATCTACGCAGATTTGAGGGAAAACTCAAAATACACGCAGACTTGGGATAGAACTGCCAACTGTCTTGATTTGGCGTGCCTCGACTGACACAAAATCTCTGACAGTGATTGCTTTTGTCAGTCACATTAAATGACAAGAAGCTGTTTTGGTACGCCAACTTGACAAAGGTTGAGTCTTGCTGAAGAAGATTTTGAAAATCACGCAATAGACGGCTGTGATCTCTCGAATCCTGTGCATACGTGGCATACGAAGAGACATTCTTCGACTGTTGTGCTGTCAGTCATAATTACTCTCTGACAAATGACGAGCTGTCTCCTCAGCGTGATTCGTAAATGTTGTTTTGATCAACTGAGCGTGACTTTTGACTCTGTCCTGATCAACTCAGCGTGACTATCATTTTTTAAAGGCCTACAAGACCCCCTTCAAAGTTTTCGAAAAATTGAAAAGACTTCAAAATTTTCGAAATACTTTGAAAATAAGATGATAAAATGAAATCAGTCACGCTGAGATGACTTCAAAAAGATATTTTTAGAAGTCGAAAAGACTTCGAAGTTCTTTGAAAATATCCAAATGAACTTATTAAATGTCATGATGACTCTTCATTTTCCGAGACTGATTGCATCCAGGTGGAATATGAACCGCCGGCGAGCTCTGTTATATAAACAGGGAGAAGATTCATTTTTAATCTTCATCTTACGTCAACATGACACCAAAGGAGAAAGCTGAGGAAGAAGCACGCAAGTTGGGCTTTTATTCCCATGGTGACCCCACTTTTGGGGGTGAAGAGCCAGAGCCCCTTGTCTTCGAACTCAAAGATGATCCCTTGCAATTAGCCAAGAATTTCTTGAGCTATTTTGGCTTGGATGGCTCGTCCTCTTCTGGTGGGTGCAGCCTCATAGAGCAGCGTGAAGTGTTTAAGGCTCTGTTGCACCGTCTGGGAGTTAGGAGCGTAGAAGAACTAGGTACCAAGCTCAGTCGCTCTGGAAAATAGAGTGTGTCTTTTGTGCTTTTGTTGCACTCTTTTTGTTTTGTCTTTTGTAAGGCCATCAGTGCCTGTCTTGAAGAATGAAGTACAACTTCTGTGTTTAATCTGCGTTCATTAATGAAGAATATTAATTAGCACCCTTTGACTATTTCCAATGTTGCTCTGTCTTCCAAAGTACACGTGACACTCATTCCACTGTTTACGAGCACTATTTATGCGGATCTTTTTCAAGAATAGACTTGTACTTTGCCCTTTAAATAGATAGAAGAGTTTCACAGATACTCATCTCCCATTCCTCTTCTGAGAATGAAATTTTTGGGAGATTTCACTCTCAAACAGGAAAGCAATGTTTTCTAATGTTCGACTTCTGCGCACTGTATCAAACATGAGTCTGCCAATCCTTAGCACCAAACTTGAAGGTAAGTCAATGTAATACGTGCACTATTTTTGCTGTTTGAAGATAAGCTTTCTGTTTCTGATTTGAACAATACACGCCTGTCTCTGTTTGATAAATGCACGCTGACTGATTTCTGTTGATTTAATCTTTTTCCTCTTAATGCTTTCTGCAGAAACTTGGCTGAAAATTTTCTTCAGAACTGGCATTGGAGATGTGGATGCTGTGGAGAATATCCTGCTGACATCTACATCAGGGAGCTCATACGCTTTTGACGCGTAAATCAAACAACTCAGAACTCTTCGTGGGATAGAAGGGTCTTCCTCAGATGGTAGGAAGAGCCTTTATACACGAGAGTTGGATGGTGGAGTTAACTTTACCCCGAGAAATCGGGTAGTAGAGTTCCTTTCACGGAAGAACTAGGAATTGTATCCCAAGGTTTGGATACATTCCTGTCTTCCTTGAGAGGTTACCCCCAATCCACCAGTTGTATTGGCAGTACCACGACTTCGGGCTGCCATACTCTATGGTTCTCCTCTCGTCTGAAAGAGAAGACCAGAGTTTGATTCCTGCTGATCTGGTCGTGACTGGGACCCAGACAGTCAGGAACTGCCACCAACAACGAACCTAACGAAGAAGGTCCGACGGAGAAGATCCAAAGAAGAAGATAGATCTCTATTAAGTTATTATTGTGGTGTAGAATGAAAATCCAAGATTTGTGATAGATTTCCATTATGATTTGTAAGAAAGTCTAAGGAAATGTAATAGACTTTTTGTGGTGAAATGAGAATGGAAATGATAATTCTTCCATGCTCAAAGATTTGTATTTGTGGATGAATTGTGGACATGATAGATAATAAAATCTTCTTTTCTGTTTTAGAGTATATGATATTATCAGAGGTATTGTGGACGTGATAATATGTAGGAACTCAAAAGAAAATAGATTAATTTCTATGCAGAGGTCAAAAAATGACAAATGAGTAAGTAGATTCGGAATTGATTCAGAGGTTATGAAAACATGATCAATAACGAATCCCCACTTTAATAAATTGATAGAAGATCATGAACGGACGAATAAATGAATGGATGAATCGTCGGATGAACGCAATTAATGGATGAATGAATCGTCGGATGAACGTGACGTTTCATTATTTGTAGAACTTCTGCCTATAAATATAGCAGAAATTTGACAAGAACGAACACTTCTTCTTTCAAACATAAAAATGTCGTCTGAAGAAGCATTCAAGAAAACTGGAATTGCCTCAAAAGTTCAGAAAAGCACTGAAGAACACCCTGCTGATCCAGTTCAATCGAAGAAGATGGAAGCAGGCGAAGGTTCGTCCGCACCCAAGCCACCAAGGGACATTCTGGATTTCCTGCTCGAACCAGGAAAGACTGAAGAAGAAGAAGCCATGAGGATGGCCGTTTGCAAGTTCCTCGTGGGTTCTAGCAAGGAGGTTCTCGACTCTTTTGCTGATCACGTCTTCGAGAAGGACGGCAGTGGCCCACATCCAAATGTAGAAAAGGATGATAGTGATCTTCTTTAATATCATATATCATCATTCATGATAAAAATAAAATAAAAATTTTATTTCTAAACATGAAACTGTCTGATGATTACAAGCATTTACATTTATACATAGTACTTTTTAAAGAATTTGCCATTAATAGGCATCAAAACTTTTCGACCATCCAATTTTGAGAGTTGATAAGCTCCATTTGAGAAAACTTTGCTCACAATATAGGGTCCTTCCCACTTTGCGTCAAATTTGCCCTTGCTCATATGAGTCATAGTCATAGGACGTCTGACAGTGAGAACAAGTTCTCCTTTTTGATATGCCCAAATTCTGACTTTCTTATTAAAAGCTCTTGAAATTCTAGCTTGATAGAATTCAATATTCTGTTGAGCAGATAATCGCTTTTCATCCAGAGCTTCTAATTCTTGAAGTCGAAGACGATCATTATTTTCTGCAGTGAGTTCATTAGCGATTGCTATCCTTAAAGAAGGAATTTGAATCTCTAATGGAAGAACAGCTTCGCAACCATACACCAGAGAGAAGGGTGTACATTTAGTAGCATTACGAACTGTAGTGCGATAAGCCCACAAACATTTACCGAGCTTCTCACTCTAATTATGTTTGTTAGTAGAGACAAACTTCTTTAGGAGTTTGATGATGGTCTTGTTGAAAGCTTCTGCTAATCCGTTAGCTGCTGGATTATATGCGGTAGAAGCCACATTGTTGATCCGGTGATCGTCACAGAATCGAGTAAACTTCTGACTGACGAACTGTAGTCCGTTATCATGAATAATGCGTCGAGGAACACCAAATCTGTAGATGACGTGGTGCTTAATAAAGCAAATGACATTAGACGTCTTAACTTCAGACAAAGGAATGGCTTCGGCCCATTTGGAGAAGTAATCGGTTATTGCAAGAATAAACCGATGACCCTTGGATGACGGCGGATTGATCGGACCAATAATGTCTATGCCCCAAGCTTCGAAGGGCCATGATGCTGCCGTCGGATGTAAGAACTCCGAGGGTTGATGAATAAAATCCGTATGGATTTGACAAGCTTTACACTTCTTTGCATATTCGATGGCATCTGATACCATAGTGGGCCAATAATAACCCATACGTCGAATACGGTCTTGAAGTTTTGGTCCTGGCTGATGCGCTCCACAGATTCCATCATGTGCTTCACGAATAATTTATTGAGCCTCGTCACCGGCAACACATCGGAGAAGTAAACCATCATAGGCTCGACGATATAAGTTCTTTGTTGTATGATTATAATAGAATCGAAATGATCGTCGTCTGATAGATGCTGCTTCACTCGGATCATCCGGAAGAATATCATACAATACAAAATCTAAGAAAGGAAGTCTCCAATCCGTATCCGTATTTTGATTCTCGGCCGAATGACTGAAGATGAATTCCATGCTGGAATCAGATGAAGATGATAAAGATTTACGACTAAATCCAAATCATCTTGTTGTGTTGACGTCATGAGATGTTGATTCTTCAATGTCAACTGGAAGTCCTAGGGTCAGGTTATTTTCAAGATGGAACAATTCTCGATTGCGAACAATAATCATTTGTTGTCGTCTAATTGGGATAGCCAACACCGCTGCAAGATTAGCTAGAGCATCAGCTTCTGTGTTACATGCTCGCCTAACATGTTCGATGAAGAATTCTTCAAACGAAGAAGCCATAATTATAACTGATCTATGATAAGAAACCAGATCTTGATGGCGGACTTCATAAGTACCCCTTATCTGATTGATAATGAGTTTAGAGTCTCCATACGCCTCCAAATGTTGAATATTTAGATGTTTAGCGAATTGAAGACCAATGAGTAATGCATTGTACTCAGCTACATTATTTGAACATGGCTGATCGAGAGAATAAGCTCTTTGGATAGCAAGACCTTCTGGCGATACAAGAACGATTCCAACTCCAGCGACAATATCACCATTAGGACCTATCCTTGAAGCTCCATCAAAGAATAGACGCCAAGTAGGATCTTCTTCAGCAATTTGGTTTGAATCTAGGACTTCATCTGGAATTTCGTCATAGAGTTTTGAATCTTCTGGAATTGAATGAGCAGCCAGAAAATCAGCTAAAGCTTGTCCTTTGACTGACTTCTGAGGAATATAATGCATGTCATACTGAGCAAGTAGGATTCCCAAGTTAGCTAATCGAGAATTCAAAACACTGGGTTTCTTCATCATGATCCGTATAGGATTGATCCTGGAGATGACATGAATAGTCTGGCCAATGATATAATGTCGTGTCTTTTGAACAGCGAACATCAAGGCTAGACATTCTTTTTCGACCGGTGAATATCGAGGTTCAGCTCCGGTCATAGTACGACTGAGATAGTAGATGGCTTGTTTATGACCATTTTGATTCTTTTGAGCGAGTAATGCACCCAATGAATGACTCATTGCTCGAATATATAGGAGAAAAGGAATTCCTGAAACGGGAGGTACCAATACTGGAGGGCTCATCAGATATTGTTTTATATTATCGAATGCTTTCTGACATTCATCATTCCAGACAAAAGAGACACCTTTCTTCATAAGTTTGTTGAATGGTCTGCAGCGTCCTGATAAATTAGAAATGAATCTCCTGATATAAGCGATCCTTCCTTGAAATCCTCGTAGCTCTTTTAAGGTGCGTGGAGGACGCATCTCTTAGATGGCTTTAATCTTCTCGGGATCCACGTGTATACCTTTAGAGGTAATGACGAAGCCGAGAAATTTACCACTAGAGACACCTAATAAGGACTTAGTAGGGTTCATCTTTAATTGATGCTTACGTATTAGATCAAATATAGTCTTCAAATCTTGGATATGATCCTCCTTTTGTCGACTTTTGACTGCAATATCATCAACATAGCATTCGATTATTTTTCGCAAATATTCACAGAATATAGTGCTCATAGCTCGTTGATAAGTTGCTCCTGCATTCTTGAGACCGAATGGCATAACTGTATAACAGTATGTACCGATCGGCATTCTGAAAGAAGTGTGCTTCTTGTCATCTGGAAACATTTTAATCTAATTGTATCCTGAATACCCGTCCATGAATGACATCCGTTCAAATCCACAGGTATTATCAATCATGACATCAGTGATTGGTAGAGGGAATTCGTCTTTAGGACAAGCCGCATTGAGATCGCGGAAGTCTATGCATACTCTGATCTGGCAAGTCTTTTTAAGGACAGGAACTATGTTAGCCACCCAATCGGGACGTTGTTCCTTTCTAATAAACCCGGAGGTTATGAGTTTATTGACTTCAGCTTCAATTGCATCCATAATATCTGGACGAAATCGTCGCTGTTGTTGTTTGACCGGTTTAACATTCGGCAAGATGTTGAGCTTGTGAGTTACAATTTGTGGATCAAGTCCTGGCATATCTTCATAACTCCAAGCGAAGACGTCGATGTAGTTACGAATGAGTTTGATTATGTCTTGCTTATCAGGTTCAGAAAGACTTTCACTAATGAATATTGGTTTGGGAGATCCCTCTTCACCAACATCTATTTGAACAAGTTTGTCTTCAGTCGGAGGTTCTTTTTGCTCGAAACGGAACTCCCATTGATTATCTAATCTTTGGGCCTATTGTTCCGATTCAGGTGAGATTTCAAACTCTTCTTCGTCTTCATCACTTTCTTCAGAATGGTCAATGAAAACCATGTTGGAAGACAAAATGTTGCAGTAGAAGTCCCCGATACTTGTATCGGAATCCCAAGAAGTGGTACTAGAAGAATCAGATCTCTTATCTTCGTCAGACTTGGGATCTTCATGGATAATATTGATAAAAGGAGTAGGAGCTATATAGCCCAATCCGCACTTCGTCCTTCCATATTTCAGAGGAGGAATGCGAACAGGCATTTTTCTTCCTTTTCCACTATTGAGGCCAATCCTGAAGTCATAGCCCATATTTTTGATGATGTCTTTAGATTGCTGACTATAACGACGTAGTTGTAATCTTCAAGTGTCATCATTTTTGTCTTCATCTTCTAAATCAGAAGGACTTTGGGGCCCTTTATAGAAGAATATTGGAATGTCTTCTGGCTTTCTGCTGGGAACTAGAAAGTATGAAGATTGTACAGATTCTAGGGATACATCTGTATGAACAGTCTGTACAACCCCTATGGTTATTGCGTTCAAGTCATCTAACAAATGTAAATAACTATGAACATAATTACACACATCAGCATACTGCAAAGATGGAGACTTTTCATTAAATGTAAAAGCAGCAGTATTTACATTGGGAGAAGGCTGAGCCTTAGAGATTTTAGCCAAGTCAATGACTAAAGGGGGAGAAGAAGAACGAGAAGAAGCGTTGTTTCGATTAAGATCGATAACAAATGGCTCAGAAGAGGTGAGCTCCCTTGAAGTTTGAGATGGAAGAATAATCCGCCCTCCAACTGGAATTAGCAGAGTATCCTGTTTCATATGTGGAGATGCAGGAATTACAGTACGCCCACTGACAGGAATAATCATTGTGTCTTGAGCAAACGACTGAGGTAACGGAGAAATCCGTCCACTCACCGGAATGTTGAAAGAACCTTCTTCAGAGAGTTTGGGAGATTGTTGCTGAATAGTTCGACCTTTAACAGGAATTATTAAGGTCTCACTTTGTGAATCCTCTTTCTCCATAGCTTGTATAACCCTTGTATACTCTTCTTTGTACATTCGGGAATCATTGAAATAAGCTTCAACCCCATGGAAGGGATTTATATCAGCAACTTCTTTTTGTACTCTTCCATTGCTATCAATGTATTTAAAACACTGATGAAGAGTAGAAGGCACCACATTATTTTCATGAAAAAAGGGCCTCCCGAGAAAAAGATTATAGGATCCCACGATCTCAATCACATAGAAAGTGACTTTGGATCTGAAATCACCTATTTGAAGCTTCAGATGAATCTTTCCCAAAGGCTCGCTTCGGCTTTGATTGAATCCCAGGATAGTAGTAACCGTCTTAGAGAGCTTGTAAAGAGGGATTTTTAGTTCATCCAACAGACTCTTTGGCATTATGCTTATAGCAGACCCTGGATCAATGAGGATACGATCTATCTTCATTGTGTCGATATAACCGGTGTAGTAGAGAGGCCGATCACGTCGATTATCCTCCAATAGCATGTCGTCTTGTGTAAAGGTGATATTTGGGATAATTTCCAATATACTGTTGCAATATAAGCAAGTGGCAGGTTCTGCATCTGGCTTCTTCAATTGTGCAAGACAAGAGTCAGCTTGTAGAAGTGCTTCACTTAATGTCTCCCGAGTCTCTTTGGAAAGTCGTAGAAGTTCAAAGAGGGACATTCTAGCTGGAGTATTAGCAAGCTGAGCTAAAATATCAAAATTATAAGGCTTCTGAAGTCCAAGAGGAGAGGACTTCTTGATTAGCTTATCAAATCGAGCCTGTTGTTTGCCTTTCTCCAGAGCTGTAGGCTTGGAAGGAACAGGTTCAGTGGATGATTCTTCTTCAGGAGAAACATTAGAAGCATTTTTATCAGCTGGAGGGATATCAAGAGGATCCTCAGGACTTTTGGAATAATCCTTTAGATAAGGTTTCCCCGTTCGAGTAGCACTATCAAGTGCTTCTTCTTTCTCTTTTGGCTCTGTGTCAGGAATAGATCCAAGAGAAGTCATATGACATGATTTAATCTTTCCAGCCTTCTTGGACTTTCGAGAAGTAGTCTTTTGAGGAGAAGACGATTCAAAATCTGCCACTAGATCAGGATGGATCCACATGATTTCCCATGTTTCCAAAGTGATTGGCACTAATCCTTCAGACCGTGGAAGAGGAAGATTCACTATGTCAAGAGTTGCCTTGGGAATAGGAACGATCCCACTTTCAAGGAGTTGAGGAGGGAAATCTCCGAATTGCATAGAGACGACGTTGGAGGTGACGGTCTTCACTTTTGGAGTAAGAGAGATAGCTCTAGATTTAATCATTTCTTGGATCTTTCCTTTCAGTACAGAACATGTACGAATTGTATGACCTAGCATTCTGTGATATGGGCAGTATTTGGGATGATCTGTTTTACCAGCTTCATCAGGTTTCTTAATCTCAGGTAATTGTATCTTATTACCTTTCAGCAGACATTCAAAGATACCAAGGACATCGTCGTCATCGAAAGAATATTCTTCTTTGGGACGAGGTGTTCTTGGTTGTTGAGTTGTAGGAGAAGTTTGAACAGTTGATGTATCTTTACTCTGAAGATTAACTTCAAGAGTTTCT
This sequence comes from Iris pallida, assembly GCA_029216955.1. NCBI lineage: Eukaryota > Viridiplantae > Streptophyta > Magnoliopsida > Asparagales > Iridaceae > Iris > Iris pallida. The sequence goes on along the minus strand of JANAVB010034616.1, from coordinate 7,857,983 downwards.
TTTCCCTTGCGAGCATTGTTTTTATTGTTAGTACCTTGACCTGTTTCTTTAGGAGTCATCTGCACTCCTAAACCTTTGAAGGTTTCAGCACTAATTTCTGCGGCCTTGGCACTAACTATGAAAGAAGGCCAGTCTTGGAATTGAGTGGATCATGTCCACATGCTGATGATTGGCAACAAGTTTGATTTGCATGTGTCGATGGTGACAGCATCAGGAGTTCCAAGAGGCATCTTCAGAGCTTCTCTTCGAAACCGTTCAATGTACTCTTCTGTAGTTTCATTATTTTTCTGCTTGATTCTAATAAGAGTAGACATAGTCATGTCATTGAGCCCTTCATAGAACCGTTCAAGAAACATCTGTTTGAAACCGAAAAATGAGGTAATGCTCCCATCTGGGAGACTTCTATACCATTCATAAGCCGTTCCCTTGAGACATCCAACAAACACCCGAGTAAGGAGGGTGTCGCTTGGTTGCAGCTGATCAGTCATCACTTTAAAGTGATTAATGAACTGACTTGGAGAAGTGGTTCCATCATAGAATGAGATAGTAGGAGGCTTGTATTTAGGAGGATATGATACTTGCTTCCATTCTATCGGATAAGGTTGTTTGATGCCTAACCTTTATAAACCATCTTTCTGTTTGAATGCCTCGAATTGAGTTCTGAGATTCCTCAATTCTTCATTAACAATTCCAGAAGATTGTGGAGTTGTAACTTGTAGAGAATAGTTGGGAGGAGGAACAGCATTGTAAGCACTACCCCCAGCTCCAGAGAGACTAGGGTTTGGTTGAGCTGGTCCAGGAGTATTAGATTGTACTGCTGGAGGAACTTGTACTGGACTTATATCAGTGTCAGTTGGTATAGCATCTGGTACAGTCTGTCGATTTTGCATCTGTGTTGCCATGAGTTCATACATCGACTTCATAGTATCAGCCATAGACTTCATTTGTTGTTCCAAAGAAGCAATTCTTTGATCTTGAGGAGTCAAGAAAGAAGAAGGTTCATCAGCATTCCCATCAACCATATAAGTTATGACTGTACGAGGAATTATTGATGAACTGGTAGATGTTGTTTGTTCTGAATCATTGCTTTGTGCATCAAAGTCAATTATAGGAGAACTATCCCCAGTAGGAAGAGGTGGGAAGTTAGATTCTCCAAGGTATTCAGAATCATCTTCAGAGATCAAATTTCTTTGACTAGAGGCCAGGACTCTTGCTCTAGTATTTCTATATACTCCATCTCGACTATCAACTCTACCTCCAGTATCCCGAGAGGTCATATTGACAGAAGCAAACAAAGGCTCATCTTCATCAGGCATGGGTTCACACTGAATTCGATTGAAGACAGATTGTCATTTTGTTTGACATCTGCATTGTATTGTGACTCTTGGCTGGAAGTCACATTCATGATCAACATGATCATGATCCATTGATTGACATCTGTATTGAATTATGACTCTTGGATAGAAGTCACATTCAGCATGGTCCTTTGACACAGAATCACTTCTTCTCTTCTGTTGAAGATATTCTCATAAATCTGTTTGTGAAGATTGAGGAGTATATTTTCTGTTCTTGGGTCTTGATGGCTCTTGATTATATAGAGAATGATTAATATGAGCCACATAGTTTCTTGCATACTCTGCATCTGGATCTCTTATCCTTGTTTCCAACTGGTATGGTTTCTTAACACCAGAAGTGTTAATTTTTGTTCTTAGATCAGTTGGAGGTAACACATTGGTTTTGGACACATGGAGTTTTCCTTCCATTGATCTGGATATTTGCAGAGAAGGAAGAGTTGAACCACCCCCTTGATTAGGAGTTGGTAACAGACCTTTTCTAGACAAATTCTGTGCCCAATTCGAAGAAGTCATAGAAAAAAACAATAAAGAATGTTTCTTCTTAGACTCAATCAAGTTTTGAGACATAGAATGTCCAGAAGGAAGAGTAGTCAAAAGACCATCGCCTTTTTTTTTACTAACAAAATTGTCAGTCAAAGCTGTTCCTGAAGTAAAAACTACAGGAGCAGAAGAAACAACTAAAGAGTTATTCCTTTTCGAAGGGACTCTATGTGGAAGACCACCCCCAGTTCTGGTAGAACTTGGCAAAGAGGAAGAGATAGCTAAAGAACTATTCTTCTTAGATGAAATATACGCTGAAACAGGCTTGGTTAAAGAACCAGTGATGTTGGCGTGACTTTTGACTTTGGAAATACACGCTGGAACAGATTTGGCTAAGGGGCCAGTATTGTTAGCGTGACTTTTGAGGTTGAAATTGTACACTGGAACAGATTTGGCTAAGGAGCTAGTACTGTTAGCGTGACTTTTGAGGTTGAAATTGCACACTGGAACAGATTTGGCTAAGGAGCCAGTACTGTCAGCGTGACTTTTGAGATTGAAATTGCACGCTGGAACAGATTTGGCTAAGGAGCCAGTACTGTCAACGTGACTTTCAACTTTGGAGACACACACTGGAACAGATTTGGCTAAGGAGCCAGTACTGTTAGCGTGATCTTTGATTGCTGTCATCTTCGAGCGCACAAGAGTGTGCGTGCTTGCAGTAGAGTTCTTGCCAGTGTTAGGAGCAGACACTGTGGCAGAGACTTCACCATTGGCTGCCAACTGATTCTTAGGGACATAGATAGAGTGTCCCTTCGACTTGGCAGTGATGATGGAGGCTGTAGTGGGCTTACCACTCTTAGCCTGCTGCATTTCTTCATAGGCGAGTTGATCGAATTGGATCGTCATCACCTTCTTCGTCGAGCCGATTGACGAAGTATCGCATTGAGTTGTTGCCATCTCAGAAGAGGAGATGGTTTTCCCCAACAGAGTTGCCAATTTATTTTCCATAAATAAATTCCTTTATTTATTGTGTATCTGGGAAAATTACAATTGTGGGAATCTGATCTAGAAGACGATCACTTTATCCCTTGGACTATGCGAAGAAGAAAAGCTCTCAAAATTTTGACAGTAGATAACTATGTATCAGTACAATGAATGAGAAAAAAGAACTCTATTTATAGAGTCAAAAATAATAACTGAAAAGATAACTGTCTTCACAGTCTGTGCTTAGTTAAAAATCATGCAGGATTTAACATACGCAAGACTGTGAACAGTTACTGGACGTGGCCTATAACTGTTGGACACATGGCAATCATGCATGTGTCGTGTGCAAGTTACAGGACACGCAGGCGAGAGATCAGTGGCATGGCCGCCACGTACTCCAATTTAATGAAATCCACGCAGACTTGTTGAAGACGAAATCCACGCAAACTCGGGATAGAAAGCTTCAAAATCCACGCACGCTTGGGGCAAGAAGCTTCAGAATCCACGCAGACTTGATGAAGAAAACTTCAGAATCCACACAGACTTGAGGAAGAAGAAAACTTCAGAATCCACGCAGATTTGAGAGAAAACTCAAAATACACGCAGACTTGGGATAGAACTGCCAACTGTCTTGATTTGGCGTACCTCGACTGACACAAAATCTCTGACAGTGATTGCTTTTGTCAGTCACATTAAATGACAAGAAGCTCTTTTGGTACGCCAACTTGACACAAGTTGAGTCTTGCTGAAGAAGATTTTGAAAATCACGCAGTAGACGGCTGTGATCTCTCGAATCCTGTGCATACGTGGCATACGAAGAGACATTCTTCGACTGTTGTGCTGTCAGTCATAATTACTCTCTGACAAATGATGAGCTGTCTCCTCAGCGTGATTCGTAAATGTTGTTTTGATCAACTGAGCATGACTTTTGACTCTGTCCTGATCAACTCAGCGTGACTATCATTTTTTAAAGGCCTACACACGAGAGACTATCTCATCATTTCTTCAAGTCCATTCGACCATGCAACACACTATGATTCAAACAACCAAACATAGTCTTGAGTCCGAGACTCAGACTTTATCATCTCGTATTTCTTCCATTAACTTTCTATGTTCTCACATTCCATACTTCATTTCAATGTTCAATGCCATCATGCCTCAACTCAATGTTCATCAACTGAACGACCTGAAGGTCCCGAACACTTTTTGAGGCATCATTTTGCATCTGATAGTTCTGTCACCTTCATGCCACAACTGTCATCATCGCAACGAAGCTATCTTTTATGATTCTGGTGCACGTAAGCATGCTTTGAAACGATTGTTCTTATTTTTTTGAGTCGTGCATGCGATGCACGCCTCGATACCGTAATTCTGTGTTCTTAGCCTTAATGTTCAATGTTCTTGGCTTGCACGCTAGGGCGCTCGCCTTCATAATTTCAATTTGCTAGGCTTTCTAACTCATGCGCGAAGGCAAGGAATGGCTCATGCACGAAGGCACTCGCCGAATACAGTTATTCCATGTTCTTGTGGCTTGCGCATCGAGGCGCTCGCCTTTGCGATATCCAATGTTCCATAGTGACTCATGCATTTGATGCACGTTTCATTTTAATTGTTCTAACTATATTTGACACATACTATGATTTATCTTCCAATCGGACCACGCCCACGGCGTCGATAGGTTAACTTAGCATACATCTTTACTTAGACATGAAGGAGTAAAAAAAAGAGTCAGTCATTCCACCTTAAGCCGATACGCCTTGTTGTTTGCCAAGCCGATGTGGCTCGGCTTCATAACTTTGTTGCACGGCCAAATCTTCTGACTTAGCTATTCGAGCACTTCTTGTTTCATTGAACTACTCGATCGATTATGGCCTACCGTGCCCAAGTCCCAGCCCGTTGTGAGGCGGTAATTTGGTTTTGCGGACCCGTTACGAATAAGAAAAAAATGTCGACCTCTAATATTTTAGCGTAAACGGATAGCCTGCACATGAAACCAACTAAAATCAATACTTGCATCGATTCGGACTTGCGCCTTGGGTCGATTTGATTTCTTAGAATCTTCAAGCCGACTCATTGCACTTATCCTTCGGGACAATGCAGCGCTTCACATCGATTCAACTCGATGCATTCTTCGGGACAATGTAACTCTTCGTATCGACTTAGTTCGATGTATTGCTCGGGACAATGTAACTCTCGTATCGATTCGCATCGATACATTTCATTCGATCAACGCAACTCTTTGATTCAACGTCTTAGCGTAATGCGTCGTGCGAAGCGGGGCATTACATTATTGCTTACGTATTTATTTATATTACTATTACAATTTATTTATTGCTTACGTATTTATTTATATTACTGTTGCCTTCATTTATATGTCATGCTTTGTTTTATTGAGACAGTTGTATTTTCTTGAGGTTTTGTTTTGGTTATCATGCTTGACTAACTTTAGGAAATTTCAAGGACAGAATTTTTCTAAGGATGGGAGAGTTGTGAGACTCGTCTCACGGTATCGGTATTTATATATGGATATGTATTTTTTCTTTATTTTGTATTTTCTTAGTTTTTGGAACTCTTTAAACAATTTTTAACTTATAGATTTTCTCTTTGATCGACATATCGCCAGTATACCAGTGTATACCGACGGCATGCATGTCACTCCCATTTTTTGTTATATGTATTTTCAGTATACATGTACGAAATTCTGACATTTGTCAAGTGACCTGTGTTTTGACTTGTCTTTCTTAGTCTTGCCTTGGTTTAATTTTGACTTGGTTTAATTTGGTTTGGTTTAACTTGGCTTGGCTTGGCTTGTCTTGGTTTGATTTGGTTGGGTTGAGATGAGAGGGTTGGTATATAAACTAATTTCTCTCTCTGTTCATTACCTCTCATTTTATTTCTTCATCTTCTTCTTCATTTACTCCCCCAACCTAGGCTAGTAGATCTTGCCAAATCTTGAACATATTATATTTGCCATTTTGTTTGTTCTATTCTCTTTCTTGCATGAATCTAAGCCTCTTTAGAACTTAGCGTTTTTAGTTTTAATGCTTACATTTTTGTAGATCTAAGTAAGTTTTCTTATTTTTGATCTCTTAAACTTTCTTATTTTCGAAAACTAATGGTTCCATGTTGTGAAAAAATTTATTCTACCCATTTTGGATTTTGAACCACATGATTTCGATATATTTTGAGTTAGTTATGCCATTTTTCGTGTTAATGAGTTTTTTTATACCTTTTGGTGCTATCGGAACGATGAACAGTGCTGCACGCTACATTTTTTCCGTGCGTCGTGCTTGCACCGTGGGCATTTTTGTCCTCACGCACAGCGCATCTCGCGTGCTACGTGCCAGCACAATTTTTTGCGGAATGACCGAGCGCCGTACTTGCGTGGACCTTGCGCCATGGGCATTTTTGCCGTGCAGCGCATCTCGTGCGCCGTGCGCCCGCGCAATTTTTTGCCGCCCGCCTGCGCACCGTGCTGCACACACCTTACACTGTGGGAATTTTTATCCGCGCGTGCAGCTCATCTTGCGCCGTGTGCCTGACCAATTTTCTGTCGTGCGCCCGCGCGCCGTGCTTGCACGCATCTTGCGTCGTAGGCATTTTTGCCCACACGCGCAGCACATCTCGTGCGCCGAGTGCCCGTGCGCCGTGCTTGCACGAACCTTGCGCTGTAGGTAGTTTTGCATGCATGTGCAGTGTGTTTTGTGCACAGTGTGTGGACCGTGCACCGTGCATGCGCGCTCCGCACACCGTGGGCGGTTTTGCTCGTGCGCGCCATGCGCCCGTGCGCAGATTTCCTTAAATGGCTGTTTTTGCTTGTGTAAGTTATTTTGTAGCTAGAATCTTGAAAAACTGAAAAAATAAAAGTTGTAGATTTTGTCTTTGCTTCAAGAATCTTCTTGTTTTACCTTAATTTGAGTTCATATGCGACTGATAATTTTAATCATAGTTTGAATTTTTGGCATGTTTTCTGTACTTGGCCGTTTTTTATAATTTTTTCTTTTGTAATAAATTATTAACATGATTAGTTGATCTCGTATAGTTAGAGAATATTTGTACACCCTATATACACTTGACACTAACACATGTTTAATTATTATTCTATGTCATGTACTTACTTTTATTTATTCCTTCACATGCCATGATAAGTCATTCCTTTCGATTCTTTCTTGTATGCTATGATATGTATTGCCATGCCTTTCCGAATTTATTGTACTTGATAGTCTATGTCATCTCTAGAATTTATTTATAGTGGTTCGTCGTGGCGCACTCATGTTATATGTCTTCTTTGCTTACTAGATAATGGTCCGTCGTGGTGCACTAATGTTACATGTCTTCTTTTCTTACTAGATAGTGGCCCGTCATGACGCACTCATGTTACGTGTCTTCTTGCTTACTAGATAGTGACTCGTCGTGGTGCACTTTTGTACATGTCCTTTCTTACTTACATGATAGTGGCCTGTCATGGCACACTCCCTATTTTCTCTATAGTCGCTCGTCGTAGTGTACTCCTAGCATTCGGCGTATTATATTTTTTATTGTGGCTTGTTATAGTGTACTTTCTTGTATTGTCCAGTCTTGCATATCATGTCTAGGATGGATTCTGCGGAATGTCATAACAAGAATCCAACAAGAAAATGTTAAGGACTAACAACTAGCTTGATTACCTAGATGCATTGGGAGGGGAGAATTTTTCGGTTGCCTGCAAGCCCTTTGTCCCGGCCCCAACCTGAATGGATTTTGAGCTATCTGTCATGATAAGCACACTTCCAGCACACCGTTGAGTGTTGCACCTTTCATATGTTTAAGGGTATATCACTACAAAAATTTGTCAGATTAGCAACATTCCAAAACGTCGCTAATCTCGGCTAAAACGTCGCTAAACTAAATTAGCGACATTTTCAGCGACGTTTAATAAACGACGGAAAAAAGCGTGTTGCTAATCAAGAAAACGTCGCAAAACGTCGCTATGGCGACGTTAGTTAGCGGCGCTCATAACGTCGCTAAATAGCGATGTTATTTGCGACGTTTTCTTGTGGTCGCCGATTAGCGACACAATAGAGACGTCTTTGCGACGATGTGGTGGCATCAGATTGTTTGCCATGTCAACAATTTAGCGACATTTTTTTGGCATCAGATTGTTTGCCATGTCTAACAGTTAGCGACGAATCTAAACGTCGCTAAAAACGTTGCTAAATTAAAAAAATTAAAAAAAGAATCCAGAATGCAAATGTACAATCCAAAATACAGAATACAATCCAATCCAAAATACAGAATCTAATCCCTGGGTTCGCCGACCCCTTCGGTGGAACACTCAACACTGGCACGCACAATACAATCCAGAATAGACCAAAATAATTGGTCGTCTCCTCAAGCCTCTCGGAACATCACAATATGCATCACACATCACACAAACAAATATACATCACAATATGCATCACACATCACACAAACCAATATACTTCACACACCAAAAAATAAATATCTATCACAATATCCAAAAGAGATATATCCATCAAAACAAATATCCATCACAATATCCAGAGGAGACATATCCATCAAAACAAATCCAGTCAATATATGTATCTACTATCGTCTATGCTGGGGCAGATAGAACTCCCTCAGCCAGCGCGCATAAGTAGGATTCGCGGCAGCTATATCAATATCCAGAGGAGATGGATGACTGGAACTCCCTGTGGAACTGCCCTGTGGTGCCACCTCCTCTTTCACAGCTCCCTCGGCTTTAGGAATTACTTCTGGAGTAGCTCTCTCAGTAGAACTGCCCTCTGGTGCCACCTCCTCTTTCACAGCCATCTGTGCCTCCCTCAAGCGAGATCCTCGGGTCTTAGGTGCCATCTATGATAACGGGTGCCATCTCGTTTGAGTACATTTTTTGAAAGCAGATAAAATACAAAAAAATTAATTTTTTGCCAAGTGTGAGAACGGATGGCTCAAAACACAACCCAAAATTCATTCTAGCATATATTAGTGTGAATCATCTATGTTCTGTACATATGGTGTAGTATATGTTCTTATCGAATCTAGTATCTGAAGGATATAACAGAATCAAGATGAATCCACATAATGTAATACTAAGACATCATCTACTACTATATAAGATATAAGATATAGTAATAAGTTGTCATATCATCATTGTCGATGGATGAGGGTCGAAGGACAGTCAACTTTATCTACGGCTACATAGTTCCTGCCTCGCTAGTCGAATGGCTGCAGGAACTGTCCTGATCACCATGTCGTACCGTAGATTAATGCAAATAGAGCTGGAGCTGGAGCCAAAATACATAATCCAAAATACAAAATACAGAATCCAATCCCTGGGTTCGTCAAAAATATAAAAACAAAGATTGACACACATTACTAATTCATATGTGTTTTAAGTGTGAGAACGGATGGCTTAGAACACAACCCAAAATTCATTCTAGCATACATTAGTGTGAATCATCTATGTTCTGTACATATAGTGTAGTATATGTTCTTATCGAATCTAGTATCTGAAGGATATAACAGAATCAAGATGAACCCACATAATATAATACTAAGACATCATCTACTACTATATAAGATATAGTGATAGGTTGTCATATGATCATTGCCGAAGGATGAGGGTCGGAGGACAGTCAACTTCATCTACGGCTACATAGTTACCGGAGCTAGTCGTCGCGAAACGTCGCTAATAGCGATTAATTTAGCGACTTTAGTATGAACGTCACTAAATTCTAATTATATTCCCCCCACCAATTTATTTCCCCCTATTTTACTCTCTCACTCTCTCTCCTCCCCCCTCCGGCGCTCTTACTCTCTCCGGCGCTCTCACTCTTATCGAATCTAGTATCTGAAGGATATAACAGAATCAAGATAAACCTACATAATGTAATACTAAGACATCATCTACTACTATATAAGATATAGTGATAGGTTGTCATATCATCATTGTCGAGGGATGAGGGTCGAAGTATAGTCAACTTCATCTACGACTACATAGTTTCTGCCTCGCCAGTCGAATGGCTGTAGGGACTATGTCCTGATCACCATGTTGTACCGTAGATTAATGCAAATGGAGCTGTAGCTGGAGCAAAAATACAGAATCAAAATACAAAATACAGAATCCAATCCCTGGGTTCGCCAAAAATATAAAAACAAAGATTGACACACAGAACTAATTCATATGTGTTTTAAGTGTGAGAACGGATGGCTCAGAACACAACCCAAAATTTATTCTAGCGTACATTAGTGTGAATCATCATGTTCTGTACATATGATGTAGTATATGTTCTTATCGAATCTATTATCTGAAGGATATAACAGAATCAAGATGAACCTACATAATGTAATCCTAAGACATCTTCTTCTATAATAATATAATCAAGAAAGGTTGTCGTATCATCAATGCCAAGAGAGGGAGGTTAATTGGAGAAAGTTACTGCGAAAGTGAAGACCGACATGAACTGACGTACAAAAAATGAGGAGCTCTAAGCTGGAACAAATAAAGTTGTGCTTTGGAAAAAGAACTCTTGTAAACTCTTTGTTCACAAATCAAGCTATAATTAAAGAATACAGAACAATTATCGAGTTCGTAACTCAAGTATAGAGCTTACAAGAGTTATAAACTCGATACTTGTTCTGTATTCCTTATAACTTGCTTTGTGAACAAAGAGCTTACAAGAGTATAACATCTAAAACACAACTTTACTTGTTACATCTTTGATTTCCTCCTTTTCGTGCGTCAGTTCATGTCAGTCTGCACTTTCTGTAGTAACGACCACACGTTTTATGTTCTTCAACGATATATTTCACATGCTTAATTGCCAAGTATGGAGACGAATGGCTCAGAACACAACCCAAAATTCATTCTAGCATACATTAGTGTGAATCATCTATGTTCTGTACATATGGTGTAGTATATGTTCTTATCGTATCTAGTATCTGAAGAATGTAACAGAATCAAGATGAACTCACATAATGTAATACTAAGACATCATCTACTAATATATAAGATATAGTGATAGGTTGTCATATCATCATTGCCGAGGGATTTGGGTCGAAGGACAGTCAACTTTATCTACGGCTACATAATTTCTGTCTCGCCAGTCGAATTGCTGCAGCGACTATGTCCTGATCACTATATCGTAGTCCAATACAATCCAGAGATTGACACAATACTAATTCATATATGTAGTCCAATACAAAAAGTCTAATACAAAAACAATCCAATACAAATAAGTACTGATAGATAATGAGAACCACGCAGTTCACGCAAACACTCAGTGATACGATCACACAACCACCTCGAATAAGTGGGATCGACGACGACAAATAGAGATGTAGTCCATTGCAGGTGCTGGATAAATAGAACTCCCGATCTCACTAGCTACCGTTGCCACTTCCTCCTTAACAGTAGGAGGAGCCACCTCAGCATTCAGTGTTTTTCTCAAACGACGTGCCGCTCCTCGGGTTATGGGTGCCATCTGGTAAGATCGATATTCACAAATAATATAATTGTAACATAAGCAAGCTAACTAAAGGAACCATCATCTCGTTTGAGTACATTTTCGAAAGCAGATAAAATATAGAATATTTGATTTTTTGCCAAGTGTGAGAACGGATGGCTCAGAACACAACCCAAAATTCATTCTAGCATATATTAGTGTGAATCATCTATGTTCTGTACATATGGTGTAGTATATGTTCTTATCGTATCTAGTATCTGAAGAATGTAACAGAATCAAGATGAACTGACATAATGTAATACTAAGACATCATCTACTACTATATAAGATATAGTGATAGGTTGTCATATCATCATTGCCGAGGGATGAGGGTCGGAGGACAGTTAACTTTATCTATGGCTACATAGTTTTTGCCTCACCAGTCGAACGGCTCCAGGACTATGTTCTAATCACCATGTCGTACCGTAGATTAATGCAAATAGAGCTGGTGCTGGAGCCAAAATACAGAATCCAAAATATAAAATACAGAATCCCATCCCTGGGTTCGCCGAAAATACAAAAACAAAGATTGACACACAGTACTAATTCATATGTGTTTTAAGTGTGAGAACGGATGGCTCAGAATACAACCCAAAATTTATTCTAGCATACATTAGTGTGAATCATCTATGTTATGTACATATGGTGTAGTATATGTTCTTATCGAATCTAGTATCCGAAGGATATAACAGAATCAAGATGAACCAATATAATATAATACTAAGACATTATCCACTACTAAAAGATATAGTGATAGGTTGTTGTATCATCATTGCCGAGGGATGAGGGTCGTAGGACAGTCAACTTTATCTACGGCTACATAGTTTCTGTCTCGCAAGTCAAATGGCTGCAGCGACTATATGTCCCGATCAACATGTTACCAATTAACCAACCAACAAAACTATTTATTACAAATATCGGCACTATCGTTGCTTTCGAATCGGAGTATCACATTTTTCGGTGTCGAAAAATAAATAATTATTACTAAATTATCAGATTTTTTGGCACTATCGGTGCCCCTGACCAAGCCCCCCACCCCCCTGCTCCCCTTCCCCACTACACCACCCCTAACCCTAACCCTCCCCTCCCCACAGCCACCCTCCCTCGCCCCCACCCCTAACCCGAACCCTAACCCTCCCCTCCCTTCTGCTCCCCTCCCCCAGCCACCCCCACTCCCACTGCTCGCCTCCCCCAGCCGCCCTACTGTTTGCAAAAATAAAAGTTGATCTTTATTTCACAAACTTTGTAAAAAAATTACAAGAATTCTGGGAAAGTACAACTATAGGAATCCGATCTGAATGACGATCGCTTTATCCCTTGGACGATGTAAACTTTGAAGACGGTAGCCTCTGAAGATTGCAGCAGCACTTTGGCAAGAACTTCTGATCTCTGGTGATGATTCTGATCTCTATATCTGTGTCAATGAAGACTTGAAACTCTATTTATAGAGTTCTGGAAATAACTAACTTTTAGTTATTCTGACTTGCGCAGGATGGATTGCATAGACTTTGGATTGCGTAAGCAATGAACTGCGCAGGCAGTTACTCGATCGTGGACCATCTGTATGTGACGCGTGGCATTGTTTGATTGAAATATGCTTGATCGTGTACAGACGGTTGCCACATAGTGAGTAATTGATGGCATGAAGGCCGCGTGTACATTTTTCAGTTGTCTTGATGGAGTGCGCCACATGAATTGCGCTGGCTTCAGATTACGCTGGAATGGACCGTGCTGCAGAGAGTCTGGCTGATTGCGCTGCATGTACAGCTGTCCTCGAGCGCTGTGCTGCACGATAAACGAATAGTTTCCTCATTCTCCGTACTGTCAGTTGTCAGAAGATCTGATTCTCTATCAGATAATGATGACGAGGCCACGTCAGCTTGCGCACTTGGACGAGTGTGTCGTTCCGCCTGCGCAATCGAGATGTTGCGCAATCTGTCTCCTGTGCAGTTCACTTGAAGGATGCATAATTTTATTTTCATGACTTCTTTGATGGGTATAACTTGATTTTTAGGACCTACAAGGACCCTTCAAAGTTTTCGAAGTTTGAAATAGTCAAAGCTTCGAAATACTTTGAATTTTGATTTAAAATTAAGTTGCGCAAGTAATGACTTCTCTACGTAATTGGAGGAGTCAGCTCCCATTTCTTCGGCACAATCTGAGGCGACCGTTGCTCTAAAAAAATTATAAATAGTTCTCTGTCTTCCTTCTGTCATTCTTTACTTGTTTTTACTTTGCTTAAGAAAGAAAAATTCTCGAGCCTACTCCGACTCTCTTTCTTCTTCTCCGTCGACTTCAAATGGCTCCGAAGGGTTCCACCGCCGACAAGGGCAAAGCCCACGCCGAGTCTACGAATCGTGCTGCGCCGCACATTTCACGACATGAAGTCAGTCACCCAGCTTTACAAAGTAGTCACTCGATCGAAAACCCCTTTTTAGGGTTCTTCAACATGATTAAACCTTCAAACCGATCTATTTTAGAGATTTGCTTATATTGTGCCGCCCTGTTTAGGGTTTCGGTTGCACAAACCCAATAGTTTTCATTTTTATGAAGACTATTTTCTTACGCAATCGGTTGAAAAGCGCTGGCAAAAGTCAGCACAATCTGCTGATTTGCACAAGGTTGTCCAGCACAAACTGATATTTTGCGCAAGTTATTCAGTACAATCTGATGGCTTGTGCAAGTGGATGATTTGGCACAAACTGGACAGTTTGCGCATAGAAGCTGTTGTTGCGCAATCTGATGTTTTACAGACAGCGCAATCTGATGCTTGCGCAAGTTGCTGATTTTTTGGACAGAATCTTTGATTTTGCATGTACTGAATTTTGTCTTTCTGTTTGATGCATTTAACATCAGAGAGGACCCAGAGTATGAAATCTTTGCAGGGACCCTTGCTGAACCAGAGTTTAAAGAAGATTTTTCCCATGTACGTTTTCTCCAATATGCTCTGCCATCTTCCCGTCAAGCCATCTTGGTAGCACAGGACAATGAAACTTTATTGAGTCTGATAAATGGGCAGCCTCTGCAGACTGCCGATGCCATTACTCATAAGAAACCCCTGTTCTTATTTGGCGAAGCTATTGACAAGAGTTCTCAGCCGAGACCTCGGGTTGAGCAGAGACTCTTCTAGAGAAAGGAGAAAATAATATTGTTACCGAACATTGCCAGATGCCTCCCTCTAGCCCGCTATGCCCATGCAAACCATCCCAGGAGGATGGACTGGGATATTATCCCTCTCCAGCAAGCAAGGACAGGAAATATTTGTGTAAAGAAAGGACAAAATAACAGGGATATGTTCTATAGCTCCTCTGAGCGTCATAGCACCTTGCTTAGAGGATTGAAGCCTGGCTGCATCCCTCCAGAGAACTCCTCCTTGCTGCTGCCGGTGAGCACGCCGATCTTTGCTAATGAATATGCAAAGGTTGCGGTCAGATACCCGGATCAGGACATCCGGTAGACAGGTCTGGTGAACCCAGACAACAAAAGATGGAACTGCATAACCAATTGGATATTGGTTCAGTTCGAAGAAAAGCTCAAAGAGATAGAGCTATATCAGGCGGTATACGCTACCGTATATGGATTCCTCCCCAACCCTCATCTGTTTCTGGCCTTGGCAGAGAGGTATAATTTTAGGACAAGGACATTCATGACACCCTGCGGGGAAACTGGACTAGCCCTTCAAGAGATGAAATACATCTCGAGCTTACCAATGGGAGACTTTCCTTATGAGGAATATGTTCCAACAAACGACGAGTTAGACCGACTTCGTCGAGAGAATGCAGAGATGGTGGCCGTTTTTGAAGAACTACTGTGCCACTACAAAATTTGCTCCATGTACTATAAAATTGGTTCTTCCGGCACTTGTTACTCATCAAAGTGGTTGCCCTATCTTTTCTTTAATCACATCATCGAGAAGAAGACAAAGGAACATGATACGTGCAACCCGACTTTCTTCAAACCCCTCAGCCACAGTGAAGTGATTAAATTGATGGAAGAAAACAAGAAAATGGACATCAAAGTTGACGACGAACTTCAATACCCTCCACTCAAGACCGGAGATTTTATTAAGAGTTTTATGAGAATGGGCTACAGGCCCATGTCAAAGGAAGCCCAGCTGGCGGGTTTCCTGACATATTGGCTCCGTCGCTTCATCATACCCGGAGCGAGCGTCGTGGATCGCAAATACCGCAGCGTGCTCTTTGCTGCTGTTCGGTTAGTCTTTGGCTACCGGATGGATCTGCTGTCGGCGATGACCTGTAGAGTGAACGCAGGTCTTCGTCATTATGTTGAATCTATGCTCAAATGGAAAGGTGAGAAGGGGAACTTCCCTCGGCTGGAGTTGCCTTACACCTATTTATTTGGATGGTTACTTCTGCACCATCCGTCATTGATGAACCCTGACATGGGAGCAGTCGGCGGTAGCTATTTGCGGAGATTCTCTCGGAGCAAGTGGATATACACTAGTCTGAAAGATTGCAGACGTGCCTTGAACCTTGGGAAGGGGTGTAATTTTTACTGCGTTGCTCCTCCAACCGGTTATGAACATATGTCGACAAACCTAATTGATCTTGGGAGGCAGCCGTTGGGTCGGGCAGCATTTGATTGGCTAAGGACGATTAGGCCATCGCACTTGGTGTATAGATTTGAAGATGAATGCTTCTTAGAACCATATCTGCCAAGCCGCTTTGCTCGTCAATTCGGCTACGACCAGTTCCACGTAGGCAATGCTATAACTTGCCTGCAAGGAAAGGGGTATCTGATTGATGGTGTCACGACCCGCACCCGGTTTTCGGACGCGAGCTCGTGAGCAAGCCAGCTACGTATCGAACGGACTCCAGCCCGACTCGAATACGTAAACGCTGTCAAGGCTATGGTATACTGCAAAATCATGGCAAACAAATCTAAATCTCAATCCACAATAAGATAATAAACATGAATGAACACTATGGGTCGTGGTCTGCAGCCTACTAGCATAAATGTTCGATAAGACTCTAAAGAAAATAACAAGAGTCTACAACTGAAACAAGAAACAGGATATCTCATGATAAGGAATGAAAAGCACGAACGGATAATAAACACAATAACGATACCTGAATCCTGCAAGAATCGTAAATCCTTCGCCATCCAGAACTACTAGCTAACTCCATACAATCGCTAAACCTGAGGAGATCATCAGGTCCTCAGAGGACATAGAAAGATACATAATATACATGCCTATCTGATAGTTTTATCATGCACAAAAAGGATAAACAAGAAAAACGGAAACACGACCAACGACTATGAACACGGATACTAGAACAACTACGCATAATGAACTGCCGGATGAAAGAAACACGATGATCAATGGAAGAAACCAAACCCTCGTCCCGAGTGTGGACTCACTGGTTTGAACTAAACACTAACCCTCGTCCCGAGTGTGGACTCTCTGGTCAGTACTAACCCTCATCCCGAGTGTGGACTCTCTGGTCAGTACTAACCCTCGTCCCGAGTGTGGACTCTCTGGTCAGTACTAACCCTCGTCCCGAGTGTGGACTCTCTGGTGCAAATACTACATCCTCGTCCCGTGTGTGGACTCTCTGATATAAACACCCTCATCCCGAGCGTGGACTCTCTGGTGCAAGTCAAGTCAAGTCTACACCCTCGTCCCGAGTGTGGACTCTCTCGTGCAATAATCGACATCTTAGTCCCTAGTGTGGACTCACGGATGTAAACAGATCAAGAAAAACACCCTCGTCCCGTGTGTGGACTCTCTGGTGCCAAGGAAGCAATATCAAGGATTTAGCAGTTCACTACACGCACTCGTTCTATGATACGACTCAAGCAAGGTACTGACGAGAAACTCTAAGTGTGAAACACAAGGCCAAAACATGAACATGGCTATAAACAATAAAAACAACCCCACAGAAAATAACACGAAAAAGCACATATCCATAAATAATCCAAAAGCTGGAAACTGAAATAAAATGCATGAAAATAAAACTGTAGAGGGAGGCAAGGTATACTTGCCTGGAGGTTGCACGCAAAACCAATATCAATCTAGTCCACTGCTAAATCATAAAGTCCAAACATCACAGCTGTCTCCGAAAGCTGAAACAGACAATGCCAACAGTCTCAGAATAGTCAAATTAGCTAGGATTGCCTGTTCTTAAGTCCAATTCTGGACACAGAGACAAAACGGTAATTTTGGGCAAAAACGATGTCTGTC
Organism: Iris pallida; assembly: GCA_029216955.1. NCBI lineage: Eukaryota > Viridiplantae > Streptophyta > Magnoliopsida > Asparagales > Iridaceae > Iris > Iris pallida. The sequence goes on along the minus strand of JANAVB010034616.1, from coordinate 7,840,452 downwards.
GTTGGACCCGCTTTGCACCGAAAAGCGTGCCAGAGTCAAAGATCTCTAAAGTTATCAAACTACATGTCTACGGATCCAGTTTCCTGATACGAACCCAACTGTATGTCGAAAGTTGGATTCCGGCGGGCCGTGCACAAAATCGCCCGTTGAGTGGGACCGTGGGGCCCGCAAAACGACGTCCGATTCAACTGTCTCAGAATTGGACCAAACTTCGCATACAGGACCAGAAAAATGATATGGTCCTGTTGGCGTAAGTTTTGTCTCGATCTGACGAGCGTGCATAAAGTAATTAAAAATTTTGCAAAGTGTACGATACGGTGAATTTCGACGGATACGCATCAAATTCGTCGCGCACACGCGACCAATTTGAATTCCGTCAAAGCCCAAACGACCACGTAGCCGTTACGCAGCTTTCGATGCCTTCGGTTCGCGACCACGTCGCCCGGAATGGCGGGACGCACGTCATGTGGATGGTTTTTCTAGTTTTTGAAAACTGGTTTTTCATGATTTTTGAATTCAAATAACTTTGTACATACTTGATAAAATCTGGATCTACAAAATAGGTTTTAATCTCGTATATATTATCTAGGACTGTTTCTAATTGGTTTTCGAAAATTCCTAATATCTGGCTCGGGATTTCTCTTCCAAAAGGGGGTGCTCGCTGCTTCCATATCCTTTTTTTTGGACGTTGTTCGACAGGTTTTCGAATCGGTTTTATGAGTCGATGGATCAACCACATTAGATTCTACCTGTTAGGATCTCTAGAGGGTCATATAGGGTTTCCATAGAACTTTACGAAATTAAAAACGATCAACCATGTGGAGAGAAGGGAGTTACGAAGTTGAGTACCTGGTCGCTGTGTTGTGTTCGCAACTCATGTTGCCCGCGCGGCCTGCCGTTGTTTGGCCGGCCGACGACCGCGCGTGGCGGCGCGCGCCCACGGAGGGGGTCGCCAGGATGGTCGTGGGTGGCAGGAAAGGGCGGCGGAGTTAGAGTTTTAGGTTTTGAACAAATTCGTATGCGTGCGTGATATATACGAAGGAAGCAGCAGGGTTCGGGTCTGTGCTCTGCTTCACAGACCTTTGGGCCGGGGTTTAGGGGCTTGGGTTAGTTAGTATTTGTTTTTCTTTTCTTTCTTTTTTCTATTTTCCTTTTTAGTCTTATATATATATATATATATATATATATATATATATATATATATATATATATATATATATATATTCATATATTTACCTGTATAATAATTCTCCAAAAATCTAAATAATGATTTAAGAGGAAAAGTCTCAAGGTTATCTATTTATCTATATATACAACTATATAGTATATATTTCTATGTATATATACACATACACATATTTACAATATATATATACATATACAATATCCATGTATATACATATACATAAATATATATACACTCATATACATATAATATATATTTATATATACAAATACACACATGATATATCTATTATTGTATACACACCTATATATGTATATTTATATACTCACTACCCACACATATATATATAACTATATATATCCATGTATAATACTCCATAAAATCCCAAATCTTAATAATCTAATTTGCTAGTGTAGAGTATATTCATATAACTAGGTATATTTATATGATGATACTTATTTCTAAAGAACACAGATAGTCCATAATAAGATACTTACATAATAATTATAGTATTATTCAACAATATAATGATGATACCGAAATACAGTAAGCTAATAATAGATATATTATTGGGTGACACATTCGACCTCTACTCTGATAGGTCCAACGAAGATTGTGCAACATTCTAAATGTCATATAAGCATTAATAATACTTATATAATATGCCTAACAAACATTTTTAAAGATATTTGTAAATCCAAAAAGTAAAATATGAAATATTGCATATACTTAAAATATGTCTACATGGGCGTCTTTGGATGCACCACATTATGGCATGGGCTCGATTTCTGTTCGGGTCTAGTCCGAGCTAAATCGACGCAATCAGACCTCCTACAAGTCAATAATATAATTAAATAATAAATAAATCTTCGGTAAGGGTTAATTTGCAACTTGGCCTGGTTTCCTAGTTAGGACACTCCTATGGCTTGGCATTCCCCTACCATGGTTAAACACTAGTCAAGGCACGCCACTGCACTATCTGTGCTATGATTCCTAGTCGTCTGGTGCTCCAAAACTCAACTATGGCTAAAGTCACCTACCGTAATAATTAACTAAATAATTACTTATAAAATCCTAATTCACCATTTTAATCAAATAAATAAAATAAAAAAATATTCCAAGAATTTTCGGAAAGGGAAGCTACAAATCTACCCACCTTAAAAATAATTTCGTCCTCGAAATTCCAATTCATAACTATTCCTTAAAAAATAAAGTCTACTATTACTTTAATCTCCGAAATTTTAATTCCTCAAAAATAGTTCATATCCTCCTCCTAATCATTTTGTAACTACGAAGCCTCGAGGACTCCTACCCACCTTTGGTCATACTATTCCCTCAAAGGTATGTCACTAAAACTTATAACCTTCCTTCAAGTCTCTAGGGTCATTATCCTTAGATATCTAAGACATATGGCTTCTACAATCCCCACATATCTATCAGACAACCAAATATTCAAAATCAAGCGATATTATACTATAACTTAAGAATTTCTGATGAATGCTAGACAGCACGATCGTTCGTCACTTCGAAAAAGAAGCGACAAGAATCAAAGGTACGGAAAGAAAGAAAGTATAATCGAGAGCAAATATGGAGTTTTCAAAGACGTAGGGAATTTCTAGGAGAATTTTTAGGATTGAGATTTCTAAGGGTTTAGTCAAGTCGCAGGCTCGTATCAGTACAGTTACGTAACCGGTATGATATGCTCTGACCTGCATGGGCCACCAAAGATGGCGCCAGAGCATGGGCTTATTACAACGCTCGAGACACAAGGATAGTGTTCTCGATGCCGACCAAGAGTGATCACGGCCCCCGAATGTTATACACATATTCGCTTTTTTACACAGCAGCGAATACATTTGACGAGAACTTCAACCTTGTTGATAGCTTCACGACGGCGACGCGTTTGAAGAAGGGAGCAACTGTTATGCTAGCTCCAGGTAATGACGAGCAGCATGAGCCAGTAGATGATCCGTTGGAAGCCTCAAGGGAAGCTAACTTTCCTGAGGAGGTCAATAAACCACTGCGAGTTTCCTTAAAAGTGGTCCAATCTCCAACCAAGGAGAGAAAGAGAAGGATTAATGAACCTTCTTCTCCGGTTGCAAAGAAGAAACTTATCTTAGACCCATCAGAGAAGGTCACCACAAGGTCACAGTCTCGACAACTGGCCGAGTCGACCCAAAGAGAAGAAGCGACCACGCCGACCTTTCTTCCAAGGCAGGTCGATGTAGTAGATGTAGAGAGTCCAGAGAGAGCTCTTCATAGAAAGAAACTGGCCTCCAGAAGAAAAACGAGGGTGATTACTCCTCCGAAACAAATCTTGTCCTCGGTAGTGGCTAGTGCTGTTGCTGGAATAACCATGTCATCCCCTACACCTGCCTCCGAGTCTAGGCAGGAGACTCCTTCTCCAAAGCAAATGGACGAGGTTGAGCAGAGGGATGAAGCTAAACTGAGAGATGATGAAGAGCAGAGGGATGCTGAAGTTTTGCGATCTCCTTCTCTTGCGGTGAAAACTACCCAGATTCCTGCTACACCAGAAACACTCCGCGAAGAAGAAGATCGTTTAATGATTGAAGCTCTCAATGATTGCGACTTCGGTCTGCAGGATGATGTCGATCAAACTGCCACTACAACTGCCAATAAGGAAGCTCCAGAAGATAGTATAAGCAATGAAGATACATCAACAGAAGATGTTGAAGATACATTAAATCCCAAAGAGGGCACTGATGTCCATATGTCTCCCGAAGCCGTAGACGACACACTGAATCCTGAAGCGGATGTAGAGGTGTACGTGTCTCCGGAAAAGAATATGGATGTAGAAGTAGCACCTGTTGAAAATACTCCTGCTGATCAAAAAGGTATTAAATGATTTTATCTACCTTCTTTTCATGGATTCAAATAGTTGACATCTATATTTTTATCCATGCAGAACTTGAATCTTCCCCGGCTCCTCCCGTATGCACGGACATAATGTCAATAACGGCTACCGCTAGCGGTAGCCGACAATTTTCGGGTGGTTCTGAGGCCAGAAGTAGCCAGGCAGTAATGTCTGAGGCTACCTCTGCTAGATTGGAATCTGTGCCAACAAATGAAAGACTTGTTGCTGGGGCAAGTCATGGTAAGATTGCCTTTGATCTTTTTCAATTAGTTGCTAATGAGAACAACAATCAATGATAAGGTTTATTTGATTTTGCAGAAGAACATCTGGGAGGAGCAGCTAGCTCTACGATGGCTCCTCTGTCTAAAGAGCCGTCTACTCAAAGGGGAGAAGCTGAACGTCTATCTTCACAGACGCCTGCTGCTGCTTCAACGTCTATGGGAGTAGCTGCTACTCCGGGTGCTCTGGCTACCAACCGGTTTATCATCAGCTCCTTCAGCAACCTTTTCTTTAATTCTTTGAAACCCTTAGTTGATAGGGTGATAGAAAAAGAAGATGTTAGTTTCTCCACCGTTAGAGGTCCAACCTCCTATTTGATAGATGCCATCCGTCATCAAGGCGACGAAGCTCAGGCTATTTTTCTTGAACATTTACTAGATGAGCTGGAGACATCGGTTAAAATTTACAAAGAGCTGAATAAGGGAGAGATGGAGCTCTTGATACAAGCTGAATTCGAAAAGATGTCACAAGAAGCTGCAGTTGCAAAGGTTGACCTACAAGTTCTTTTGGACACTTTCTCTACCAAGTCTGCTGAATATAATTCCAAAGTGGAAACTGTAGCATCTGTTGCTGACGAGAAAGAGAGAAAAGTTGCTGAGCTGCAATCAGAATCTGCCCGTCTTAAAGAAGAGCTGAGACTTATTCAGCTTGCTCTGGAGGACGAGGCCGCACAACACCAAGCTACAGTTCAACAACTGAATGCTCTGACTCAAGAGAGAGATGAGTATGTCGCAACTCATCAAAAAGAAATCTTTCGCAGAATAGTAACCATGCCATCTTTTGACGACAAGTCTGGGATAGAGGAAGCTAGGAAGCGGGTGATGGAATCTCGTGAGGAGTGGCTATATTCTTTAAAGCAGCATATGACCAACTTAATGACTCCACCGGCAGAATGAGAAAGACTTTTGTATCTTCAGTCTTTTTGTGATATGTAATGTTGTAATGTCTTTCAATTTTTTGATCAATCAATAAAAAGACATTTTCTTGGTGGCCCTATTATTTATTGCATATTTTATTCAAATATAAATAATAGCGATAGAAAATATATTCAGAGGTACAAGACATGATATATTTCTTGATTTTGGAAAATAATTATATTCAATTACATCTGCTCAGAGGTAATATGGACATGGCAGAATATAATTTATTGAATATCATTATTTCAGTAGACAACTTAATCAAAGATGACAAGTTGCTGATATGAACGAAATGGATGATTCGTCAAAATGTGTGAATGAAATAAATGAACAAAATGAATCGTCGGGATGAACGGACGGACCGTCAAACGAATTAAATGAACGGGTGAACTGTCAGATGAATGGAATGAATGGGTGAACCGTCAGATGATGAACGGGCGAACCGTCGGATGGATGTGTGAACGGGTGAACCGTCGGATGAATGTGATGAACGGACGAACCGTCGGATGAATGAATATAATGAACGGACGAACCGTCAGATGAATATGATGAACGGACGAACCGTCGGATGGATGTGTGAACGGATGAACCGTCGGATGAATGTGATGAACGGAAGAACCGTCGGATGAATGAATATAATGAACGGACGAACCGTCAGAGGGATTTAATGAACGGACGAACCGTCAGATGAATGTATAGCTTCGTTGTCGTACAAATCTCTGTCTACAAATAGAATAGAAAATCAGATGGGATGGTCACTTTCACTTTTCAACATAAAGATGTCGTCTAGAGATGCATCCAAGAATGCTGAAATCTCCCCGAAGGTTGAAGTGGGTACTAAGGAACGTCCAGTCGAGCCCAACTAGCCAAAGCAGATAGCAGCGGGCGAAGGTTCGTCTGCACCCAAGCCGCCAAAGGATATCTTGGACTTCTTTCTTGAACCGTCAGATGATGAACGGGCGAACCGTCGGATGGATGTGTGAACGGATGAATCGTCGGATGAATGTGATGAACGGACGAACCGTCGGATGAATGAATATAATGAACGGACGAACCGTCAGATGAATATGATGAACGGACGAACCGTCGGATGGATGTGTGAACGGATGAACCGTCGGATGAATGTGATGAACGGAAGAACCGTCGGATGAATGAATATAATGAACGGATGAACCGTCAGAGAGATTTAATGAACGGACGAACCGTCAGATGAATGTATAGCTTCGTTGTCGTACAAATCTCTGTCTACAAATAGAATAGAAAATCAGATGGGATGGTCACTTTCACTTTTCAACATAAAGATGTCGTCTAGAGATGCATCCAAGAATGCTGAAATCACCCCGAAGGTTGAAGTGGGTACTAAGGAACGTCCAGTCGAGCCCAACCAGCCAAAGCAGATAGCAGCGGGCGAAGGTTCGTCTGTACCCAAGCCGCCAAAGGATATCTTGGACTTCTTTCTTGAACCATGGAAGACGGAATAAGAAGAGGCCATGAGGATGGCAGCTTGCAAGTTCCTGGTGGGTTCCAGCAAGAATGTTCTCAGCTCTTTTGCTGATCATGTCTTTGATAAGGACGGTAGTGGCCCGCGTCCCAATTTTGAGAAGGATGATAGTGACCTTTCCTGATATTATGTACTATCATTCATGATAAAATAAAATTGAATTTTATTTATGAACTTGTCTGATGATTACAAGCAATGTCTTTTACATTTATACATAATACTTTTTGAGGAACTTGCCATTGATAGGCATCATCGCAACTCGACCGTCTAGCTCTGTGAGTTGATAGGCTCCATTTGAGAAAACTTTGCTCACGGTATATGGCCCTTCCCACTTCGCATCGAACTTGCCTTTGCTCATCTGAATCATAGTCATAGGACGTCTGACTGTTAAAACAAGCTCTCCTTTCTGAAAGGTTCTGACCTTAACTTTGCGGTTGAAAGTCTTTAAGATGCGGGCTTGATATAACTCAATATGCTGTTGAGCCATTAACCGATTCTCATCGAGCGCTTCTAATTCTTGGAGTCGGAGAAGGTCGTTGTTCTCTGTAGTGAGTTCGTTAGCGATGGAAATTCTCAAAGATGGAATTTGAAGTTTCAAGGGTAGAACTGCTTCACAGTCGTACACCAAAGAGAAGGGTGTACAGCCTGTAGGGTTACGGACCGTAGTACGGTAGGCCCAAAGACATTCTTCAAGCTTTTTACTCCAGTTTCGTTTGTTAGTAGACACAAACTTTTTGAGGAGCTTGATGATAGTCTTGTTGAAAGCTTCAGCTAAGCCATTAGCAGCAGGATTGTAAGCTGTCGAAGCGACATTGTCAATCCGGTGATCGTCACAGAACCTTGTGAACTTTTGGCTGATAAACTGAGGTCCATTATCGTGGATGATTCGTCGAGGTACACCAAATCTATAGATAACATGGTGTTTGACAAAATTGATGACGCTACTGGTCTTGACTTCAGCCAAGGGTATAGCTTCGGCCTATTTGGAGAAGTAGTCGGTTATTGCCAATATGAACCGATGTACTCTAGAAGAAGGAGGATTGATGGAACCTATGATGTCTATGCCCCAAGCTTCAAAAGTCCAGGAAGCAGCAGTCGAATGAAGGAATTCCGATGGTTGATGAATGAAATCTGCGTGGATTTGACAAGCTCGACATTTTCTTGCATATTCGATGGCATCAGATACCATAGAGGGCCAGTAGTAACCCATGCGTCGGATGCGATCCTGTAGTTTAGGACCGGGTTGATGTGCTCTGCAGACACCATCGTGAGCTTCACGCAATACTTGTTTCGCTTCATCACCAGCAAGATAGCGCAAGAGAAGACCGTCATAAGTCCACCGGTAAAGAGTTTTGGTGGTCTGATTGTAATAGAATCGGAGAGACCGCCGACGAATACTCGTAGCCTCCTTGGGATCTTCAGGGAGTATATCATGAACTACGAAGTCAATGAAGGGAGTTCTCCAATCTTTACAAATAACATTGGCTTCAGTAAGATTACTGAACTCAATATTACGATTGTTTTTAACGCACAATAATTCCCGATTAGAGATAACCACCACCTGCTGTCTTTTGATAGGGATGGCTAGACTGCTGCAAAATTGGCCAAAGCATCTGCTTCAGTATTGCAAGCTCGTCGGACATATTCGATGAAGAAGGCTTTGAATGATGTAGCCATGTTGATTGCCGCTTCATAGTAAGGTACTAGATCTTGATGGTGAACTTCATAAGTTCCTCTAACCTGATTAACAACCAGCTTGGAGTCACCATAGACTTCAAGATATTTGACGTCCAGCTGTTTAGCTAACTGAAGGCCGATCAGTAGAACATTGTATTCTGCCACGTTGTTGGAACAACGCTCATCTAAGGAGTATGCTCTTTGAATAGCTGACCCGTCTGCAGAAACAAGGACAACTCCAACTCCTGCGACAATGGCACCATTGGGTCCAATCCTGGATGTACCGTCAAAGAATAGACGCCAAGTAGGAAATTCCTCGGAGATTGTATTAGATTCCAATATCTCGTCTGGAATTTCATCGTAGAGTTTAGATGTCTCTGGAATAGGATGAGCTGCTAAGAAATCTACCAATGCTTGACCTTTGACAGACTTTTGAGGAACATATACCATGTCATAGTGGGCTAACAGAATAGCCCATGTAGCCAACCGAGAATTGAGTGTACTAGGCTTCTTCATCAGTACTCGAAGAGGATTAACTCAGGATATGACATGAATAGTTTGACCAATGATGTAATGCCTCGTCTTTTGAACAGCGAACATAAGAGCTAGGCACTCTTTTTCGACCGGACTATAACGGTGTTCAGCACCAATCATAGTACAACTGAGGTAATAGATGGCTTGTTCATGACCTTCTTTGTTCTTTTGGGCAAGTAAAGCACCCAATGAATGGTCCATAGCAAGGACGTACATTAAGAATGGTATGCCTGAGATCGGTGGCACCAAGACTGGTAGATTCATGAGATATCGCTTTATGTCGTCAAATGTTCGTTGACATTCTTCGGTCCAAATAAAAGATACACCCTTCTTTATTAGCTGAGTAAATGGTCTACAGCGTCCAGACAGATTTGAAATGAATCTCCTGATGTACGCAAGTCGACCTTGGAGGTTGAAGATAGTTCTTCGGTCCAAATAAAAGATACACCCTTCTTCATTTTGAGTTGATGTTGGCGCATGAGGTTGAAGATAGTTCTCAAGTCTTGGATGTGATCTTCTTTTTGACGACTTTTGACAGCAATATCGTCGACGTAGCATTCGACAGTCTTGCACAGATGATCTTAAAAAATGGTACTCATGGCTCGTTGGTATGTTGCACCAGCGTTCATAAGACCAAATGGCATTACAGTATAGCAGTAGACTCCGCGAGGAGTGCGAAAAGAAGTGTGTTTTTCATCTTCAGGATTCATTCGAATCTGATTATATCCAGAAAATTCGTCCATAAAAGATATTCGCTCGAACCCACAGGTGTTGTCAATCATGACGTCCGTGATAGGGAGAGGAAATTCATCTTTTGGACATGCTTCATTAAGATCCCGAAAGTCGATACAGACTCAAACTTTTTTGGTTTTCTTTAGAACTGGGACAACATTGGCTACCCAATCAGGATGCTGCTCTTCTCGGATAAAGCCACAAGCGATGAGCTTCTTGACTTCGTCATCGATAGCGTCCATCATTTCTGGCTTGAAGCGCCGCTATTGTTGTTTGACCGGTTTTGCATTAGGCAGAATATTCAATTTGTGCGTAGCAACTTTGGGATCTAGACCTGGCATGTCTTCATAGCTCCAGGCAAAGATGTCAATGTATTCTTGAATAAGAAGAATTAATTCTCGCTTATCTGCCTCTGGAAGATTTTTGCTGATGAATATTGGACGAGGTGACCCGCTCTCTCCTACATCGATTTGAACTAATTGATCTTCAGTAGGAGGTTCCCTTTGTTCGAATCGGAGTTCCTATTGGGTATCCATTCGTTGAGCCCAAGGATCTATTTCAGGATTTTCTTCAACATCCTTGTCATAGCCTTCTAGAAGTTCGATGGAGACCATGTTAGAAGATACAGTCAATCGATGAACTTGACCGATGCTGGTGTCAGAATCCTATGATCTGGAATCAGAAGAGTTAGCGCGCTCCTCGCTATTGGATTCAGAGGCTGCTGGGGATAATACCGCAGGTGAAGAATATCCGAGACCTCTTTTGGTCCTGTTATAATACATCTCTGACTTTCCTTTCGGAACAGCCGTACGGATATGAGTTCTTCTACCCTTACCGTAGTTGAGGCCATTCTTGAAGTCATAACCCATCTTTCGGATGATGTCTTTTGATTGTTGACTGTAACGACGGAGTTGATGATGCCCCGTGTCGTTACTTTTGCTATCATCCGTATAGCTGAATTGTTGTTCCGGTCCTTTACTAAAAAGTATTGGACTCTCGCCTTTCTTTCGAGCGGGAACAATACGATATGAATCATTTGGGTGTTCGAGTAAGACTTCTGTTTGAAGAGATTGTACAACTCCTATTGTGAATGATTGAAAGCTATCTAACATATCCAAATAGTACTTAGCATGATAAATGACATTAGTATACTGAAAAGTAGATGCTTTTTTATTGATTTGTACATCTGTATTTACAGCAGAACCTTTAGCCTTAACATGCTTGGTCAGATTGATTACAAGAGGAGGAGAAGAAGAACGTAGAGGAGGATTGGCCTTGTTACGACGGAGGTCGATAACAAGCGGCTCAGAGGAGGTGAGCTCCCTTTTATCCTTGTTATGAGATAAATCAATAACAAGTGGCTCAGAAGAGGTGAGCTGCCTTTTTTTCTTGTTACGACGTAAGTCAATAACAAGTGGCTCAGAAGAGGTGAGGTCCCTTTGATCCTGACCATCATCAGTTGGTTGCTTCTGGACTGGCAAGTGAATAGCCAATGGTTTGGAGGACTAAGGACGAGAAATACGCCCTTTGACAGGTATGATGATAGTGTCATTAGGCACTGCTTCTTGTTCTTCTTCAGTGTCCGGAGACAGCACTACCTTCATGAATTCATCCTTATACATACGAGCATTGTTGCAGTATGATTCGACGCCTTTAAAAGGATAGAGATCATCAACCTCCTTTTGAACCTCTCCATTGTCATCGACATATTTGAAACATTGATAGAGAGTTGAAGGAACAATGTTGTGCTCATGCAGGAATGGTCTTCCCAACAGAGCATTATAAGAACAACCATGGTTGTCAATGATGTAGAAAGTCACCTTTGTGCGAAGATTGCCTATTTGGAGTTTTAGGCGAATCTTGTCCAGAGGCTCACTCCTTCCCTGATTGAACCCAAGGATGGTGGTAATTGTACTGGAGAGACTATGCACTAGGATCTTCAATGCATCCAACATTGTCTCGGCATGATGCTGAGAGCAGACCCAAGATCTACCAGAATACGATCGACTTTCATCGAGTCGACATATCCTATATAGTATAGAGGACGGTCGTGCCTATTATCTTCCATCAGCATGTCATCATGTGTGAAAGTTATGTTTGGAATTAACTCCAACACACTATGACAATGGAGGCAAGAAACTGGTTCTACTTTCGGCTTCTTTAGAAGGGCTAGACAGGTTTCTGCCTGCATGAGAGCCTCACTCAGAGCTTTCCGAGTCTCTTTGGAGAGGCGTAAGAGCTCGAAGATTGACAGTCGGGCCGGTGTATTGGCTAACTGAGCCAAGATATCAAAGTTGTAAGGCTTCTCAAGTCCTGAGGGAGATGACTTCTTCAAAGGTTTGTCGAAGCGGACTTGTTGTTTATCTTTGTCGGCTATCGTCGGCTTAGGAGGAGTGGATTCTACAACCGGTGAGGAAGCAGAAGGGATATCCTCAGTGGAAGCAGGCTGCACTGGAGCTGGCTCAGAAGAAGAAGCAGGATTCTCCTGAGCTTTAGGATAATCCTTTAGATAAGCTTTCCCTGATCTGGTGCCCAACAGGATTTACTCATCAACTATGGGGGTCAAAAGACACCATATTGCAAGTCTTTGTCTTGTCCTTGGAGCGGTCTTTCTTCTTGGAGGAAGAGGGAAGTTCGAACTCCGAAGCCAAATCCGGATGAATCCAATAATCTTACCATTGTCAAGAGACAAGGGGGCGAGACCTTCACTTCATGGAGGAGGGAGATTCTCGATCTCAAGAGTAGCTTTAGGTATAGGGATGATACCATGCTGTATCATCTGCAGAGGGAAGTCACCGAACTGAACTGAGACCATGTTTGCGGTAACAGTCTTCTCGTCTTGCTGCAGAGTAACAACACCAGCGTTGATCAGCTCTTGAATTTTGCCTTTGAGCACATAACATGCTCGAGTGGGATGCCCAATGAACCTGTGATAGACACAATACTTGGGATGATCAATTTTGCCGACCTCATCAGGCTTCTTCGGATCTGGGAGCTGGAGCTTATTGCTTTTGATCAAGCAATCAAAGATGCTCACGGTGTCATTCTCGTCAAAGGAATATTCTACTTTCGAACGAGGTTCCCTTGGTGGAGGTGTTGAAGGAATAGAAGCAGACGTAGGTGGAGCTACGTTGACCGCCAGAGATTCTTTGTTCTTCAAGTTGATATTCAAAGTCTTTTTTCCCTTGCGGTTGTTCTGGCGATTACCACCACCGGATGTCTGGTGTTTATTCCGGTCGGGGTTAGACATTTGTACCCCTAGCTGCTTGAATTTGTCGGCGCTAACTTCAGCTGCTTTAGCGTTGAAAATGAAGGATGGCCAGTCTTGGAACTAAGTTGACCCCATCCACATGCTGATGATAGGCAAAAGATTTACCTTGTAGGTGTCCATGGTTACAGCGGCCGGAGTTCCAGGAGGCATTTTTAGAGCTTCTCGACGGAACCTTTCAATGAAACTCTCAGCAGTTTCATTATGTCTTTGTTTGATTTTATTGAGGGCTGACATGGTTATGTCGTTGATCCCCTCATAGAATCGTTCCAAGAAAATTTGTTTTAGACCGAAGAAGGAAGTGATATAGCCATCGGGCAAGCTTCTGTACCAATCGTATGCTACACTAGCTAAACAACCGACGAGTACTCTGGTAAGAAGAGCGTCATTTGGTTGAAGTTGGACAGTCATTACCTCAAAGTGATTAATGAACTGACTAGGAGAAGTGCTGCCATCAAACATCGAGATTGTTAGAATTTTGTACTTTGGAGGAAATAGGACTTCCTTCTATTCAACTGGGTAAGGTTGTTTGATCCCCAACCTCTGCAAGTTGTCCTTCTCTTTGAAGGCCTTGAACTGAGTGTGCAGGAGCTTGGCAGCTTCATTGGCATCTTCCACTGATGTAGAAGGAGCAGGCTGAATCACAGTATTAGGGGAAGAAACAGCGTGGTAAGCACTACCCCCAGCACCTGACTGACTGGGCGTAGGTTGAATCTGTACAGGAGGTACTTGAGTAGATGCTACCCCCAGCCCTACATTGACAGGCACCGATGATGCTATGATTTCAGGATTTATAGCAGGTACGGTCGGTGGTACTGTATGCTGGGCCACGATGATAGAATGCATACTTGCAACCATTTCAGCCATGGTCTTCAACTTGTCTTCTAGCGCAGCTATACGTTGTTCTTGGCTAGCTGAACTGGAAGCATCTGGGTCTTCGGTGACAACATAAGCTGTCACTTCTCTAGGTACAATGGAAGACACTGTCTATTTCGAACTTTCGCTGTATGCATCATAGTCGAAGAAAGAGTCATCTCCTGAGTGAGAAAGAGGAAGATGATCGGACGGATCTTGAAGATTCCTTTGACCGATTGTATCTCGGCTTCGGGATCGGGTCTGTTGGAATACTCCATCAGAAGATTCTTGGAGTAGATCCAAATATCGCTGGCTTGGCTTACGAGGCTTGCCGTGCTTAGAGCACTTCCTACCCCCAGTGTCTCGAGAAGTCATATTGACGGAAGCGTACAAAACTTCGTCTTCATCTTCTGACATAGTTTCAGACTTTGCAAAGTTTAGACGATCGAAGACAGATCGTCTTGTTGTCTGACAGCAACATTTGATGACAACTTTGTGATTACAATAGTGTCCAAGTGGTTGCACTGGAGGTATTGAGATGTTGTCCTATTTTTGCTTAAGGTGTTCTCGGAGATCGGGAACAATGACAGGACGAGAAGAAGTTCGAGGGATGTGTTCTTTGACAACATTCGGAACATGGTTCCGGTTCTTCAAATGTTTTGTCCCTTGAGTGAACAGGAAAGTACTCATTTCATTGGCATAGGTGTCCGGATTTTTGATCCTGGAAGTTTGCTTCTGATGTTGGTTGGTCTTCGGCATTGGCTGTTTGCGTTTCACCGAAGTTGGTCGATTGAGATAAGTTCTTAGATCAGCAAACTCACCCCCAGGGGTTTCTGTCTGAGACACCCACAATTTTCCCTGTTTTGAACGAGATATCTTGAGAGTTGGGAGATCTTGGAACTCTGCTACCGGAGTAGGCAAAATTCCTCTTTGATCAGTACACTTCCCTTTGGCAAGGAGGGAACAAGAACTCTTGTTTGAGAGAGTTCTTGTACTGATTGGTGCCGAGGCACGTTCAGATTGATCTTCTACGATAAAAACCGAGGAAGACTGAGAAAAGACCAAAGGGCCTTTTCCTTTGTTTTGTGAAGAAGGGTTAGCTAAAGAGCGTTTCCCTCTGTTGTCTTCCAAGTCGTGGGACAAAGAAGTTTGAGAAAAGACCAACGGGCCCTTTCCTTTGTTCTGGGAAGAAGGAGGAATAGCCAAAAGACTACCCCCAGTGGATTGCGCTGGAGCAACAGGATGCTTAGGAAGAGGAGTAGATTTTTTCCCCTTGCTATGAGAAGAAGAGAGATTAGCCAAAGGGATGTCTCTCTTGGACTGCGCTGGCGCAGTTTGCGCAGGGATTGTAGTGGCTGTTAACGCACTGGCAGATTGCGCATGAATAATTCTGGCAGAAGGTCTTCTGGCCACAGTCACAGCAACTTGCGCAGCAGGAGTCTTGATGCCATAGTGCTTGAGTTGCACTCTGGTTGCTGGAGTGGTGGATTGTGCAGACAAAGTTGCAGCCAACTGCGCCAAAGGAATAAGAGTCTTGCACTTTGACAAAGCAGCATATGAAGTAGGTTGTGCACTGGAAAGGGGAGCAGCATACTGCTCATGGGCAGTAGCAGTAGACTGTACAACAGAGATACCAGTCTTGGGAACAGAGGCAGTAGACTGTGCAGCAGGCTGAGCAGCAGAAGCAGTGGACTGCGCAACAATCTTGGGGACCCATACTGGGTAAACTTTGCTTGTGGCAGAAGTTGTTGCAGTGCGAGGGGTGGTCCTGGAGTTGATCATCGCCTCGTAGGCCATCTGGTTGACCTTTACAACCAGCGTCTTCTGCGTCTTTCCGATAGACGCAATGTCACATTGAGTTGTCACTTTCTCGTCGGAGGAGAAAGTCGTCCCCAGCAGAGTCGCCATTTTGTTTGCAAAAACAAAAGTTGATCTTTATTTCACAAACTTTGTAAGAAGATTACAAGAATTCTGGGAAAGTACAACTATAGGAATCCGATCTGAATGACGATCGCTTTATCCCTTGGACGATGTGAACTTTGAAGACGGTAGCCTCTGAAGATTGCAGCAGCACTTTGGCAAGAACTCCTGATCTCTGGTGATAATTCTGATCTCTATATCTGTGTCAATGAAGACTTGAAACTCTATTTATAGAGTTCTAGAAATAACTAACTTTTAGTTATTCTGACTTGCGCAGACTTTAGATTGTGCAAGCAATGAACTGCGCAGGCAGTTACTCGATCGTGGACCATCTGTATGTGACGCATGGCATTGTTAGATTGAAATGCGCTTGATCGTGAACAAATGGTTGTCACATGGTGAGCAATTGATGGCATGAAGGCCACGTGTTCATTTGTCAGTTGTCTTGATGGAGTGCGCCACATGAATTGCGCTGGCTTCAGATTATGCTAGGATGGACCGCACTGCAGAGAGTCTGGCTGATTGCGCTGCATGTACAGCTGTCCTCGAGCGCTGTGCTATACGATAAACGAACAGTTTCCTCATTCTCCGTGCTGTCAGTTGTCAGAAGATCTAATTCTCTGTTAAATAATAATGACGAGGCCACGTCAGCTTGCACACTTGGATGAGTGCGCAGTTTCGCCTGCGCAATCAAGATGTTGCGTAATCTGTCTCCTGTGCAGTTCACTTGAAGGATGCACAATTTGATTTTCATGACTTCTTTGATGGGTACAACTTGATTTTTAGGACCTATACCTACCCCCACTGCTTCCCATCCCCAGCCGCCCCCACCCCTGCTCTCCTTCCCCAGCCCCCCCCCCCCCCCCCCCGTGCTCCTCTCCTTCAGCCGCCCCCATCCACCCTGCTCCCCTCCCCCAGCCGCCCCCACCCCCCTGCTTCCCTCCCACAGCCTCCCCCACCTCCACTGGTACCTTCCCCCAGCCGCCTCCACCCCCCTACTCCCCACCCCCAGCCGTCCCCACCCCCCTGCTCCCTTCTCCCCCACCTACACATACCCACCCCTAACCCAAACCCTAATCCGAGCTCCCTTCCCCCAGCCGCCCTTACCCCCCTGCCCCACCCCCAGTCACCCCCCACTCACCCCCCAACCACCTACATCCCCCCTGTCCCTCCCCCCGAGCCACCCGCACCCCTAACCACTGTAACACCCAATTTTCTGAAATTGGGGTATTTTTAAAAATTTATTATTTTTATTATTTATTAATGGTGTTTTAGGCATGATATGATTTTTGGTGATTTCTAGTGTAATTAAAACTATTTCTAAGTCATGACTTATGACTTACTAACAAAACCTTAGTGTAACCCTAGTTATTCCTTAAACTAGGAGTTGTCATGACCATGTGAGCCTAGCCATAGGCTTAGAACATCAAATTAGTGATTTTAGCCTAAAAGGGTATTTTGGTAATTTACTAGATTTTATTTGAGATTATGTGTTTTTAATATTATTTAATTATTGTTAACTACCATGATTAGTCCCTAACCTATCTTACCCTAATCTAGAGATTAGTTACTAACCTAGAATGCTAAGGGGGTAGATATTACTTTTAGTCAATGGGTGGACATATCTTAGATTACTTTATTAGGTATTTTCCATGAAATCCTCAAAATATCTCAACCTTGGCACCAAAGTCCTTGCTTTCTCCTTGAAGGAAGGTCAAGGACACCCCCCTTGCCATGGCCGGCCATAGGGCACCCCCCTAGCAGCCACACCATTCTATATAACCTCATCAATCATTCATGAACATTTTACATGAATTTTAATCCTACAAAATCCTATTTCTTTCAAACCTACACAACTTGATCATTTTTGATCCAAATCACCTCTAGTCTTTTGCATTGGGACCCTACAACATCAAGGGTGCTAAAGGAGGCTAGCAATCCAGATTTCATGAGCTTTGGACATCACCAAGTGGAAGGAAGCACACCCCCTCTTTATTGATTTTTTCTTGGAATTGCACAAATAGGTAAATGTCCTCAAACCTAGTTAATATTCTACTTTTTTTTCATAAATGCATGCATATAGGTCTACCCTAACTGTGGGTCAAGTTTGGTGAAATTTAGAGTTGGTTTGGTGTCCGTATCGGACACGTATCCTAGGCTATAAAGCCTTGTTTGGTGAAATGCCTCAAAGAAATGGTTTTTGTGTTTTTGTAAAACAAATTACATTTTTGTGTAGCCCTAGACTTGTAGGTTACAACTACACTTGACTGAGCACATTTTCGTGCTGTGTCCGTGTCCAAAATGGACACGAACCCGCTGCACGAGGCTCGCGTGCGTGCCCTGCTACCACGCTCCTCGTGCTCACTGCATAGAGCACTAGGACACGTAAAATTTGACTTGGACACGGGGGCAATGTCTGCGAGCATGCCTCCAGAGTTTCGTGTCGTGTCATGTCGTTTCGAGTGAGAAATCTCACTCGCACTGGACACGCACTGACTATGCACACGCGCGCGGGGGCCAACTTCGTGCGTGTCGTATCACGCGAACACGACACTTGGGCACCGCATGGTGACACGAGCGTATAGCCCATCATGTGGCGTACACGAGGACACGAGCACGAGATGTGTCGTGTCCTGTGTCACGAGCACGAGGCGCTCGACCGCGTGCACGACGCTGTGTACGCGTGTGTGTGTATCTGTGTTACCCGATTTGGGTTCTGCGAGTGTGGACACTTCAAATCATGTCGTAGTGTCGTGTCAGGCCCCCTAGACACTAGAGGACACTTGGGGCATCACTTACCAACCCTTGGGTTCGAGTCTTAGCTCGGTTAGGTGTGTGTTTATGGGTTTACCCTGTTATCGAGTACACAGTCCACATTTTCCAGAAATTAGGATAATTCCCAGTTTTCAAATTCGAATTTCAAAACCTATTTTGTTATGATTTATACATGTATATGTGTATTTTAGTGTATGTATACGTAGTATATATGTATGTGTGTGTGTGTAGGTGAGATTTTAGGGTGTATACATGTATATACATGTGTATATACATGTATGTGTATATGTAGGTATGTGAGTGCATTTCTGTGCGGTGTGGGGACTGTTTTCAGTTTCCAGAAATCTGGAACCCCCTCCCCTTGCTGTGTTCAGTCTCTCTCTCTCTCTTTCACTCTATCTCACTTCCCTCTCTATATATATGAATCATATATATATATATATATATATATATATATATATATATATATATATATATATATATATATATATATATATTGATATATATATTGTATTAGATTATACATAGTGTCATTATATATATATGTGAGTGTGATTGTATTATATATAGGGTATACATATATTGATATATATGGGTAGTAGATAGACTTATGTATATATATATATATATATATATATATATATATATATATATATATATATATATATATATATATATATATATATATATATATATATATATATATATATATAATATATATATATATATATTTTTTATATAATATATATATATATATATATATATATATATATATATATATATTATTTATATATATATATATATATATATATATATATATATATATATATATATATATATATGTATGACTTACTAAGTATAGGTTTATATGAAAACCTATGACAACTAGCCTATGGCCTAAGTGACTAGCCTATGGCATTAGGGGCTAACCCCAATTGACCTAATGACTTAAACACTAACTAGTTGAACCTTGTTGACTAAGGGTTGACCAAAGTCAACCTTAGGTCAAATTTGACCTAGTTAACCTAGAACTGACTAGGATTGACCTAAAATGACTAGTTTAACTAGTTTGACTAAAACCCTAACTAGTTTGACTATGGTTGACCTAACTTTGACTAGTTTGACTTTAGAGTTGACCAGAGTTGACCAAGAGTTGACTTTTGACCAGATTGACCTAGAATCATGTAGTATGCATAGTGAACTTTATTTTTACTATTTAGAATACATTGTGACTTGTGTTGCTCTGATCAGGAGCCAGACACCTCTCCTCAGACAGCATATTCTCTACAGACATTCATACAGCAGGCGAGTACATTCTCTGACCGTTTTATACTTGTTCAGGCTTTACTTTCTCGCTCTAGATTACTTTACTTGATGTTGTCACGTTGGTAACACGGATTGGTACTATATAGATCTTTACATGAGATGTTATCCCCCTCGGGAGCATCGGGTACTTCATGTTACGTGTGTTTCACTTTCATCATGTACTCCTATGCTTCCATCATGCATGTGCACTCATGTGATCATGTACTCTCATGTTCACTGAGCCCTCATGTATAACTTCACGTATACTCATTTATGAGCCTCATGTGAAGTAATCATGTATAATAACGTAACTTGTCTAGATCCTTGTGTATTGATTGGGGAAACGGGGGAGTAGAAGTAGACATGTAAATAATTTCAAGGTAGTGTAATCATGTACAAACTCTGTAGTGTAATCATGTATAAATTCTAGCCATTCACATGCCTATCTTGTACTCTACATCACTAGTCACTTACAGTTCTCTATATACAGTAGATATTTCCTTACAACTATCCCTTTTACAGCGTATATTCCTTTCAGCATTTCCTGTATTTTACTTTATTGCCTGTATAATATTTCCTAACCTGATATGAACTGTGTGAGATGTATTGTGCTCGTTCCTGTCCTGACTAGACCTGTTGAAAATATTACAGAGGATGAGGATGAGGCATGGGTGACTACATATTATGGAGCAGGACTAGATGACACTTGTGTTGAGGACCCTCAGCAGGATCCACCTGCAGCTGAGGATGTTGCTCCAGTAGTCTAGACCAGTTTAGTCTAGACAGTCTTTTCTACTTGTATTTTGTCTCACATTCTGAGTTGTATTTTGAGATGTGGAGATGTATAGACTTGTTGAATTATGAGTTGGCATTCTGGATGTTATGTATCCTAGACACTTAGACTTATTTCATCTGTGCCACTGTTCTCTTGAGTTACTATCTATCTATCTGTCTTTCATTCTTCTACCTTAGATGTGATTGAGACTGTATATTGTGATGTCACCTCCATTCGGAGAGTATAAACTGTACAGGTACCTTTATATTGTTAGATGATTGACCTAGGACAGCGTTCTACCGTCGACACTGTGGCGTAGGCTGGACGTACCCACGTCTCGTGCTCTTACTCTAGGGTGCGGGTCGTGACACGTTTTTAGTGGTGGCCCATGCAGGTCGTGTTTATGTGGTGGTATTCGAACTAGAGTATCGCCACAGCCTGCAGTAGGAAATAGGATGTAGTTTTGAGGTACTCAATCACATTAGGAAAAACTCTTATCTAAATCTCTGCTATCTATATTCTTGCTGATATTGTTTTCTTTTGAAATAAACTGTCCCCTTTGACTATATCGTTTCTTCTCCGTATTGACTTTTCTGTTGATCTGTATTGAGGATGGTGGAGACACGATCGCAGCGTCTCGGTCCAGGTAACACCACTGAGAGGTCTGCCACCTCTCGTCCAGCTCACCAGGACCCGGGGACCACAGCTCCCCTTACTCCAGCTCATGTGGGAGCTTCTGCCACATTTGGGGGTGCACCTCTACGTATTCGGGGGACCATCCCAGCTACCCCAGACATGCCAACCCCGCAGTTTTGTCAGCCACAGTTTCAGCAGCACCAGCCGCAGTTTCAGCCGCCGATGCCATCTGGATTAGTGGATGCTGCACAGATGTTTTCATACTTTCAGCATTTCCTAGAGACGCAGCAGGCCCAGCAGCAGCGTCAGAAAGTGGAGTTTACCAGGGGCATAGATGAGGCCCATCAGCTGGCTAGAGCGACGGTAGAGAGGTTGGCTGTCCAGCCACAGGGAGGATTGGGACAGCCGCGACAGCAGAGGATCCCGGGCATTCAGGACTTCAAGAAGATGAACCCCAGGGACTTCTTGGGGACAGAGGGGATTCTTTATGCTGATGACTGGATTGAGCACATTGAGGAGATCTTCCGACTGGCGGAGATACCAGCCGGACTCCAAATAGAGGCAACAGCCAGCCAGATGCAGGATCTTGCCCGTACCTGGTATCAGATGGACCCGAGAGTAGGCACTCCAGGGCAGACATGGAGAGCTTTCAAGGAGCTCTTCAAGGGGAAATTTTTCTCGGATCAGGCAGTCGATGCTTTGGAGACCCAGTTCGAGAACCTGGTTCAGGGGAACCAGACTGTAGAGGAGTATTCTGGTGAGTTTTGCCGATTGAGCAGATTCGTGGAGGGCCTTAGCGAGACAGCGAAGGCGAGGATGTTCAGGAAGGGCTTGGTCAAGGAGGTCAAGTCCTTGACCAAGAGTGACAGAAACGCCACTTTTGAGGAGATCCTATCAGGAGCGATGGCGGCTGAGGATGATCTTGAGCTGAAGCTCAAGAGGGGCCGCGACACCCAGGGAGCTGGCAGCAGTAGAAGACAGGCCAAGAGGCCTCATTTTCAGCACCAGCAGCAGAGGCCATTCCAGCAGCAGAGGCCGTTCCAGCAGGTGCAGCAGCCGAGGCACCAGCAGCAGGCACCCTGGCAGCAGGTCGTCAGTTGTACTTTCTGCAAGAAGCAGGGTCATGGATGGAATGACTACAGAAAGAGGCTTGGCAGGTGTCTATTATGTGGTTCCGGAGACCACCAGCTGAGAGAGTGTCCCATGTCTTCGGGACGACCAGTTCAGGAAGGCGGAGCCAAGGCTCCGGCAGGGCAGCAGAAGGGACCTTTATCGACTCAGCAGCAGAGGTTCACCCAGCTCCAGCATCAGGCCAGGGGTAGACAGCAGGGGCGAGCCTACGCCATGGCAGCAGAGGATGCTGAGGTTACTGGAGAGCTGATAGCAGGTTCTATTCTTCTCGACTCTACTCCAGCTTTTGTATTGTTCGATTCTGGGGCTTCCCATAGCTTTGTATCAGTATCTTTTGCGATTCGACATCATGTTATACCTGAATCGTTGCCTAGGACTTGCAAGATCACGACCGGGGGTGGCATTATCCTCGTTCGTGATGTTTGCAAGGGACGGAGAGTAGTTTTGGGAGGCCGAGAGTTGGATGTGTGTTTGCTCGTAATGCCACTACCGAACTACGATATTGTACTCGGTATGGATTGGTTGAGCATGCACCATGCCAGAATAGATTGCCGCGGGGGTAGAGTTCTGTTCAGAGCGCCAGGAGAGCCAGAGTTTGTATATTCCCGACGGCAGGCAGAGCAGACTAGCAGAGTTTTCTGTGGAGCTTCAGTCGAGGAGCAGCCAGCTCCACATCCATTGATAGCTGAGTTCATGGACGTATTTCCAGAGGAGTTGCCTGGGCTTCCACCAGACAGAGACGTTGAGTTCTCGATAGACTTGGTTCCAGGTGCGGAACCGATTTCTCAGCATGTCTATCGAGTGAACAACAGCGAGCTGGTGGAATTAAAGAAGCAGGTGGATGAGTTGCAGGACAAGGGCTTCATCCGCTCTAGTTCTTCACCTTGGGGTGCACCGGTACTCTTTGTACCGAAGAAGGATGGGTCGATACGGATGTGTATCGACTACAGAGCACTCAACAGTCTGACGATCAAAAACAGATATCCACTGTCGCGGATCGACGATCTCTTCGATCAGTTGAGCGGAGCTCGGGTATTCTCGAAGATTGATCTGAGGTCAGGCTACCATCAGGTAAAGGTGAAGAGGGAGGATATCCCGAAGACGGCGTTCAGGACGCAGTACGGCCAGTTCGAGTTTATGGTGATGCCGTTTGGGTTGACTAATGCTCCGGTGGTGTTCATGAACTTGATGAACAAGGTGTTCCATCAGTACTTAGATAAGTTCATGGTGGTGTTCATCGATGACATCCTGGTGTACTTGAAGACAGGGGAGGAGCATGAGGAGCACTTGAGAGTGGTCCTGGAGACTCTCAGGCAGGAGGAGCTTTACAGCAAGCTCTCGAAGTACGAGTTCTTCCTGGACAGAGTTGACTTCCTGGGTCATGTGGTGACTGGAGATGGGATCTCAGTCGACCTAAGGAAGATATCAGCAGTTGAGGCTTGGGCAGCACCGACGTCAGTGGCAGAGATCAGGAGCTTCCTAGGATTGGCAGGCTACTACAGGAGGTTCGTCCAGGATTTCTCCCGGGTTACAGAGCCGTTGTCTAGGCTGACCCGGAAGGATGCAGAGTTTTTTTGGTCAGAGGAGTGTCAGGCCGCTTTCGATGAGTTGAAAAAGCGGTTGACGACAGCCCCGATTCTGACATTGCCATCAGGATCAGACGGGTTCACTATCTACAGTGACGCCTCGGGGAAGGGTTTGGGTTGTGTCTTGCAGCAGCATGGGAAGGTGATTACCTATGCTTCCAGGCAGTTACGTCCCCATGAGAAGAACTACCCTACCCATGATTTGGAGTTGGCGGCAGTTATCTTTGCTCTGAAGCTGTGGAAACACTATTTGTATGGAGAGCGTGTGGAGATATTTATAGACCACAAGAGCTTGAAATACGTGTTTACGCAGAAGGAGCTGAACATGAGGCAGCGTAGATGGCTGGAGCTGATGAAGGACTTTGATATTCTGCTGCAGTATCACCCAGGGAAGGCCAACGTAGTTGTCGATGCATTGAGCAGATATCCGTCAGCTATGTGTTTGACGATGGATCGTCACTTGTTAGCGGACTTGGAGAGCCTTGGGATCGAGGTGATTGTGTCGAGAGTGCAGATGCAGATGTGGGGCCTCCAGATTCAGTCGGACTTGATTGATAGGTTCAAGTTGGCTCAGTTCGATGACGTTTCTCTACGATGCATCAGGGAGCAGGTCAGACAGGGATTTACGGACGATGAGTTCACTCTTGCAGGGGATGGCACATTGAGGCATGGTTCCAGACTGTGTGTGCCCAGTGGAGACTTACGGGAGCAGGTTATGTAGGAGGCCCACCGTTCTCAGTACTCGATACATCCGGGAGCCAATAAGATGTATAGGGATCTGAGAGAGCATGTATGGTGGAGTGGAATGAAGCGCGAGGTAGCACACTTCGTAGCCAGGTGTTTGATCTGCCAGCAGGTCAAGGCAGAGAGGCAGAGGCCAGGAGGACTGTTGCAGCCATTGTCCATTCCGGAGTGGAAGTGGGAGCACATCACGATGGACTTTGTTTTGGGATTGTCGCGTACTCCAGGAGGGAAGGATGCGATTTGGGTCATCGTCGACAGGTTTACCAAATCGGCCCACTTCTTGCCATTCAAAGTGGGTTGGTCTATCGAGAAGCTATCAGAGATGTATATGAGGCAGATAGTCAGACTTCATGGAGTTCCAGTGAGCATTGTATCGGACCGAGACAGTCGTTTCACTTCACATTTCTGTAGGAGCTTGCATATTAGCTTGGGCACTCAGCTCAAGTTTAGTACTGTATACCACCCTCAGACAGACGGACAGTCAGCGCGGACCATTCAGACACTGGAGGATATATTGCGGACTTGTGTCATGGACTTTGGAGGATCTTGGGAGAGTCACCTGCACTTAGTAGAGTTTGCATACAACAACAGCTTTCAGCTCAACATTGAGATGTCCCCTTTCGAGGCACTGTACGGGCGTAGATGTCGTACACCCTTGTCTTGGGATGATGTTGCGGAGCGAGTTTTATTGGGGCCTGAGATGGTTATGGATGCAGCAGAGAAGGTGAAGCTCATTAGAGATCGGCTTTGCGTGGCGCAGGACAGACATCGACATTGGGCCGACAGCCACCGCAGACCTTTGGAGTTTGAGGTACAGTTTAGAGATAGGATTAGAATTAGGTTGTCTTGTTTATGTTTTGTTAATCATGTTTGATTATCATAATTAAATTGAGACCTTGTTTGTGATTAGGTCGGAGACCAGGTATTCTTGAGGATATCTCCGACACGTGGCATGATACGTTTTGGTGGAGGTGGGAAGCTTAGCCCGCGTTTCATCGGCCCTTTCATTATCAGCGGGAGAGTCGGTGACGTGTCTTACAGGCTAGACTTACCACCAGCATTGGTAGGAGTCCACAACGTATTTCACGTGTCGCAGTTGAGACGGTACGTGGCAGATCCTAGCCATGTACTTGATCATTCCGAGATCGAGGTGGGTCCTACTCTTCGTTATCCAGAGCAGCCTGTTGAGATTCTGGATCGATGGGAGAAGGCATTGAGAAACCAGACGATACCATTGGTTCGTGTCGCATGGAGGCATCATTCTCCAGGAGAGTCCACCTGGGAGCGGGAGGATGAGATGCGCGAGTGATACCCTTATCTATTTGTACCTTGAGGTATGATTTTCTATCCTTCTCATCAGTTTCAGTTTCGTCTTTAAAGACGAAATTATTTTAAGGAGGGTAGACTTGTAACACCCAGTTTTCTGAAATTGGGGTATTTTTGAAAATTTATTATTTTTATTATTTATTAATGGTGTATTAGGCATGATATGATTTTTGGTGATTTCTAGTGTAATTAAAACTATTTCTAAGTCATGACTTATGACTTACTAGCAAAACCTTAGTGTAAACCCTAGTTATTTCTTAAACTAGGAGTTGCCATGACCATGTGAGCCTAGCCATAGGCTTAGAACATCAAATTAGTGATTTTAGCCTAAAAGGGTATTTTGGTAATTTACTAGATTTTATTTGAGATTATGTGTTTTTAATATTATTTAATTATTGTTAAGTACCATGATTAGTCCCTAACCTATCTTACCCTAATCTAGAGATTAGTTACTAACCTAGAATGCTAAGGGGATAGATATTACTTTTAGTCAATGGGTGGAAATATCTTAGATTACTTTATTAGGTATTTTCCATGAAATCCTCAAAATATCTCAACCTTGGCACCAAAGTCCTTGCTTTCTCCTTGAAGGAAGGTCAAGGACACCCCCCCTTGCCATGGCCGGCCATAGGGCACCCCCCTAGCAGCCACACCATTCTATATAACCTCATCAATCATTCATGAACATTTTACATGAATTTTAATCCTACAAAATCCTATTTCCTTCAAACCTACACAACTTGATCATTTTTTATCCAAATCACCTCTAGTCTTTTGCATTGGGACCCTACAACATCAACGGTGATAAGGGAGGCTAGCAATCCAGATTTTATGAGCTTTGGACATCACCAAGTGGAAGGAAGCACACCCCCTCTTTATTGATTTTTCCTTGGAATTGTACAAATAGGTAAATGCCCTCAAACCTAGTTAATATTCTGTTTTTTCTTCATAAATGCATGCATATAGGTCTACCCTAATTGTGGGTCATGTTTGGTGAAATTTAGAGTTGGTTTGGTGTCCGTATCGGACACGTATCCTAGGCTATAAAGCCTTGTTTGGTGAAATGCCTCAAAGAAATGGTTTTTGTGTTTTTGTAAAACGAATTACATTTTTGTGTAGCCCTAGACTTGTAGGTTACAACTACACTTGACTGAGCACATTTTCGTGCTGTGTCCGTGTCCAAAATGGATACGAACCCGCTGCACGAGGCTCGCGTGCGTGCCCCGCTACCACGCTCCTCGTGCTCACTGCACAGAGCATTAGGACACATGAAATTTGACTTAGACACGGGGGCAATGTCTGCGAGCATGCCCCCAGAGTTTCGTGTCGCGTCGTGTCGTGTCGAGTGAGAAATCTTACTCGCACTGGACACGTACTGACTGTGCACACGCGCGCGGGGGCCAACTTCGCGCGTGTCGTGTCGCGTAGACACGACACTTGGGCACCTCGTGGTGACACGAGCGTGTAGCCCATCATGTGGCGTACATGAGGACACGAGCACGAGATGTGTCGTGTCCTGTGTCACGAACACGAGGCGCTCGACCGCGTGCACGACGCTGTGTACGCGTGTGTGTGTATCTGTGTTACCCGATTTGGGTTCTGCGAGTGTGGACACTTCAAATCGTGTCGTGGTGTCGTGTCAGGCCCCCTAGACACTAGAGGACACTTGGGGCATCACTTACCAACCCTTGGGTTCGAGTCTTAGCTCAGTTAGGTGTGTGTTTATGGGTTTACCCTGTTATCGAGTACACAGTCCACATTTTCCAGAAATTGGGATAATCCCCAGTTTTCAAATTCGAATTTCAAAACCTATTTTGTTATGATTTATACATGTATATGTGTATTTTAGTGTATGTATACGTAGTATATATGTATGTGAGATTTTAGGGTGTATACGTGTATATACATGTGTATATACATGTATGTGTATATGTAGGTATGTGAGTGCATTTCTGTGTGGTGTGGGGACTGTTTTCAGTTTCCTGAAATCTGGAACCCCCCTCCCCTTGCTGTGTTCAGTCTCTCTCTCTCTCTCTTTCACTCTATCTCACTTCCCTCTCTATATATATGAATCATATATATATATTTGTATATATATATATATATATATATATATATTTATATATATATATATATATATATATATATATATATATATATATAAATATATATATATATATATATATATATATATATATATATATATATGCATACATTGATATATATATTGTATTAGATTATACATAGTGTCACTATATATATATATATGTGAGTGTGATTGTATTATATATAGGGTATACATATATTGATATATATGGGTAGTAGATAGAATTATTTATATATATATATATATATATATATATATATATATATATATATATATATATATATATATATTTTATATATATATATATATATATATATATATATATATATATATATATATATATATATATATGTATGACTTACTAAGTATAGGTTTATATGAAAACCTATGACAACTAGCCTATGGCCTAAGTGACTAGCCTATGGCATTAGGGGCTAACCCCAATTGACCTAATGACTTAAACACTAACTAGTTGAACCTTGTTGACTAAGGGTTGACCAAAGTCAACCTTAGGTCAAATTTGACCTAGTTAACCTAGAATTGACTAGGATTGACCTAAAATGACTAGTTTAACTAGTTTGACTAAAACCCTAACTAGTTTGACTATGGTTGACCTAACTTTGACTAGTTTGACTTTAGAGTTGATCAGAGTTGACCAAGAGTTGACTTTTGCCCAGATTGACCTAGAATCATATAGTATGCATAGTGAACTTCGTTTTTACTATTTAGAATACATTGTGACTTGTGTTGCTCTGATCAGGAGCCAGACACCTCTCCTCAAACAGCATATTCTCTACAGAAATTCATACAGCAGGCGAGTACATTCTCTGACCGTTTCATACTTGTTCAGGCTTTACTTTCTCGCTCTAGATTACTTTACTTGATGATGTCATATTGGTAACACGGATTGGTACTATATGGATCTTTACATGAGATGTTATCCCCCTCGGGAGCATCGGGTACTTCATGTTACGTGTGTTTCACTTTCATCATGTACTCCTATGCTTCCATCATGTATGTGCACTCATGTGATCATGTACTCTCATATTCACTGAGCCCTCATGTATAACTTCACGTATACTCATTTATGAGCCTTATGTGAAGTAATCATGTATAATAACGTAACTTGTCTAGATCCTTGTGTATTGATTGGGGAAACGGGGGAGTAGAAGTAGACATGTGAATAATTCCAAGGTAGTGTAATCATGTACAAACTCTGTAGTGTAATCATGTATAAATTCTAGCCATTCACATGCCTATCTTGTACTCTACATCATAAGTCATTTACAGTTCTCTATATACAGTAGATATTTTCTTACAGCTATCTCTTTTACAGCGTATATTCCTTTCAGCATTTCCTGTATTTTACTCTATTGCCTGTATAGTATTTCCTAACCTGATATGAACTGTGTGAGATGTATTGTGCTCGTTCCTGTCCTGACTGGACCTGTTGAAAATATTACAGAGGATGAGGATGAGGCATGGGTGACTACATATTATGGAGCAGGACTAGATGACACTTGTGTTGAGGACCCTCGACAGGATCCACCTGCAGCTGAGGATGTTGCTCCAGTAGTCTAGACCAGTTTAGTCTAGACAGTCTTTTCTACTTGTATTTTGTCTCACATTCTGAGTCGTATTTTGAGATGTGGAGATGTATAGACTTATTATATTATGAGTTGGCATTCTGGATGTTATGTATCCTAGACACTTAGACTTATTTCATCTGTGCCACTGTTCTCTTGAGTTACTATCTATCTATCTGTCTTTCATTCTTCTACCTTAGATGTGATTGAGACTGTATATTGTGATGTCACCTCCATTTGGAGAGTATAAACTGTACAAGTACCTTTTTATTATTAGATAATTGACCTAGGACAGCGTTCTACCGCCGACACTGCGGCGTAGGCTGGACGTACCCACGTCTCGTGCTCTTACTCTAGGGTGCGGGTCGTGACAACCACCAACAACCAAAATAGAGATAGAGAGAGGGAGGGGGAGAGTCATGTACCGGAGAGAGTGAGAGTCGCCGGGGAGAGTGAGAGCGCCGGAGGGGGGAAGGAGAGAGAGTGAGTGAGTAAAATGGAGGGAAATGAATCGTTGGGGGAGGAATATAATTAGAATTTAGCGACGTTCATACTACCGTCGCTAAATTAGTTGCTATTAGCGACGTCATAGCGACGTTTCGCGACGACTAGCTCATGTAATTAATATACGTCGTTGTCACGTTGCTATTTTTGTCGCTAGTAGCGACTATTAGCGACATTTCAATTAAATGTCACTAATGTGCACAATTTAGCGACGTTATTCGAATGTCGCTAAATTTACATCGCCAATTGAGCAGATTTTAGTAGTGTATTTGTCTCCTGGACTATGTACCCACTATAAGATCTTAGGATACATTTGTCTCCCGGGCGATGTATCCACCATTACTTTTTTTTTCTTTAGGCATGGATAAGTCGGATAGTCTGCAGGACAGGTAACTGGATTGGATTTATCAAAAGGACATATGTTAGTAATTAGGATTGTGATAACCCTAGTTAGCTAATGTATAAAGCCATACTCATTGCTTGGCCGTGATTGTTTTATGGAGTCCAGTCTAGTCTATTTTTGTCTAGGCAGTGTTCATATTTGTTTATTTTAGTATACTATTGTTTATGCTTTACTTTTGTCGATAAATGATTATAAACTAAGTTCTGTTCCGGAGAAGGGTTACAACCCCGATCCTTGTTTGGTTTACGGGTTGTAACTGGGGTTCCGAAACACTTTCTTAGTCATCATGTCGTTTGTCATCCTATTCAGTACTCACACGCTATACATTATCCCTATGTTGTACATTGATTAGAGACGAAGTTCTATTCAGGAGAAGGGTTATAACTCTGGTCCTTGTTGGTTTACGGATTGTAACTCGGGTTCCGAAATAGTTTCTAAGTCACATGCTCACATGTCCCAGTTATCTAACATGCTTACATGTCTCAGTTATATAACATGCTCATATGTCCCAGTTATCTTACATGCTCATATGTTCAGTTTATCTTACATGTTCACATGTTTTCTTTTACCTTTACATGTCTACAGTTTACATTATGTCACATGTTATTTACCTTATGCTCCATGTTGCTTTGCTTATTGTCTTGTTCGCTCTCGAGATGACTGCATTAGTAGTACATGAGTCTTAATTTGTATTACTTATTTATGTCTCTATCCATTGTTATGTTAGTTATTGCTGGTTTTAGTTCATAGTTTGGCTTCCTTTGTGGTACTTGCTATTGGGGGTCTGACCCCACTGGTTTTGTTTGGCCAGATCTGATAGAGGAGCCTAGAGGATCTACCGTACCATCTACTCGATGGTGACTACCTGGAGCACTAGAGTACCTTAGTGGGTTTTCTATTTCATTCTCATACTAGTTATATACATTATTCTTTTATGTCGTTTAGCCTCCGAGCGTGTGTTTAGCTCATGTTTTGGATCTTGCCATTTAGCCTACAGGCCTCAACATGATTTGTGTATTCTAGACTATAGGTAGAGTTTATCATGTATGACTATTACTCTTGCTAGTTTTTTACTTTGTATTACTAGTTTCATGATCATCCATGTATATATAGTTTGGGACACTTTACTATTTTATGTCTGATGATCATACTTCTTGTACTTTGTATATTTGCCTGTGATTAAGATACCTAGGATCGTTCGACCTAGGATTGACGGTTGGCTTGTAGTAGTAACCCCCATGTCTTGATAGCTTATACGTTATTTCAGAGTACTGGAGTACTTTGGTATTAGGTAGCTGGCTTGGTCCGTCCCCACTTTTCAGTATTCTTGTTCTGGGGCGTGACACATCTTGTGGAGCATAGCATCGGTACATATTCCGTGTCGACACGTTCGTGTCGTGAACGTCGACTCCAACTTAATTGAGGCAAGTACATTCTCTGATAATTTTATGTTTATAGTATTTTCTATGTTTCGTGTATTTAGTGTAGATATCCTTGATTTTTTGACACATTGGTCAAACGGATTGATATTTGTCTGGATCCCATCATGAGATGTTATTCTTTGTATTTCTTGGTATATCTTGTGCAAGTATTGTGCTTGTTTTTATGCATTGTATAGATACGATTCTTGTGAAGGCTTGCGACCTTCCCAGAGAATCTATGTCTAACGTGTCATGGTTGGATACACTGTATCAGTCGGAGGTGGGGAGTAGTAGTGTAGATATGTGGTCAATACCCTTCTTGTGCATGTGTAGTTCCTTGTGAGTGTTAATCATAAATCTCATGTATGATTAACTAGGCCAGTAGACCTTGTGAAATTTCCCAAGCCGGCCACATATTGAAACTAGTACTCACTCACATAGTTAGTGTAGATTTTTAACTCTTGTACATGAGATCATCTGCTTTATTCTTCTTGCTCTTGTTATAATTTTACCATGCCATGCTACTTTCATGTACACTTTACTTATCTCGTATAATCTCTCTATTTATTGTTACATAGACTTTATCATTTATTGGAAACTGTTGTTAGTGATGTGCTCGTTCCAGTCCTGACTGGATAACTATTTTTAGGTAAATGTTATACCCCACACTCTGGAGTTCATAATGACAGATCTCGACGTTCTATTGGATAGTGAGTTGACCTCTTAAGAGTTCTAGGCCATATTATTTTCTGGATTTATGTCTTGTTCATCGGATATGTCTCCGATACATTTCTTGATATGTTTGATTATTTATCAGATTCCATTGTTGTCTTTCTTTAATTCCTTAGCTGTATATGATTTGGGTACATGATATTCTAGTGGATCATATAACTGTTTAGATATTTTGTTGGGTACTTGACATCGTTCTACCATCGATACCGCGGCGTAGGCTGGGCGTAGCCCACGTACTCGTGCCCGAATATTTGGGTGCGGATCGTGATAGATGTTGTGATGAGTTATATGATTCTGATGATGACTAGACTAGACGTCTGACTACCACTGTCAACGACAGCATAGGTCGGGAATGATTCGATTCGTACCTAATTATTCGAGAGCGGGTCGTGACAATCCTTAGACAAATGGTCAACCGGAGCATACGATTCAAACTTTGGAGGATATGTTTCGATCTTGCACTCTTGATTTCAGTGGTTTGGAAGGATCACTTGATCTTGGTGGAGGTCTCTTACAACAACAACTTTCAGGCGAGCATTCAGATGGCACATTTTGACGCCTTGTATGGTAGGAGATGTAGGTCACCCCTAGCTTGGGATGACACTAGAAAGAGGCAGATACTTGGTCCAGAGTTAATTGTTCAGTTAGTTGGAGTATTCAGGTAGATCAGAGAGCATCTCAGAGTGACTCAGGATCGGCAGTGTCATTGGACAGACCAGCATCGATGTCATCTTGAGTTCTTTGTTGGCGACGACGTATTTTTTTCAAATTTTGCCTACCCGTGGTGTCATCAGGTTTGGCATACGAAGAAAGCTTAGCCCTAGATTTATTGGGCCATTCGGTGTTATCGAGCGAGTAGGAGATGTATCATATCGTCTTGCTCTTCCGCCATCGCTACGCGAGGTAGATGACGTATTTTACGTTCTCAGTTGCGTTGGTATGTTCCGAATTCGAGTCATATCCTAGATCATTCTGAGCTGGTCGTTGGTACCGACCTATTGTATGAGGAGATGCCCATATCTATTTTGGACCAGAGTGAGAAGGTTCTCAAGAACCGGACTATCCGATTAGTTTATATTTTCTGGGATCGTCACTCACCGGGAGAGTCAACTTGGGAGCGCGAGGATGATATCTGAGATCGTTACCCGTATATGTTTGACTCATGAGGTACACTTATTCGTGTACCTATGCTCTACCTTTGTGTTTGAGTGTGATTGAAGGAATACATGATGTTGTTTATGTATGTTTAGTTGCTTTCACTACAACAAAAAGACCTATTAATGACGCTTGATAAGTGGATTTCATGACGGCTGATAAAGAAGCGTCATCAAAGTTCAGCAAGACTCCATTCTATGAAGGTGTCCAATATAAACGTTATTGATAGTCTTTCAGTCATACGAGCGTCATGAAAAAAAGCACCAAAATTTAAGTCAAAACCTCCACTCCCCCGTACTTCTCCCGCACTTAAGAAAAATTCTAAACCTAGAAGCTCCACACCTACTCCCCCAAGGCCTTCAAAGAAGCCCTAATTTTTCTGGCTCGCCTCCTCTCCGCCTTCCTCCTCTCCCCCTCTGTCCTCTTCCCCTCCGTCGCCGACTTCTCCTCCCACATCGACTCCTCCTCCGCCTCCCTCCTCGAGCCACCAGCTCTCGAGTGACCTCCTACACGTCATAGGCGGAGATTCTCCTGTCTCGAGCCCAACACCTCTTCCACCATAGCTCGAGCTCGTCTCTCATTCTCACCACTAGTTATAAGCATTCCTAACCGAAGACTTTGCAAAATTTCCCCAAATTTTTTGAGTTTTTGAAAAAATTTCTTGTTGCTTTCGATAGATGGAAACATAGATATGCTATGTTAGGTATTTTATTTTTAAAACAAATTTGTTTTTGATGGATTTTTTTTGCAAATCAGTTGTACCGGTCATCCCAGCATCGTCCCCATCCCCACAAGTGGCAGTGGTACCGGCAGCTGCTACAACAGTAATGCTAGTGCTGACGATATAGGTGATGCCTCTGGTGATGTCATCGACGGTGGGTCGGGTCGGCAGTTTCTAGTTGTTGTTTAGTTACCTATATGTTTTGCTTTGAATCTGTAATGGTAGTTTTTGTCCGGATCGATCGTTTATTAGGTCTTCACATATTTTGGTTACATCTTATAAATTTGGGTTTATAGGCAGTAAAGATCCTTGTCAAGGATTTGAAAGTGCTTGCAAGGTTCAATAAGGAGCTCTTCAAGAGATTACTCAACTCCTAACTTTGGAAAACTTCAGGTATGATTAGCAGTTACTTGAGAACTAGCAAATGTCAATTGGTAGGCATCCTTAGAAACTATATATTGCTGGAGTATATGGAAAGTGGGAAAGGGTTGTACATGACTGCCTACTTTATGTGAAAGAAAGAGGTTGTATTAAACTGAAGAAGAACCTTTCCATATTGTTCCAAATATTAAGTTCAGTAAGCTTCAGACGAAAAATTTATTGACAAAGTCACTATTAAAGAAAACACTTTTTACAGAGATTTCATATTTATCAAGTAAATTGGATCAATATAACGTTCATAGAACATAAATTTTTTATTTTGTCAAGAACATAACCATTTAGTTATTTCTCTAGAAGCAATGCAAATGACTAACAACTAAGAAGAGGCAAAAAATGAGGATTCAGAATAAGGTATTATGTTTACCTAATGTACGTTTGGTTGCAACAGGGAGAACATTTGAAACGAAGGATCCGTGCTCCGGGAACGTGATCACGGAGGTTGCAGAAGGAGACAAGGAGGATGTGTATTTGGCAGTGAAGGCCACTAGAGAAGCCTTCGACCATGGCAAGTGGCCTCGCATGTCTGGTTATGTATGACTTCTTTCCCAGTGTGGTTCTTTTTCGCCTTTTTTCACATCTTCACATCCTTGTGCATAGATATCTGAACATTTAAATCCAACTGTATATCGATTAGATCCTGAGATTCAAGCTATAACTTGCACATCCAACTTCACACGAATACACTTGTTTCTTATTCTATTTTTGAACCTACTGCCACTCATTTTTTGGACATGTTAATTTTAATAGTCCTGCATCTGATATGTAAAGCATGGATGGTCACATAGTTATCTTTAGAAATTTTGTTTTCAACTTCAAGAGTATCATACAATTACCAAGCATCCATAAACAGCCCTCCAAAAAGGATTAAAATTGATATAGTACTATAAACAATCAAAATATTGAAGCAATAAAGATATCCTAGTTAAGGTAATACAGAGCCAAGATAGACAAAATTTTCTAGACTAGATTATGGTATATACCTTCCTTGAAGTAGCTTGCCAAGACTGGAAACCAATCCAGGGTATTGTGTGAGTACTGTCAACTTTATTTACAATTGAAAACATGGCACCAAATTCACATAGACGATCTCGGTAATATGTACTATTCAAGATTGGAAGCCGAGCAACTGCATCTACATCATCTGATCTTGGTCTTCGAGCTCCTTTAGACTGAAGTGGATAATGATAAAAATCAAGATCGTTTTATAACCATAATAACAATATAAATATATAATCAAAGAAATGACTCTACATTATTTATTAAGATCCTAGTAATTTTGAAAATTGGAAGTACTATAACAAAAGCAACCAGAATAAAAGGAACTAAATATTTGGATGTAAAGGATGGATATCAGCATACATGAATGTCGAAAATGTTTGAAATTGATGTACTAACAAAGTTGAATCTTAACTGTATCTCACTCGAACATTTAAGACCATCCATGATTAAAACATGGGATTATATTTTGAAAGACCTATAATTTTACACATATGGGAATAATTTTTTTCAATTGACATCCACGTTTGTTGTTCCAGAATACTTTCTTCCTACACTAGGATTCTCGCAAGTTTGTATGAAGAATAAACTAAGGGTTGATGTACCAAGAAGTACAGACCAGTGGCTTGTGTAACTAATCTATATTCTGTATGAAACTTTCATGTGATTCCTAGAGTCTGTATTCTATGGAAGTTCTCAATGTTCGCATTGTGGCAATCGCAATGCTGAATACAATGCATGTATGCTATATTCCATGCTTCTTTTCAACTCACCCTCCAAATAACATGGTAAAGCTGTAATTGGCATTATATGAGAACTTTGACTTGTAAAAACTAAAGGCCCTACAACCAGGCCTTGCATATCCTTCCAATTACAATGCAAATTTTAGATGTTGACTAAAAAATTTCACATTTCCAGTCATACCAAATGAGAAAACCCACTTACCATATAAAATTTTATCTTCAAAATGCTCTAAACTATATATATATATATACTCTAAAATAAATAAATAAAGTCATTCCTTCTAAGTTCTAATGTAGTACACAGAGATGAAAATGGTTAGAGACATGATAGCTTGAGATTGAGTACCATCTAGATTTGACATAGAAGGGTACCAATTTATTGAATAAATAACAAAATCCCATTCCGCAGTGCATAGATGAGAAGATAATCAAGGAAATGATAGTTTGATTATAGTACAAATGGAGTATATTCTCACACTTCACCTAAAAGATTGATAAAACATGAATAAACTAAAAGAACGTATACAAGC
Source organism: Iris pallida (assembly GCA_029216955.1). Lineage (NCBI taxonomy): Eukaryota > Viridiplantae > Streptophyta > Magnoliopsida > Asparagales > Iridaceae > Iris > Iris pallida. Next base: position 7,803,091 of record JANAVB010034616.1, on the reverse strand, counting down.
CATGTACAATGCATAAAATATGAGAAAATAATAGTACAGAATATCTAGAAGTGAAAAACAATTATCAAATCCATAAGAGAATCCCTATCTGATTAGGTAGGGAAGTCCTGAATAGAAGATTCACTGACTTCCTTGGTAATATTAGCAATTTCAGGGTTGTCCATTTGAACCTCCAGAAATTCAACAATGCTAATGACAACTTTGGAATCCTTCTGTCGGGCAAAAGTATCGGATTGTCCATTTTTCTTCTCAAACGATTCCTATGCCCAAGCCTTTTGATTTATATGACGAATGTTGAGTGGGAGCATTGCGTCAAAAGGAAACTGGAGTACACTTTCAAGAAGCTTTGCATAATCAACGATACATCGATGTAAAGTCATATTTTATTGGTCATGAGTATACCTTCAATTCTAGTGAGCTTATCGTGATATTCTTGAAGTTTCTTCTGGACCATGATCTTGTTGGACAACGGTTGGAATATAAAGTAACCCATAATATTGAAGTTGACATGTAAGTTTTCTTGCCCCTGTTATATTAACTCTAAACTTTTTGAAGATCATACTCCACTACATCTATTGACGGTGACTTTCATACTTTTGTTTTCATATTTCTTGCATATAAGTTTCCTGTGGTATACAAGCTATACAGATAATTATAACCTTTTATACCCATTGGGATCGATGATTTGACCAAGTCACACTATGTTTGTCGAATTGAGTCTGTGATATGTTACATAAGGAACATAACATGTCGTAGCAACCATAATATATGTTTGTCGAATTGAGTCTGTGACCAACTTAAGAATTTTCTGGAATCATATATGGATTGTGGCCCAACATCTCCTATTTGGTGAAGACTTATAATCTTTTGTTTGTCCACAAATGCTAACATGAACATGCATCAGGGGTTTGGAGTCTTAAACATACATTAGTTTTTGATGTTGCATAGTCAGATGTGAATGCTTTTTTTTGAAATTTTACAATAAAATGGTAATATGTGACGCCCCAGAACCAGAATACTGGAGAGCGGGGGCGTACATAGCCAGCTACGTATATTGAAATGAAATCCACCTCGCTATACGGTCACGGCTGTCTAGATATGAGGGTTTACTACAAGCCAACGGTCTCTTAAGGTCAAGCTTATTGTCTCAATCTCAAACAAATAATATAATTACAAGAAGTTAGACCACCAAATATACAATAAAAGGCGTCCCAAATATTACATATTCAGCTGATCATGAAGCTAGTCATACAAAATATGAGGACTAGCAAGAGTTAAGTCATACATGATCAACCCTAGGATTTGTTAATCATGTTACAGCCCGTAGACAGACAGTAAGTAAAAGTACATCGAGCTAACAGGTGCTCGTCGACTAAATGTCTCAAAAGAATGAATTTACAATGTAGTGGGTGAACAAAATAGAAAACCCACTCATAGCCCGGGTTCCTTCTAGTCGCCACCATCGGGCTGGAGGTTCGGTAGATCCTCGGGTGCTGCTCCGAAATCTGGCCACACAAAACCAGCTGGGTCAAACCCCAGAAAGAGCAAGTGCCATAAAGGAGGCCACAAAATAAGAACAAAAGCCAGCATATCAGAACATAAGGAAATGGAAGAAGGTACAAGTAATAAAAATATAGAAGGACAATAAACGACTAGGGACATGGAACCATTCCGGGAGCCAGATTACAACCCGTAAACCAAACAAGGACCGGGGTTGTAACGCTTCGCCTGAATAGCACCTCGTCTCTACCCATTTATTATTAAAGATAAGTAAACAATCATGTTCCGGAGTACCAGGTACTGGGACTAAACAAGACTTAGACAGGGCTAGACCACATCTATTTCCAAGCGGCCAAGCAATTACTATGGCTTACTACTTTAACTAACTGGGGTTATCACAAGCCTAATTACTAACAAGATGCAATAAGAATTCTCCAGTCCTAAGCCCTACAGACTATCCAGATATCCTTTTGCGGGTTGAGAGTATGGTTGGGTACATCGCCCAGGAGACGATATACCCTTAGGTGACTTAGAGGTGCAACACATGACAGTATGCTGGAGATGTGCTCTACTCGTCGGCAAGCTACAAGTCCATTAAAGTGCCCAGATAACGAGATTGCTTGTGACTGGAAATTCTCCATGTTCTACTTTGATCTAATCATTAGCCTAATCCATATTTGGTGCGAATCCCTGGCCGTGGTACACAGGGAGTCACGTCCTAGGCATGATGCAAGACAAGACAAGTAGATTGTACAAGCAACAAGAAAGAACACCCACGGGTCAGGGGCAAGTTAAGTTAAGTCAGGAGTGCACCACGGCGGGCCGCTATCAAGCTATCAAGTAAATCAAGTTATAAGTTGCGGGTTACAAGTTTTATCTCAGGTTATGGCCAGGATCAAGAAAGCTAGCCACAAGTCAATTCCTAGAAAATTCGTGTCAAGACGTGTCGGGTCAAGTCCAGTCGTGCTATGGGCAAGAAATCTCAAAAAAACACAAATCAACGAGAGAAGGCAAGACCAAGGGAAATCCAAGGGACACCATGGCACAAGGTGTGCTAGGTCAAGAGGCAGCCCAAAGGGCGCCGGACAAGGGCTCGGGCTAGGGGCGCGGTGGCGCTGCCACTAGGGTGCGCAGGAGGGTGCAGCCACTAGGGTGTACAGGGGGCGCATCCACAAGAGCCAGGGGGCGCAGCCACTAGGGTGCGCAGGGGGCGCAGCCGCTAGGGCGCGTAGGGGGCTCAGCCACTAGGGTGCGCAGGAGGGGGCAGCCGCTAGGGCGCGCAGGAGGCACAGCCACTAGGGTGCGCAGGAGGGCGCAGTCGCTAGGGCGCAGGGGGCGCAGCCACTAGGGTGCGCAGGAGGGCGCAGCCGTTAGGGCGCGCAGGGGGCGCAGCTACTAGGGTGCGCAGGAGGGGTGACGCGTGCGCAATTGCGCAGCGCGCGGGAGCGACGTACGCGAAACGCGGCCAGCACGGGGCTAGGCGCGTGCTTGGGCGCTGCACAAGGCGGGTGGCTGGGCAGCGCGCAAGGCGCGCCAGCGTAGGACGGGCGCGCGCGCAAGGGAGCGGCACAAGGCGGGTGGCTGGGCAGCGCGCAAGGCGCGCTAGCACAGGACAGGCGCACGCACAAGGGCACGGCACAAGGCGGGTCAGCAGAGAGGGTCTTCTTCTTCTCCATTTGTTGAGAAGGAGCTCCAATGGGTTCCAAAACTTCAAAATACCACAACTTGGCCATCACAACTCCAAATCCGGATTTTTAAAGTTCTATCTTGGGTGAAATTTGATTCTTCCCAACATAGGAACATCAAAAACCACAAAAATCCAACTTAAATAGATCAAAACCTTGTAAATCCGAAAATAGGGGAAACTTAGATCTATGGAAATCCATGGGCCAAAATTAAAAATTACAAGTTCTAATGTTGTTTCTAGAGGGCTAATCTATCTAATGGACAAATCAAAATGCGGTCTTGTTTTGTGGCAAGGTGCACTTGCCTATGGGTGGGGTGTTATGGGGAAGAAGGAAGGAGATGATGAAAAAATTAATGGAAAAGTAATGAGGAGAGAGAATGTTGGTGGAGATATTAATGAGGGTGGGTTGTGGTAGAATGAGGGTGGAGTATAGGTTAAAGTGTTCCATTGGGTTTAAAATCAAACCAAACCAAACCAAACCAACTAAAACCGAGCCGAGCCGAAACCCAAAATACGAGAAAATCCAAAATTCCACAAGTCGAGAAAAATAAAAAATACATGCCAAAATCCAATTACAAGTATAAATACGAAATACGGGAAATGAGGGTAACAGCTCTGCCCACCTTAAAAGAATTTCGTCCTCGGAATTTAATCAAGGAGCTAGAGACTGCCACGGCAAGTTACACTAAGCACCAACCATCTACACTAAGCAGTTCAATCATACAATCATATATGCAAGCAAGGGATGGAAAGCATAAGGCATAAGGAAGACATTATACCTTACAAGTCAAACAAGTCGGGATATCGCGATCGGATGTCGTCCTCACGCTCCCACGTTGACTCACCTAGAGAGTGATGACCCCAAGCAATACGGACTAAGTTAATAGTCTTGTTCTTGAGTATCTTCTCCCTCCGGTCCAATATAGACATGGGCCTCTCCTCATACGAAAGGTTGGTACCAACAACCAATTCCGAATGGTCTAGGATATGGCTCGGGTCCGGGATATACCGTCGTAATTGGGACACATGGAATACATCATGCACCTCTCTTAGCGACGGCAGAAGAGCAAGATGATAGGATACATCTCCTACTCGCTCCAGGATATCGAACGACCCTATATACCTAGGACTAAGCTTTTTCTGCACGCCAAAGTGAATGATGTCGCGGTTAGGCGAGATCCTAAGGAATACATGATCGCCGATAGCAAACTCTAAGGGACGCCGATGGGCATCGGCCCAATATCGCTGGCGATCTTGGGCAATTCGAAGATGATCCCTGACTTTTCTGACTACTTCAACTGTCTGGGCAATCATTTCTGGACCGAACATCTGCCTCTCTCCGACATCGTCCCATGCTAGCGGGGATCTGTACTTCCTGCCATACAGTGCCTCGAACGGGGCCATCTGAATACTGGCCTGGAAACTGTTGTTGTACGAGAACTCCACCAGGTGCATGTGATCCTCCCATGAACCACCGAAGTCAAGTGTACAAGATCTCAATATATCTTTTAGTGTCTAGATTGTGCGCTCTGACTGGCCATCTGTCTCCGGATGATATGCTGAACTGAACTGGAGATGAGTTCCCAAACTCTCTTACAGGATACGCCAAAAGTGTGATGTAAACCTTAAATCTTGGTCCGAGGTGATACTGACGGGCACACCGTGAAGCCTGACAATCTGCCTGAGGTACATCTCTGCTAGCTGAGCCGTAGACTGCCCAACTCTGAATGGGAGAAAATGAGCTACCTTCGTGAGCCGGTCAACTATAACCCAAATAGCATCTCGACCAGCTGGGGATCTAGGCAATCCGGTCACAAAATCTATGGTCACATGATCCCACTTCTATTCTGGAATTGGCAAGGGCTGAAGAAGTCCAGCGGGCCTCTGATGTTCAGCTTTAACCTGCTGGCAAACCAAACACCGAGAGACAAACCGGGCTATCTCCCTCTTCATGCCTTTCCACCAGAAATGCTGACGAATATCACGGTACATCTTCGTGCCTCCGGGATGAATAGAATACTGTGAACTGTGAGCTTCTGTTATAACCTTTTGTCTGATATCTCTACTGTGTACACAAAGACGAGTGTCGTGCCGAAGTGTACCATCTTCATGAATGCACAACGCTGGCCTTCTTCCAGTCTCATACTCTGCTCTGAGTCGCTGAATCTTGGAATCTGTAGATTGCGCCATCCGAATCCTCTCAACTATGCTGGACTGAACCTGTAGACTGGCCATCAACGCCACGTTGGTAGAAAGAACCACTTCAACACCCATCTTCTGAAGATCTGCCAATAATTCTGGTTGCGCCGTTAGAAAATAAACTCCGGCTCTCCTACTCAATACATCTGCTACAACGTTGGCCTTTTCTGGATGATACTGCAAGTCCATATCGTAGTCTACCAATAGCTCGTGCCATCTTCTCTGCCGCATACTAAGGTCTTTCTAGGTGAAAACATACTTCAGGCTCTTGTGATCCGTAAATATCTCCACTCTGTCTCCGTACAAGTAGTGCCGCCAAAGCTTAAGTGCAAACACTACTGCTGCCAGTTCCAAATCGTGGGTCGGATAATTCTTTTCATGATCACAAAGTTGACGTGATGCATAAGATATTACCTTCCCATGCTGCATCGAGATACACCCCAATCCTCTGCCTGAAGCGTCACAATAAACTGTGAATCCTCCGGTCCCATCTGAAAGTGTGAGAATGGGAGCCGTTATCAAACCTCGCTTCAACTTCTCAAATGATTCCTGGCACTCCGCTGTCCAAGCGAACTGCACATCCTTGCGGGTAAACTGGGTCATCGGCGTTGAAATCCTTGCAAAATCTGAAACAAATCGCCGGTAGTAGCTGGCCAATCCAAGGAAGCTATGAACCTCTACTGCTGAACTAGGTACTGGCCATGTCTCGATAGCCACAATCTTCTGGGGATCCACTTCTACTCCTCCTCGAGTAATGATGTGACCCAAGTACGAAATGCGATCAAGCCAGAACTCGCATTTACTGAACTTGGCATACAACTGGTGCTCTCTAAGCGTCTGAAGGACGATTCTGAGATGTTGCTCATGCTCTGCCTCGCTCTTGCTGTAGACCAGGATATCATCTAGGAACATGATCACGAACTGATCCAAGTAAGGCATGAAAATGCGATTCATGAGGTCTATGAATACGGGTGGCGCATTGGTTGCTCCAAAGGGCACAACAAGGAACTCCCAATGCCCATACCTAGATCGGAAAGCTGTCTTCGGGGTGTCCTGCTCTCTAACTCTGATCTGGTGGTATCCTGACCGTAAGTCTATCTTCGAGAACACTGAAGCCCCTTTGAGTTGATCAAACAAGTCATCTATCCTCGGGAGAGGGTATCTGTTCTTGATTATCACTGAGTTCAAGGTACGATAATCTACACGTAACCTGGTCGTACCATCCTTCTTTTTCACAAGAAGCATCGGGGCTCCCCAAGGCAATCCAATCGCACGAATGAATCCCTTGGTTCTTAATTCTTCGATCATCTTGTACAAAATCTCTAACTCTGAAGGTGCCATTCTGTAGACTCTCTGATACTGGTGCTGTCCCGGGGATCAAGTCTACAGTAAACTCGATCTCCCACTCTGGCGGCATCCCTGGAAGTTCTTCTGGAAAGACATCTGGAAATTCCTCAACTATTCGGGGTAACTGCACTGCTGCTACTGCCATCCGCAATACTGGGAAAGAGGGTTCTACTGCGCCTCTGGAAAATGAAAACTCTGGCTCGCCTGGAATACTAAAGATAACCCTACCAACATGGCAGTCTATCCTAGCATACTGGTTCCTCAACCAATCCATGCCTAAGACTACATCATAGTCTGCCATAGGGAATTCTATAAATCTAGCGGGAAACTCTCTACCGCTAACTACGATCCGACACGAGAAAAACACTCGATCTACCCCCACGAGACCATTACCAGTAAGTATATTAAGCCTCACTGATAATGACTCGGGCTCCAATCCTATCCGTGTCGCTAATCGTGGCAGACATGAATGAATACGATGCACCAGAATCAAATAATACCAATGCTGGAGAGGAATTGACGAGAATAGTACCTACCACTACCTTATATGGTGCAACTTCTTCTTCCATAGTCATCATCATGGCCTGAATTTGTCCTCTAGCTATGGGTCTCCTCTGCTGGAAACATCTCTTCCTGCTCTGCACTTGGGCTTGGGTGTACTGCTGCTGGTTCTGCTGATGAAATGCCTGGGCCTGAGGCAACAATGGCCTCGGGTACTGCTGCTGCTGCATAGGTGCTGGTCCCCTAACTGATGGTCTTGTTAGGTTAGAAGAGGACGAACAACCCCTATTTGGGCGGGCTCCTATCTTGTGATCTGCCGCTCCACAAGCCAGGCACAATCCCTGCGCCCTACGATAATCTGCCACTACATGGCCTGGCTTCCCACAATGAGAACATCCCATCGCGGAAGTCTGTTTCTGCTTCTGCTGCTGCGGGTACGTCGGGGTTGAATGTTGAACCGATGTCACTGAGACCGCCCGCCTCGAAGTTCCAATAGTCAAGCTCCTGACTGTCGGGACTGGAGCTGATGATTACTGCATCTGGTTGTGGGACCGCTTCCTACCTCCGGTCCTATCCACGATCCTCTGGGAGGTATACTCGTGCCTCCTAACTGCTCTCAATACCGCATCAAACGTCTGGTGCTCCAACTGCTAGCTCAACTGCCAACAAGATCTCCAAATGCAGTCCCTGCTGGAACCGCTGGGCCCTATCAAACTCGATTGCCACCAAGGTGGAGACAAACCTACTGAGTCTAGAAAACTTAGATGCATAACCGTCGACCGTTCTGCCTCCTTGCTTCAAGTTGGCAAATCTCGTCTGTAGGTCGTACCGAGCTACAGCATCAAAATACTTCGTCTGAAATCTTTCTCTAAACACTGCCCAAGCAATGGGTGCCACTAATCCCATGGCTTGCGCTGCCCACCAACTGTGAGCCAAGTCTAACAACTGTAGGCGTACCACCGCCACCTTCTCATTCTCAGGCGTCCTAGCTGCTTCCAGAACCCACTCGGTATCCTGAAGCCAAGCGTCCGCGGCAATCGCATCTTCACTGCCGTCGAAGAATGGAGGGTTCAAGCACTTGAAGTTGTTGGCCGCGCTGTTCCCTGGATGACCGCCTCTAGTCAAAGCATCTGCCACTACCTGGTGCAGGGCGTCTCCTCTATGATCCTGGAAAGCTATCAAGGTCCTGATGAGACCTACCAAGGTTCCATCGTCATGCTCTACAGGCTGGACGGGCCGAACTGGAGGATCTCCTCCGGGAGGTACAACTCTGGAGGCTACTCCGGAATGCTGGGCATCATCTCCGGGTTGCTGGTCCCCGGGAAGTGCTTTACCTTGCTGATCGGCGGGGTCAGGTATAATGTCGCTGAAGAAGACGACACAGGAAAAACAATAAGGATGGACCAGGACAGATCAACGATACAAGCACATAATCAGGGCAAGAAACCAGAGATACAGAGGATATGAATGGAGATCTAAGACGAGTACTGATTGAGACATCTATCTGGTAAATCCTCACATATCTTGAATACCAAGACCTGCATGGGCCACCACTTAAACCATGTGACGCCCCAGAACCAGAATACTGGAGAATGGGGGCGTACATAGCCAGCTACGTATATTGAAATGAAATCCACCTCGCTATACGGTCACGGCTGTCTAGATATGAGGGTTTACTGCTGTCACGCCCCGCTTCCGTAGGAGCGATCTTCCTCGCTAAGGCGTAATGCCGCACGAGCCTAGATTGCGCTCGTACAAGGCGGGTTCCATAACGATCGATTACAGTGGCTGCGACGGGATCGTCGCACAGAAGTCCCAAGCAGAGACAATGAATACGCAGCAGAAATTTAAATCGAAACACAAGTTACTCAAAAGATGATCTTTATTGATATCGAAACAACGGTTACATTGAGGGCGCAATGCCAAGATTACAATCTCTCAAATTCACTCTTCTCACTTTATAAGTCACTCTGCTCTCTCTTATCTCTCGATACAATACTTGAATCCAGCGGAAGCTTCGGATGGCGATGTCCATACATTATGTCCCGTATAAGTCTTCGATTCCACGCGGCCGCACGCTTCGAATCGCCAAGGAACTCCGTACCTCGACGCATCCAAGCGAGTCCCGCACCACGAGCTTCTACCTGTGCATGCACATAAACACTGTGTGGGTGTCAGTACTCAACTATACTGGTGGAGTGAGCTCCTCGTCCACCCATACAAAACCAACACGTTTTATTTTACTTTGTGCAATACAAGCCCCTTTATGATTGTCTTTCTAGTCTTGCCTTAGGATCGATTTTAGGACCGACGCTCGGCCTATTTAGTGTCTTTAGACCATCTTTGTGCCTTGCACTAATAACGTACCCATACTTTGCCTCTAGACCTTTCTCATTCTTGCATTGTCAACGTACCGACTCATACTTGTCTTTCGCACCATACTCTTGGACGTAACGACTAGGTCGTGTCAAATACTTGCCCATGCCTCAAACATCGAGGCCGTGCCTCGCAGCGTAACCTGACTTATCCAAACTCACCTTACGGCCCTTCTCAACTTAACGCGCAACGACTAACCAAACTTGTGGGACCGGTGTTGAGAACTCAAGTACGACGCCATATCTCGTGCCGAAGCACGTATCTTTACGTATAGCCGAATCGTAGGCTTTATAATACTTTGGGTGCAACCGAGCACACATTTCGCAACACATCGCATACCGTGCTTACGCTTCCTTTGATACGATCGACACCGTGCATGCGGATTCGCCGCGTAGCACGCCAATTATCTATATGAAAGGCTACTGGCATGACAAGCCATCGTGGACATAGCTCGGGTAGGCGGCGGGTCCTTCAGCGCAGGTAGCGAGCCCCGTTGAAAGTCCTCGACTACCCACGTAATAAAAGCATGCGCTGCTATAATGTCTACCTCCTAGGACGACTGGGCCCGGTGCCCCGGCGTATAACCAGTCTAGGCAGAAATCTTTGTCGACAAGGTGTCCAATGACCACGCACCTATGAGATATCTAGACTCACGTAAATGCATGGCCTACTTGTTGGTACGACCGGAACTATACTTAGCAACTCGTGCTCTGAATCACACTTGGCATAACGTGCCTCGGGACTGCGAGACTCCCAACCGAGGGACCGCCTCAAACTTCTTAATGTGAATAGGAACGCGCGACTCCCAACTGAGGGACCACCTCGAAACTTAACGTGGATAGGAACGCGAGACTCCCAACCGAGGGACCGCCTCGAATACTCAACGTGGATAGGAACGCGAGACTCCCAACCGAGGGACCGCCTCGAATACTCAACGTGGATAGGAACGCGAGACTTCCAACCGAGGGACCGCCTCGAAACACATTAACGTGGATAGGATGCGAGGCTCCCAACCGAGGGACCGCCTCGAACTTCTTTGAACTCGAGGGAATGACTACTACGTAGCCTTCCAACTTAACTTGAACAAAACATGTTCCTTAAGTGCCATGGACCGTGGCTAACTTTACATCGTGCCAACCGTGGCTCGTGCCTTTAACTAAATTTACGTCTTATGCGACGCTATCATCCGAGTCAAACATTATATGACCGCCCATGAGATAGTGGGACTATTTGACTTGACAACCGCAGAACGAGCGGGACGGCACTTAGAATGACTTAGGTCGACTGGCATAACTTTGCCTAACTTACTCAAGCCTACAACTTAACCCGAGGGACGAGCCAAGGCTATGCCAAGCCTTGTGCAGTGGAAACGTGCATGCTTTATCAAGCATTTATGCGGGCGACGCCTATGACTTAGGCTAACTCATCGTTTGTGTCGAATACCAACTTTTCCTTCTCCCAAGCCGCGGGATGGAGGATCGAGTGTCATTTTTAAAGCACGCTGAGCACCAACTCTAATCAGATTGTGGGACGTTTTCCATGTTCTAAACTTGATTTCGATCCGTCGGGATAATTCCCTTTAGCTATGTGGATTCATCTCTTTTATTATTAAGCCTACTTCTGCAAGTTGAAAGCACATGAATTATTAAGTGAAGGCTGAGATGAGGCAAGTTCACCGAAACTACCCCACCTGAGCGATGTCTCCGAGCAAGCTGTCGCAAGGCTAAGTCCGAACGCCGTCGGCATTTCGATTCCTCCGATTGACTTCGTGGGACGGGGCACTACAATATACACCACTCAGAACAAGTCTCGTCCTCGAGACTTTCCTGAAGGCAAACCATCCTACCATTTCTATGGCCAAGACTTAATCGTATATATTCTGCCTACGCGTTTCTTCGATTTTGAGCCACGCTCGCGCTATCGCTAACTTAACCGTAAGGCACACCAACTGATCAACCAACATTCGAATTCGTTTCAAATCAATGATCGCATTACCATCAACATTTCTTCGAAACTTACGATTTTAAAATCCTCGACATTTTTCCGTTCCTCAAATCTCACTTGATTCAACGTATCACTTAGTTGGATCGTGCACATATTCCAGGCGTCCCCAAAATACATGCATTTCAGCCAAGCCTCGTGATAGAGAATCCGCCATCATCACTCGAGTCGGATCGTGCACATATTCGGGCGTCCCTGATATACGTGCATGTCAGCCGAGACTCACGAGTGGTGCCTCAGTAACTCCTATCGCTTCACGCTCGAACGTCTGCCTAACCGCTAGGCTATGTCTTTTCGTCAGTACTGGAATCATAGTTTCCAAACAACGATATCAACACTGACCCCATCCTAAGGTCAAACCAAATTATTGGTACGGGGTTTTCTACCCAAGCTCGCATCACTCCGATTTCTAAACATCGAGCATTGATTTCCTACACACATCCCAATGTTCATCGCATGGGGCCCGAGTCGTTTAGTAAAACCATCCTACGATAACTTATATTTCAACTAATTCCACGTCGTATCAATATCGTTCGTTCATCAAACCTTTTGCATAGTCTATTCGTTCATCAAACCTTTCGTATAGTCTATCTCTTCAAACACGTTCGACATAATCCGCCTATCAATCTTTCCAAGTCAAGATCTCCGTTTGATAGTCCGTTTGTCATCCGCCTATCAATCTTTCCAAGTCAAGCACGCTACGACACGATTCATCGCAAAACCATAATTCACATTTCATACTCCCAAAATCATATATTCCAATTTACGTAATCGATCACAAGGTCGTCTGACTTAACAGTATGCCACGCTCCGATCTCACGCGAGTCCGATCATCCACGGTGGACACGAATCACCATGCACGCTCCCGTGAGATAATCATTCTCATCGGGACGTAACTCTTGTTTGTGTCTAGAATAGTTCATTCTTGATGCGTGGATTGGACCTACACAATCCAAAAGTTTTATTCATTCGTCAATAATAAGTCCTAACATCCTCAAATTTTCTTTCGTATCAAACCGACAAGTCAGGACCATCAAAGTTGCTGCGTCCTGATTTTCTGAGTTCGATTATTCCCGCGACATAAATCACCATGTCAGCGCTCACGCAGAATGATCATCCCAAATCCGACGCAACGCATGTACGAGGCTGGAGTTGCGCTCATACAAGACAAGACCGTCGACATTGTGGTTATCAACGCAACCATCAAAACACGATTTCTTTCACCCAACATTCATTTCAATCAATATCCTAAGTATAGCATCCAACCGAACAATAACACTTGCACGATCGTCATTCCTTGAATTAAAGTGCCCCCGAGTTATCGCATATCGATCTTTGATACGCCTCAATACCATCGACGATAGGCGTAACCTGACGATCTTCCTTTGTAACAAATTTCGAGTCGTGTGAATGATGCTATCGTCTGACTGGATAATCTCCTCGAATCGTTTACCACATCAATTTTTTCAACCCAAATTCACGTATCGTTTATCCGTCTATCTTAAGTCATCGACTAACGTATTTTCTCAATTCACATCATTCCTTGCTAACTCAAACCATCGAGCAATATCGATTTTCATCCTCAGAGTCGTTTGCGTAACTTCAAATTTCAACTTTTCATGTATGCTATCTACCCGTCGTGTTAACTTTTCGTATACAATCCATATCAATTTCCTCGATTCGATTTCACCTACTAAATTGTTTTCGCGTTTCATACTCGTGCAATCATCAATCTTTCGCTCGAATGATTTCCAAGACGAACCATACACCACTCGGGATTCGAGTCATCTAATCTAGTCCAAATCACGTTCGTGTTATTCGCTAAGACATGTTTCAGATTCGTTCGACGAATCCCTAGCGTAATCGTTCACGTCGCATCGACACACTAAGTCGTTTGCACTATTCCTCAAAATCCAGAACAATCTTTCGTGTACGCCTAAGCGTTAGTCTGATAACGTTCCTATCGATATACACTTCAAGTGTATCTTCGTTCCCGACCAAGTGGTACTTAATATCGGTTGCGACTCGTTTGCACCAAAAGGTCGAGGTACGCGATACGCGGACTAAGTTGTGCGGCATAACCATCGCGTATGGACTATACTCTGAGTTTTCACGCTCATTTGCTCATGTAGGACTCGTTAGGCACGCACACGACTTGCTAACTTTAGCACACATTTTCTATCAACTCAAGGTCGGCACCGTTCGGCCCAAAGGCCATCACCTATCGATGCGTTCGATTGAACGCTTGTACGAGCTTTCAAAAATATTAGACTTATTGTATGGACATGCCGAGGGACGTTTGAGAGAGAGCGCACCAACGATATCACGTTGCGGAAGCACAATTCAGAGTTTGCGGAACAACGGAGTTAAAGAATTCAATCGATAGTCCAAGGACGTAAAGCCGTGCTCTGATACCATTATGTCACACCCCGCTCCCATAGGAGCGATCGTCTTCGCTAAGGCGTGATGCCGCACGAGCCTAGATTGCGCTCGTGCAAGGCGGGTTCCATAACGGCCGATTACAGCGGCTGCGACGGGGTCGTCATACAGAAGTCCCAAGCAGAGACAATAAACACGTAGCAGAAATTTAAAACGAAATACAAGTTACGCAAAAGATGATCTTTATTGATATCGAAACAACGGTTACATTGGAGGCGCAAGGCCAAGATTATAATCTCTCAAATTCACTCTTCTCACTTTACAAGTCACTCTGCTCTCTCTCATCTCTCGATACAATACTTAAATCCAGCGGAAGCTTCGGATTGCGATGTCCATACATTATGTCCCGTATAAGTCTTCGATTCCACGCGGCCGCACGCTTCGAATCGCCAAGGAACTCTGTGCCTCGACGCATCCAAGCGAGCTCCGCACCACGAGCTTCTACCTGTGCCTGTACATAAACACTGTGTGGGTGTCAGTACTCAACTGTACTGGTGGAGTGAGCTTCTCGCCCACCCATACAAAACCAACACGTTTTATTTTACTTTGTACAATACAAGCCCCTTTATGATTGTCTTTCTAGTCTTGCCTTAGGATCGATTTTAGGACCGACGCTCGGCCTATTTAGTGTCTTTAGACCATCTTCATGCCTTGCACAAATAATGTACCCATACTTTGCCTCTAGACCTTTCTCGTGCTTGCATTGTCAACGTACTGACTCATACTTGTCTTTCGTACCATACTCTTGGACGTAACGACTTGGTCATGTCAAATACTTGCCCATGCCTCAAACATCGAGGTCGTGCCTCGCAGCGTAACCTGACTTATCCAAACTCACCTTACGGTCCTTCTTGACTTAACGCGCAACGACTAACCAAACTTGTGGGACCGGTGTTGAGAACTCAAGTACGACGCCATATCTCGTGCCGAAGCACATGTCTTTACGTATAGCCGAAATGTAGGCTTTATAATACTTTGGGTGCAACCGAGCACACATTTCGCAACACATCGTATACCGTGCTTACGCTTCCTTTGATACGATCGACACCGTGCATGCGGATTCGCTGCGTAGTACGCCAATTATCTATATGAAAGGCCACTGGCATGACAAGCCATCGTGGACATAGCTCGGGTAGGCGGCGGGTCCTTCAGCGCAAGTAGCGAGCCCCGTTGAAAGCCCCCGACTACCCACGCAATAAAAGCATGTGCTGCTATAACGTCTACCTACTAGGACGACTGGGCCCGGTGCCCCGGCGTATAACCAGTCTAGGCAGAAATCCTTGTCGACAAGGTGTCCAATGACCACGCACCTACGAGATATCTAGACTCACGTAAATGCATGGCCTACTTGTTGGTACGACCGGAACTATACTTAGCAACTCGTGCTCTGAATCACACTTGGCATAACGTGCCTCGGGACAGCGAGACTCCCAACCGAGGGACCGCCTCAAACTTCTTAACGTGAATAAGAACGCGAGACTCCCAACCGAGGGACCGCCTCAAAACTTAACGTGGATAGGAACGCGAGACTCCCAACCGAGGGACCGCCTCGAATACTCAACGTGGATAGGAACGCGAGACTCCCAACCGAGGAACCGCCTCGAATACTTAACGTGGATCGGAACACGAGACTCCCAACAGAGGGACCGCCTCGAAAAACCTTAACGTGGATAGGACGCGAGGCTCCTAACCGAGGGACCGCCTCGAACTTTTTTGAACTCGAGGGAACGACTACTACGTAGCCTTCCAACTTAACTTGAACAAAACGTGTTCCTTAAGTGCCATGGACCGTGGCTAACTTTACATCGTGCCAACCGTGGCTCGTGCCTTTAACTTAATTTACGTCTTACGCGACGCTATCGTCCGAGTCAAACGTTATATGACGGCCCGTGAGATAGTGGGACTGTTTGACTTGACAACCGCAGAACGAGCGGGACGGCACTTAGAATAACTTAGGTCGACCGGCATAACTTTGCCTAACTTACTCAAGCCTACAACTTAACCCGAGGGACGAGCCAAGGCTATGCCAAGCATTGTGCAGTGGAAACGTGCATGCTTTATCGAGCATTTATGCGGGCGACGCCTATGACTTAGGCTAACTCATCGTTTGTGTCGAATACCAACTTTTCCTTCTCCCAAGCCGGGGGACGGAGGATCGAGTGTCATTTTCAAAGCACGCTGAGCACCAACTCTAATCAGACCGTGGGACGTTTTCTATGTTCTAAACTCGTTTTCGATCCGTCGGGATAATTCCCTTTACCTATGTGGATTCGTCTCTTTTATTATTAAGCCTACTTGTGCAAGTTGAAAACACACGAATTATTAAGTGAAGGCTGAGATGAGGTAAGTTCATCGAAACTACCCCACCTGAGCGATGTCTCCGAGCAAGCCGTCATAAGGCTAAGTCTGAACGTCGTCGGCATTTCGATTCCTCCGATTGACTTCGCGGGACGGGGCACTACAACTACAAGCCAACAGTCTCTTCAGGTCAAGCTTATTGTCTCAATCTCAAACAAATAATATAATTAGAAGAAGTTAGACCACCAAATATACAATAAAAGGTGTCCCAAATATTACATATTCAGCTGATTATGAAGTTAGTCATACAAAATGTGAGGACTAGCAAGAGTTAAGTCGTACATGATCAACCCTAGGATTTGTTAATCATGTTACAGCCCGTAGACAGATAGTAAGTAAAAGTGCATCGAGCTAACAGGTGCTCGTCGGCTAAACGCCTCAAAAGAATGAATTTACAATGTAGGGGGTGAACAAAATGGAAAACCCACTCGTAGCCCAGGTTCCTTCTAGTCACCACCATCGGGCTGGAGGTTCGGTAGATCCTCGGGTGCTGCTGCAAAATCTGGCCACACAAAACCAGCTGGATCAAACCCCAGAAAGAGCAAGTGCCATAAAGGAGGCTACAAAATAAGAACAAAAGCCAGCATATCAGAACATAAGGAAATGGAAGAAGGTACAAGTAATAAAAGTACAGCAGGACAATAAACGACTAGGGACATGGAACCATTCCGAGAGCCAGATTACAACCCGTAAACCAAACAAGGACCGGGGTTGTAACCCTTCACCTGAATAGCACCTCGTCTCTACCCATTTATTATTAAAGATAAGTAAACAATCATGTTCTGGAGTACCAGGTACTGGGACTAAACAAGACTTAGATAGGGCTAGACCACATCCATTCTCTAGCGGCCAAGCAATTACTATGGCTTACTACTTTAACTAACTAGGGTTATCACAAGCCTAATTACTAACAAGATGTAATGAGAATTCTCCAGTCCCAAGCCCTGCAGACTATCCAGTTATCCTTCCGCGGGTTGAGAGTATGGTTGGATACATCGCCCAGGAGACGATATAGCCTTAGGTGACTTAGAGGTGCAACACATGACAGTGTGCTGGAAATGTGCTCTACTCGTCGGCAAGCTACAAGTCCATTAAAGCGTCCAGATAACGAGATTGCTTGTGACTGGAAATTCTTCATGTTCTAGTTTGATCTAATCATTAGCCTAATCCATATTTAGTGCGAATCCCTGGCCGTGGTACCTAGGGAGTCACGTCCTAGGCATGATGCAAGATAAGACAAGTAGATTGTACAAGCAACAAGAAAGAACACCCACGGGTGAGGGGCAAGTCAAGTTAAGTCAAGAGTGCGCCACGGCGGGCCACTATCAAGCTATCAAGTAAATCAAGTTATAAGTTGCGGGTTACAAGTTTTATCTCAGGTTATGGCCAGGATCAAAAAAGCTAGCCACGAGTCAATTCCTAGAAAATTCGTGTCAAGATGTGTCGGGTCAAGTCCAGTCGTGCTGTGGGCAAGAAATCTCAAAAAACACAAATCAACGAGAGAAGGCAAGACCAAGGGAAATCCAAGGGACACCATGGCACAAGGTGTGCTAGGTCAAGAGGCAGCCCAAAGGGCGCCGGGCAAGGGCTCGGGCTAGGGGCGCGGTGGCGCTGCCACTAGGGTACGCCGGAGGGCGTAGCCACTAGGGTGCGCAGGGGGCGCAACCGCTAGGGTGCGCAGGGGGCGCAGCCGCTAGGGCGCGCAGGGGGTGCAGCCACTAGGGTGCGTAGGGGGCGCAGCTGCTAGGGCGCGCAAGGGGCGCAGCCACTAGGGCGCGCAGGAGGGCGCAGCCGCTAGGGCGCGCAGGGAACGCAGCCACTAGGGTGCGCAGGAGGGGATGACGCGTGCGCAATAGCGCAGCGCGCGGGAGCGGCGTGCGCGGAACGCGGCCAGCGCGGGGCTAGGCGCGCGCAAGGGCGCTGCGCAAGGCGGGTGGCTAAGCAGCGCGCAAGGTGCGCCAGCGCAGGACGGGCGCGCGTGCAAGGGCACGGCACAAGGCGGGTCAGCAGGGAGGGTCTTCTTCTCCATTTGTTGAGAAGGAGCTCCAATGGGTTCCAAAACTTCAAAATACCACAACTTGGCCATCACAACTCCAAATCCGAATTTTTAAAGTTCTATCTTGGGTGAAATTTGATTCTCCCCAACATAGGAACATCAAAACCTACAAAAATCCAACTTAAATAGATCAAAACCTTGTAAATCCGAAAATAGGGGACCAAAATCAAAAATGACAAGTTCTAATGTTGTTTCTAGAGGGCTAATCTATCTAATGGACAAATCAAAATGGGGTTTTGTTTTGTGGCAAGGTGCACTTGCCTATGGGTGGGGTGTTGTGTGGAAGAAGGAAGGAGATGATGGAAAAATTAATGGAAGAGTAATGAGGAGAGAGAATATTGGTGGAGATATTAATGTGGGTGGATTGTGGTAGAATGAGGATGGAATATAGGTTAAAGTGTTCCATTGGGTTTAAAATCAAACCAAACCAAACCAACTAAAACCGAGCCGAGCCGAAACCCAAAATACGAGAAAATCCAAAATTCCACAAGTCAAAAAAAATAAAAAAAATACATGCCAAAATCCAATTACAAGTATAAATACGAAATACGGGAAATGAGGGTGACATAATATTATCAATTTTATTTGCTTATAGTTTTTATTCTGCATAGCTAAATTTATGGGATTCCGTTATAAATTTTTTAGAGTTACTCTTTCTTTTCTAAATTGTGGGATTCTGATATGAATTTTTTAGGTGCATACTAGTTGGAAGAAGATCAGAAGTTTCACATTATGGGATTCCGATATAAATTTTTTAAAGTGTAAACTCTATATTGGATACTTTATATATTTTGAGAATATGTATATAATGAAATGAATGTATAATAGTAGCTAAAGTACTCTATTTTGAGACAATGAAATGTAGCTAGCTAAAGTACTCTATATCTGTGAGATGTTGATGTACCCTATTTTGAGACAATGAAATGGAGAATGGTACTTTATATTATATTTCAATATTTTGTTGTGAATATGGATCAAAGTGATTATTTTTGAATTGAATTGAGCAGCATTTGGAATGTATAACATGTAGTATAGAGCGTTATAAATGTGATACAATGACCATATACATATTATCTATTCATAACGCTTTCAAAATGTCCTGACTTCTAAACTATGTTAACTATTCATGACGGTTTTACATAAATATTCATAACGCTTTGAAAATAAAAATAGCAGAAATTCAACCTATTAATGACATTTTTGGAAGAATTATCTATAACGCTTTCAAAAATATTTATAACACCCGTTTTCATAACGGTTGGATTGGAAAAAAAACGTCATGGTTCTTAATTAATGACTGTTTTTAACCGTCATTAAAAGGTATTTTTGTTGTAGTGTTTTACATTTCTTGTACATTACTCTAGTTGAATTTCATGATATATGAGTTTTCTTTCTTGATTTTGATAGCATGTTTTCCTGGATTTCTAGCCTGCTTTACTTGCTTGCCTTTAGGAAATTCCAAGGACGAAAATTTTCTAAGGATGTGCGAGTTGTGAGACTCATCTCACATTATTTATATTTGTATATAGATACGTATTTTATACTGTATTCTGCATTTTCTTGGATTTTAAAAAATTAGAAGAAAACTTGATTTTGAGACTTTTCTGTGAAACCTGCATACCGCTAACATATCGGTCTGTACCGACGGTGGATCGTCCGGACAGATTTTTCCACTTTATAGATATTTTTGATTATAGATATTTTTTCTTAGATATTTTGATAAAAAATGTGTAGATATTTTCATGAATAGTATTTAGATATTTTGATAAATAGTAATGATACATTCTATTACCTATTCCTGTTGAAAAACTTCAATAAATAAGGAGTATTAAGTTGTAATTTAGATATGATTTTATTTGATGTCCAATGATATGAGCTGCTAAATAATTAACCCACCAATCCAATCGCACTCTAATCAACCGTCCCATCATCTTTTGAACTTTTTCACAATAGAGTCCGAACCAATCATACCAGAATCATAAAGCGATCCTTGCCGACGTCAACCTATTCGACACACTATTATTATTACCTGTCCCCGTCAGTCCATGCATGGGCACTTTCGTAATTCATCAAATCAAGTGTGCGTCAATCTCTCGCTACACGACAACAAAATCCTCTTTCGTAATTTCTTACAAAGATATGCCCTTTATATACAGCCTGTCCAACCCACTTCCAGACTGGACCGCGTCCCCACCACCACACCCCCTATATAAATCCTCAAACTCTAAACCAACGTAAACCAGCCGAACAATTACGAACAAAACAAATACCGAATTAAAATAAGTACCGATTTATTCAAACAAGTAAGAATGGGTTTGTGCACCTCTTGTGACGCGTCGGCGGTGCACCGGCCGCCCACGGCGAAGCTGATACTCGCCGACGGGAGCCTGAAAGAGTTCGACCGGCCTGTCCGGTCTGGGCCGGCGCTGGCCGGGGAGAAGTCGGACCGGTGGTTCGTGTGCGACGCCGACGAGATGGAGTTCGACCGCTCCGTCTCCGCCGTCGGGCCCGACGAGTGGCTCCGGCCGGGCCAGATCTACTTCGTTCTCCCGAGGCCGATGCTCGGAACGCCGCTCCGGGCCGAGGACCTGGCCAGGCTGGCGGTGAAGGCCAGCGCGGCACTGATGAAGAGTTCGGAGCACTGCGGGAAGAGCTCGGTGGCGCCGCTTGTGTTCGAACCGAAGGAGGAGGTGGTGAATGTGGATGCGGAGGTGGTCCCCGCCGTCGCCGAGAGGAGGAGGCGGAGGAGCCGGTCCGGCAGTGGCAGCGGGCGTAAATTCGCGTCCGATCTGTCCGCCATTCAAGAGTGAGAAAATGAGAGAATTTAAAAATTGATCCAATTAAAATTTCGACTGGGAATCGGGCTGGACGAGCAGCAACCATCGGATTCACGGGTGGGAACTATTTTTCGACGGCTGAGATATACGCTGAGCCAGAGTAGTGATTTTTTGGTTGTACATACAAAAAAAAATTGGGGATACAGAACTACACTGCTGTCACTTTCGTAATAGATAGGTTCGTAATTTTTGAATCTATCAAACTCAACTGGCATCGTGGTCAGCAAGGAGAAATATAAATTTTTAACTAGACGGAAGTTTTTTTTTTTTTTTTCTTTGGCTTAGACGACGGTCTCAAAATCAGATAGTAGAAAAGTACGAGTTTGTGAAGATTTAAGATAACAGATTCAAATGATATACAATATAGTATGCACAAAATTTTGTAGGATATCAAAAATATAATAATAATAATAACTTTCGAATTTGGACATTTAAGTATGAGAAGAACCGAGTTAGATCCGGAAGGAAAAGGAAACGATCCACGTTGGTTCGTGGTTGGACTAGACTGGTTACATGTGACAGATGTGCTGTTTCCATCTGGGTTGGTACCTTATGGTTCATGCACATACACGAGAAATTGCACAGAAATTTATACTCATAGTTTATATTAACTATTTATAAGGGCACATCAAAAGTTTATTCGAATTAGTCAAGATTTGAAAAAAAAATTACTCAGGACAATCCATTTTCTTACTCATTGGGCTATTCCAACACCCTTCCCCCCTAAAATCCAATTTTTTAACTTCATTTCAAAATTTCAATCTCTTCTAAAACCCTAGCTTTCTTATTCTTCTTCTCCACCATTTTCTACTTCCCAAGCTATACATCTTCATCTTCATCTTCATCTTCATCTTCTTCTCCATCATTTTTTCACTCTAAATCCTAGTTTTCTTCTTCATCATTTACATCAAAATCCTAGATTTCTTATCCATAATTTTCATTCTCATCATTTTCATTCCTCACAAAGAATGCATGAAAATAAACCCTAACATGTTTATTTCATTTTTTCTCAAAAAATGCTAAAAATAAACTCTAAAATATATATCTCACTCTATTATCAAGATGGAAATAAACCATAACATATGTTTTTTCATTCGACTATTTCAATTTTAGGACAGCGATAATTTCTGACAATCGTCAATACTTGTATGACTCCAAAAATTGTGGCAGTCCTGCTGTACAGCAAGTCCCGAAAATTGTGGCAGTTCTCAATACTTTTAGGACTGCCAGAAATTATGGCAGCCCAAAGTCCCTTTCAGGATTGGCAAATTTTTGTCAGTTATCAATACTTCTAGGACTGCCAGAAATTGTGGCAGTACTGATATGGACTTGCTGTACAACAAGTCCAATTTTTCTATAATTATGGTTTCATTTATAATTTCTTCTACAACTAAGATTTCATCCATAATTTCTTCTATTTATGGTGAAAAATTGATTAATAGATTTGATATATTTGATAACCCAATTTCTTCTACAACTACGATTTCATCCATAAATTAGGGTTTGGAGAAAGAAATATGAGAAATTATAAGAGAAAAAAAAAACTAGGATTTTGAGAAAGAGTTCTTTTTGTTTTTTCTTTCTTCTTGTTATTCTTTCTTCTTATTCTTCTTGTTAAAAAGTTGTTCTTCTTGTGAGGATGGAAAAGAGAGCAAAAAAAATTTAAAAAAAAAAAACAGTTGACTTATATACTTACATGTGGACTAGTCCTGAATAAGTTTTTCAATAGCAAACTTGTCACGTCCCAGAACCAGAATACTAGAGAGCGGGGGCAGACATAGCCAGCTACGTATAATGAAATGGAATCCATCTCACCATACGGTCACGGCTGTCTAGATATGTGAGGGTTTATCTACAAGCCATCAGTCTCTTAAGGTCATAAATTATCCTATTGTCTCAATCTCAACCAACTAATAACAATCACAAGATATCAGATCACCAAATATACAATTGTAAGGCGTCCCAAATATTACATATATATCCAGATGATCATGAAGCTAGTCGTACAAAATGTAAGGACTAGCAAGAGTTAAGTCATACATGATCAACCTCGAGTTGCCAATCATGATTACAGCCCGTAGGCAGACAGAAAATAAAGTTGCAAACGAGCTAACACTTGCTCGGCGGCTAAACGCCTCAAAAGAATATTTTTACAAGGGAGTGGGAGAGCAAAATAAAACCCACTCGTTGCCCTGGTTACGCCTGGCGGTCACCATCGGGCTGGAAGACAGGTAGATCCTTTGCTGCTGCTCCGGTATCTAGCCATACAAAACCAGCTGGGTCAGACCCCAGAAAGAGCAAGTGCCACAAAGGAGGCCACAAAATAAGAACTAAAGCCAGCAAATTAGCACAATAATATAATTACATAATAAGAGACAGTAATTTAAGAAAAAGCATGATAGGTGAATATAAAAGACAATCTTGTACAGAATCGATAAAGACAGAGCATATAGAAAAGTATGACAGGATGATATACGATGAGATAACCATGGGACTATTCCGATAATCAGGTTACAACCCGTAAACCAAACAAGGACCGGGATTGTAACCCTTCGTCTGAACAGAACTTGGTTTCTCCCACCATTTATCGGCAAGGTAAATATAAGAAATCCGATCATGCAATTATTCATGATATAGAATTAAGATAAAGCACGAGTAAGCGTGTCATGCCATAACCTTGTACAGGATCATGACAGGACAAGCGGGACTAGACTCCATCCAATCAATCACGGCCAAGCAATAATTACGGCTTGCTACTTTAACTAACTAGGGTTATCATAGGCCTAGTTACTAGCAAGATGCAATGAGAATTCCAAGTCCGGTTACCAGTTTGTTACTACCTGAGTGATCCTAGTAAGAAAAGGAAAAGATAGCAGATATAGCAGACACACTGTAGTAAGATACATGTGTCCTAAGGTACCACACTCGACGGCGGACTGGAAGTGCGCTCATCTCGACGGATAGCAACAAATCCCAAGTATATATATATATATAAGGCCGGGACCAAAGGGGCAACGGGTAACTGGGAAATTTTCCATGAACTATTTGATCAATCTAGTCATTAATCCTAGCCATATTCAGTATGAATCCCTGACCGTGGGAAACCAGGGATTCATGTCCTAGACATAATGCAAGACAAGACAGGTTCATTTGTACAAACACATTCACCCACGGTGTCCAGGCCATTTATTTTTGTCAAGTCGTGTTAGCCGTCGCAACAGCATTAAGTTATAAAGTCAAGTTATAAGTCACAAGTTACAAGTCAAGTCAAGTCAAGAGTG
The DNA here is from genome assembly GCA_029216955.1 of Iris pallida. Classification (NCBI taxonomy): domain Eukaryota; kingdom Viridiplantae; phylum Streptophyta; class Magnoliopsida; order Asparagales; family Iridaceae; genus Iris; species Iris pallida. Next base: position 7,778,509 of record JANAVB010034616.1, on the reverse strand, counting down.
CGCCGCCACGGGCCACTATCAAGTTATCAAGTCACAAGGATTAAGTACAAGTTACAAGTTAGGTGTGCACCCCAGTGGGTCATTAGCAAGGAGATCAGAGAATACCAGGATCATAATTCACAGAAATCCCGAAAACCGAACTAGTCATAAACAATTACTTGAAAATCGTGTTAGGCCGTGTCGGGTCAAGATAGTCGTGCTGTGTTGAACAAGATCTCAGGAAAATCCAATCCACAAAAGAGAAACCAAGTCGAGAAATAAAACCAATATTCCAAGAGCCAAAGGGTTTAAGCAATGGGCCAGGGGGTTGGACATACGTGCAAGAGCACGCACGCAGGGGGAACATACACGCAAAAGTACGCACGCAGGGGAGCAGCGTACGCACAAAAGCACGCATGCAGGAGAGCAGCGTACGCACAAAAGCACGCACGCAGGAGAGCTGCGTACGCACAAAAGTACGCACACAGGGGAGCTGCGTACGCACAAAAGCACGCACACAGGAGAGCAACGTACGCACAAAAGCACGCACACAAGAGAGCAGCGTACGCACAAAAGCACGCACGCAGGGGGACAGCGTACGCACAAAAGCACGCACGCAGGGGGACAGCGTACGCACAAAAGCACGCACGCAGGGGGAAGCGTACGCTCAGGACATGCGTGCGCTCAGGTCAGGACACGCTCAAGTCTGCGTACCAGGGCTCGCTCAAGCCTGCGTACCAAGGCTCGCTCAAGCCTGCGTACGCAAGACACGCTCCCAACAGGAAGCGTACTCAAGTCTGCGTACGCAAGAGACACACTTCCAACAGGAAGCGTACTCAAGTCTGCGTACGCAGCGCTAAATAGCGCGCGCAGCTCAGTGGCGTAAGCTAAGAAGCTCTGCACACTGCTCACTGTCTTCTCCAAACAGCAAGAACACCATGGTTGAATTCAAAGCTTCAAAAGTTCATAACTTGGCCATCCGAACTCCAAATCCGGATTTCCAAAGTTCTAACTTAGGTGAAATTGAATTCTCTTCCACATAGAAACATCAAAACCCATAAAAATCCAACTTAAATAGATCAAAACCATACAAATCCGAAAATAAAGAAAACCTAGATCTAGAACAATGGAGACTCCAAATCGCAAAAAGCCAAGTCCTAATGTTGATCACCATATCCTAATCTAGCAAATGGACAAATAAAATAGGGTTCTCATGTGGTGGCAAGGTGCACTTGCCTATGGGTGTGGAGAGTTGTGTGGAGGAAGAAGAAGAAGAAGAAATTAATGGAGGTTGTAATGAAGAGAGAGAGAGTTAGGTGGAGATTATAAAAAGGGTGGGATGTGGTGGATTGAAGGTGGAGCATAGGCTGAGGTGTTCCAATATGCATAAAACCGAACCAAACCAACCTAAGCCAATTAAAACCGAACCAAGTCAAAACCCAAAATACGAGAAATACCGAAATTCCACCAGTTGAGAAAAATAAAAAATACATGCCAAAATCCAGATACGAGTATAAATACGAAATATGGGAAATACGGGAAATGAGGGTGACAACTCTACCCACCTTAAAAGAATTCCGTCCTCGAAATTTAATCAAGGAGCTAGAGATTGTCACGACAAGCTACACTAAGCAGTTCAATCATACAATCATACAATGCAAGCAAGGAAGGGAAAACGTAAGGCATAAGGAAGACATTATACCTCACGAGTCAAACAGATAGGGATATCGTGATCGGATGTCATCCTCACACTCCCACGTTTGACTCTCCCAAGGAGCGATGAACTCAAGCCACACGAACTAAACTGATAGTCTTGCGCTTGAGGTCTCTCTCTTTGGTCAAACAGGGACACGGGCCTTTCCTCATACGAAAAGGTTGGTACCAATAACCATTTTTGAATGATCTAGGACATAGCTCGGGTCCGAAATATACCGTTGTAATTAGGACACATGAAACATGGCATGTGTCCCGCATAACGACGGCGGAAAGCAAGATAATAGGACATAGATACCTCTCTGTCGATTCTGGATCTGGGCCTGGGCCAGGGCGAACTGCTGAGGCCTCTGTTGCTGGAAGGCCTGGGCCTGAGACGGCAATGGACCCGGGAACGGGAGCTGCTGTGGTTGGTGAACTGGAGCTGGTTCTGGTGCTGGTGCTGGTGCTGGTGCTGGTGCTGGTCCCATGACCGAGGGACTAGTTACTGCCGACGATGATCTATTTCTGAACGGACAAGATCCTATCATGTGGCCTGGCGAACCACAAGCCAAGCATAATCCCTGTGCTCTACGGCACTCAGTAACAACATGCCCGGGCTTTCCGCAATGAGAATAACCCGTTGCGAAAGGCCGCTTCTGTTTCTGCTGCTGGGGATAGGTCGGGGCAGAATACTGTAAGGAGGTAACCGAATCTGTCCTCGTAGCCCCAATGGTCAAGGCCCTAGCTGCTGGGGCCGGTGCTGAGGATTGGTTCATCTGGTCGCGAGACCGCTTCCGATCTCCGGTCCGGTCCGCTATCCTTCGGGAAGTGTACTCATGCCTCCTCGCTGCTCGCAAGACGGCATCAAAAGTTTTGTGCTCGAACTGCTCTACTGCCAATATGATCTCCAAGTGGAGCCCCTGCTGAAATTGATGTGCTCTGTCTAGCTCGGTTGCCACCAAGGTGGGAGCAAACCAACTCAACCTTGAAAACTCGGTCACATATCCGTCGACCGTCCTGCTCATCTGCCTGAGATTACTAAACCTGGTCTGCAGGTCATACCTAGCCACTGCGTCGAAGTACTTGGTCTGGAACATATCACTGAATACCGCCCATATGACAGGCGTACCCAAACTCACTGCTTGCATAGCCCACCAGCTGTGGGCTAAATTTAGTAACTGCAGGCGCACCACTGCCACCTTCTCTGCTTCAGGGGTTCTGGCTGCCTCCAAGATAACTTCAATGTCCTGTAGCCAGGCATCTGCAGCAATAGCATCCTCGCTGCCGTCGAAGAAGGGAGGGTTCAGGCGCTTGAAATTGTTGACTGTACTGTTCCCTCGAGGACCACTTCCGCTCATAGCTTCTTGTACTGCTTGCTGCAGGGCATCACCTCGACGGTCCTGAGACACAAGCAACTCACGGATGAGTCCTATCAAGACCCCATCTTCTGACCCTGCTGGCTGAACTGGCCGGACTGGGGGCACTGGTTCTCCAGAAGGCATGGCTCGAGAGGCGGCTACTGAGGACTGATCTTGATCTTCTTGCTGTTGCTGGGCTGCCGGCCGAACTTCTTCTGGCTGATCAACAGGAGTAATGCCGCTGAAGCAATGACATCAGGAATATTAAGGAAGGACCAGGATAGAACAATGATGCAAGCATGTTATCAAGTCAAGGATTCAAGGAGATAAGAAGATACGAGTGGAGATCAAAGGCGAGTACAGATTGAGACATCTATCCGGTAAACCCTCATATTTCTTGATTGACAAGACCTGCATGGGCCACCACTTAAACCATGTCACGCCCCAGAACCAGAATACTGGAGAGCGGGGGCAGACATAGCCAGCTACGTATAATGAAATGGAATCCATCTCACCATACGGTCACGGCTGTCTATATATGTGAGGGTTTATCTACAAGCCATCAGTCTCTTAAGGTCATAAATTATCCTATTGTCTCAATCTCAACCAACTAATAACAATCACAAGATATCATATCACCAAATATACAATTGTAAGGCGTCCCAAACATTACATATCCAGATGATCATGAAGCTAGTCGTACAAAATGTAAGGACTAGCAAGAGTTAAGTCATACATGATCAACCTCGAGTTGCCAATCATGATTACAGCCCGTAGGCAGACAGAAAATAAAGTTACAAACGAGCTAACACTTGCTCGGCAGCTAAACGCCTCAAAAGAATATTTTTACAAGGGTGTGGGAGAGCAAAATAAAACTCACTCGTTGCCCTGGTTACGCCTGGCGGTCACCATCGGGCTGGAAGACAGGTAGATCCTTTGCTGCTGCTCCGGTATCTGGCCATACAAAACCAGCTGGATCAGACCCCAGAAAGAGCAAGTGCCACAAAGGAGGCCACAAAATAAGAACTAAATCCAGCAAATTAGAACAATAATATAATTACATAATAAGAGACAGTAATTTAAGAAAAAGCATGATAGGTGAATATAAAAGACAATCTTGTACAGAATCGATAAAGACAGAGCATATAGAAAAGCATGACAGGATGATATACGATGAGATAACCATGGGATTATTTCGATAACCAGGTTACAATCCGTAAACCAAACAAGGACTGGGTTTGTAACCCTTCGTCTGAACAGAACTTGGTTTCTCCCACCATTTGTTGGCAAGGTAAATATAAGAAATTCGGTCATGCAATTATTCATGATATAGAATTAAGATAAAGCACGAGTAAGCGTGTCATGCCATAACCTTGTACAGGATCAGGACTGGACAAGCGGGACTAGACTCCATCCAATCAATCACGGCCAATCAATAATTATGGCTTGCTACTTTAACTAACTAGGATTATCACAGGCCTAGTTACTAGCAAGATGCAATGAGAATTCCAAGTCCGGTTACCAGTTTATTACTACCTGAGTGATCCCAGCAAGAAAAGGAAAAGATAGCAGGATATAGCAGACACACTGTAGTAAGATACATGTGTCCTAAGGTACCACACTCGACGGCGGGCTGGAAGTGCGCTCATCTCGACGGATGGCAACAAATCCTAAGTATATATATATATAAGGCCAGGACCAAAGGGGCAACGGATAACTGGGAAATTCTCCATGAACTATTTGATCAATCTAGTCATTAATCCTAGCCATATTCAGTATGAATCCCTGACCGTGGGAAACCAGGGATTCATGTCCTAGACATGATGCAAGACAAGACAGGTTCATTTGTACAAACACATTCACCTACGGTGTCCAGGCCATTTATTCTTGTCAAGTCGTGTTAGCCGTCGCAACAGCATTAAGTTATCAAGTCAAGTTATAAGGCACAAGTTACAAGTCAAGTCAAGTCAAGTCAAGTCAAGAGTGCGCCGCCACGGGCCACTATCAAGTTATCAAGTCACAAGGAATAAGTACAAGTTACAAGTTAGGTGTGCACCCCACTAGGTCATTAGCAAGAAGATCAGAGAATACCAGGATCATAATTCACAGAAATCCCGAAAACCGAACTAGTCATAAACAATTACTTGAAAATCGTGTTAGGCCGTGTCGGGTCAAGATAGTCGTGCTGTGTTGAACAAGATCTCAGGAAAACCCAATCCACAAAAGAGAAACCAAGTCGAGAAATAAAACCAATATTCCAAGAGCCAAAGGGTTTAAGCAAGGGGCCAGGGGGTTGGGCATACGTGCAAGAGCACGCACGCAGGGGGAGCATACACGCAAAAGCACGCACGCAGGGGAGCAGCGTACGCACAAAAGCACGCACGTAGGAGAGCAGCGTACGCACAAAAGCACGCACGCAGGAGAGCTGCGTACGCACAAAAGCACGCACACAGGGGAGCTGCGTACGCACAAAAACACGCACGCAGGAGAGCAACGTACGCACAAAAGCACGCACGCAGGAGAGCAGCGTACGCACAAAAGCACGCACGCAGGGGGACAGCGTACGCACAAAAGCACGCTCGTAGGGGGACAGCGTACGCACAAAAGCACGCACGCAGGGGGAAGCGTACGCTCAGGACATGCGTACGCTCAGGTCAGGGCACGCTCAAGTCTGCGTACCAGGGCTCGGTCAAGCCTGCGTACCAAGGCTCGCTCAAGCCTGCGTACGCAAGACACGCTCCCAACAGGAAGCGTACTCAAGTCTGCGTACGCAAGAGACATGCTTCCAACAGGAAGCGTACTCAAGTCTGCGTACGCAAGAGACACGCTTCCAACAGGAAGCGTACTCAAGTCTGCGTACGCAGCGCTAAAGAGCGTGCGCAGCTCAGTGGCGTAAGCTAAGAAGCGCTGCACACTACTCATTGTCTTCTCCAAACAGAAAGAACACCATGGTTGAACCCAAAGCTTCAAAAGTTCATAACTTGGCCATCCGAACTCTAAATCCGGATTTCCAAAGTTCTAACTTGGGTAAAATTGAATTCTCTTCCACATAGAAATATCAAAACCCATAAAAATACAACTTAAATAGATCAAGACCATGCAAATCCAAAAATAAAAAAAACCTAGATCTAGAACAATGGAGACTCCAAATCGCAAAAAGCTAAGTCCTAATGTTGATTACCATGTCCTAATCTAACAAATGGACAAATAAAATAGGGTTCTCATGTGGTGGCAAGGTGCACTTGCCTATGGGTGTGGAGAGTTGTGTGGAGGAAGAAGAAGAATAATAAATTAATTGAGGTTGTAATGAAGAGAGAGAGAGTTAGGTGGGGATTATAAAGAGGGTGGGATGTGGTGGAATGAAGGTGGAGCATAGGCTAAGGTGTTCCAATATGCATAAAACCGAACCAAACCAACCCAAGCCAATTAAAACCGAGCCAAGTCAAAACCCAAAATACGAGAAATACCGAAATTCCACCAATTGAGAAAAATAAAAAATACATGCCAAAATCCAGATACGAGTATAAATATGAAATACGGAAAATACGAGAAATGAGGGTGACAACTCTACCCACCTTAAAAGAATTCCGTCTTCGGAATTTAATCAAGGAGCTAGAGATTGTCACGACAAGCTACACTAAGCACAGGCAAGCTACACTAAGCAGTTCAATCATACAATCATACAATACAAGCAAGGAAGGGAAAACGTGTAACACCCAGTTTTCCAGAAGAGGGTAATTTTGAAATTTTGTAATTATAATTATTATTTAATGGTATTTATTTCATGTTATGATTTTTAGTGATTTTTGATTATTTTTAAACTATTTAAATTCATGACTTATGATTTGGTGTCTTGCTAGTATCCATTTCCAGACTGAGGGGTATTTTAGTCATTTTTGTAATTCTAAGAATTATTTGGGATTATTAATTATTATTTAGATTAAATAGGATTTATTAGAATTTATGGGAATTTTTAGGATTTATTTTGGATTTATTTGGACTAGTTTGATTTTTGACTCATGTAGACCAACCTAGGAACTAACCCTAGTTAGTTGGGCTTGGTTAGGTCAAGTGACCCTAGTCTAACCTAGTGTGACTCAAGTTAGTGGTTAGTGATTCATTAGAACTTGAATTAGGAATTTAGAATCAAGTGTTTTGACAAATGGCTTGTGGTTTCATAAGTCATTTTGTGACTAAACTCAATAGGACTAGCTAACCTAGCTCAAACCCCACCCAAACCCATCATGTCCAGCAAACCTAGGGATTCCCCCACTATAAAACCCCTCCTAATTTCTAGGGCTAGCCTCCTTTCCATAGGAATCCATTTCAAGAAGAAGAGGTGAGCTCCCATCTTTAGAAATTCATTAAAAATCCATTTTGAATCCTTTCTTCCCCAAACCAATTCTATTAGGACCTAAAATCAACCCTCTTGCTGCTGGTATATTTTATTTGCAGGAAGATAACAATTTGTGGGACTTGGAGGCTTGAGGAGTTTCTTCCATTTGAAGGCTTTTCCATTCATTGTGCATCAATAGGTATAACCCTCAATACTACATTAATTTCCTGTTTGAATCCATTTTAGGAAGGCCCTAGCCCTACCCCTACTGTAGGATAGGCTAAACCTAGGGTTCGAGTTCGTTTCGTGTCCGTATCGGACACATATCAGTCTTGTTTGTAGGGTGTTCGACAGAATGCCTCTGAGAGATCAACTTTGTTGTTTTTAATTTCTGTTTGAATAGGAATGTAGATCTATATGTGCTCATTGATTTTCGTGAAGGGACCATGGTTGTTTCGTGTCTGTGTTGGGTGCAAATCGGACTGGACACTGCTGTGTGCACTGGCTCGGGACTGTGTTGCTTCCCCTGCTACTCGGGGCCAATAGCTCGCTGGACACGGCGACTCAGGCCATGCCATTTGGCGTGGACCATGGGGCCTTGACTGACATGAGGCCCTCTAAGTTGGAGAAGCTCTCGTGTCATGTCGGAGGAGTTCTCCAGCCCGCATTGGGTTGCTCTGACAGTTCAGTCGTGTTTTTGGTGCACTGATACGGGTGGTTTGACACGACACAGGGACACGACGACCCAATTCAGGGTGACACGTAGGAAGCCCTATGAGTGGCGACCCTAGGTTTGTGAACACGTGGCTTGGTTTGATCTGTGTTGTGCACACGAGCCTTGTGCACACGTGCACGAGGACACTGCACTGTAGGCACTGTCTTGGTGCACAGTTGTGTGGACACGTTTGTGTCCAATTTCATGGACACAAACAAGTTGTGTAGCATGTATTAATTATGATTATTAGTTACCAACCTCTGTTTTTAGGTTTTAAATCAATTCATTAGTAGTTGCCACTCTTTTCCTTTTGTCTGAAATGTTATGTTGTATCAGTAATTGGTTCCAGGTTCACATGTGAGTTTGTATTGGTTATTCACCTGCATTTATTGATAATTTCATGTTTTTATAGATCAAACATGCTCTCCTATATTGCTGCCTAACTATAGTTTAAGTTTTTAGATGTTGGTGTAGTATGGACTTCGAAATATTGAAGGGAAATGTGGGGACTTTTGGTTCAGCTTTCTTAGCAATGGACAATTAATTCTTTTCATTTCTGATATGATAATTGATAGATGAATACCTGAGCTTGAGAGGGATTCAGTTTTGTTCTTAAAAAGGGTTTTGAATGTTATACTTATGATATAGTTCTAGTTCACTTTTTTTTAATGTTTAAACTAAGCTTAGGTACAGTTTTGATTTAAACCTGAGATTTGATACATGGATTGATTTCCTTTTTCTTGACTTTCCTGTCACCTGTTGCAATGTTAGCTGCACATACAAATCTGGGATTTTTGAGATGTTAAGCAATTGAAGAGAAAACTGATTTGGCTTGTGTTTTCCTGCATATTTTATTCCTGTACACTCTGGGCACTTGTACACTGGTATGGACACATTGTATTCCCTGTGAACCTTCCCTCCTCATTCCAGTTGATAAATGAGTTAATTCCTGCACACCCTCATCCTCTTCACACTGTTGTACACCCTCACCACACACACAAGTCTGTTATTTCCTGCACAGCATTCTTCCCTGTTTTCCTGAAATTTTAGACACACTGAACACATTGCACCCTACACTGTTGGCTTGAGTTTTGCACACACACTCAATTCCTCACTGTTTTCTATTTTCCTGCATTAGTTTACATACTGCAAATTCCTTCACTGGTTGTTATTGCCTGCACACATTGTTGATTATATCTTGTACACTACCCTTTCATGCACTGCCATGTTTTCCTGCACACACTGTTATGGAATCCTTGCCTTCTCTTTTCCTGTTTTTCCTGGAACACTAAACACACACATTACCCTCATACACTATTGCACTCACACACACAAGCACCTCTCTCCTTTTCTCTATGTTCTAAGTTTTACTTAGGCCTTGTTGTTGTAGGCTAAGTTGTTTTAGGCATTCAATGTCTATGTGTATGTTGTGTGAGTGTATATATATCTATATATATATATTCCTTGTTAGCTAGTGATGTAGGCTTTCTTTAACCTAGATTGTGTATATATATAGTGTTGTATATGCATAGGGTATGAGTGCTTGAAATGTTGTGTGTAGTCTAGTATAGACTTGTTAGAGGCTAGCATGTCTTGTTAGACCTAGATAGCCTAGTTTAGATCAAATTAGACTTGGTGGACCTAGTTTGACTTCTAGGGTTGACCAAAGTTGACCAAGAGTTGACTTTGGCCTAGATTGACCTAGAATCATGTAGAATGCATAGTAGGACTCCATTTTACTATTCTGGACTTGTTGTGACTTGTGCTGTTCTGATTAGGAGCCAGACACCCTTCCTCGGACAGTACTTTCATATCAGACACTCAGATACCAGGCGAGTACATTCTCTGATCATTTCATATCCTGCTTAGAATTATTTCCTGTAGTAGATTACTTTACTTGTACTGTCACGTTGGTCACACGGATTAGTACTATATGGATCTCTCCTTGGGATGTTACCCCCTTAGCGGGCACATCGGATACTTTATGACATGTGTTTCATGTACATCATGTATTCCTTGCATCTACGTTATTCATGTACACTCATGTTCTCTCATGTTCTTACATGTACGTTCATGTACTCTCATGTTCTTTCATGTACGCTCATGTTTGCCCATGTGTCTCTTGTATAACCAAAATATCATGTCCGTAACATAACTTGAACAGATCCTTGTGTATTGATTGTGGGTAGGGAGAGTATAAATGGTCATGTGATTTACCCATCATGTACACTCTGTTACTTTTCATGTTCATCATGTACAACCTAAGCCAATTACATGCCATCTCGTACTCTGACTCACTAGTCACTGCTAGTTCTCTATGTATAGTAGATATTTCTATTACAGTTCTCTCTCTGTTTACATACTGCACTTCCTTCAGTACTTGTATCTTACTTTACTGTATGTCTATATTTTCTAACCTGCTATGATCTGTTGAGATGTATTGTACTCGCTCCTGTCCTGACTGGACCTGTTGAAAATATTACAGAGGACGAGGAGGAGGCTGGTCTGGACACTTACTACGGGGCAGCCTTAGATGACACCTGCGAGCTGGACCCTCAGGAGGACCCAGCTCTAGCTGAGGATTTCATCCCGACTGTCTAGACTAGATTAGTTAGGCTGTTTATCATTTTGTAGTCTGGAGACATGTTCTAGTTAGACTTTATTCTGGAGTTCAGTATTGTATATATTCTTTCATCTAAGACCTTGTACTGTTGGATATTGCTGGGATTATCTTAGACCACTTTTCATCTATTTATTTCCTTGAGTTCTATTTCATATCGTGCTATCTCTTCCTTAGTTGTGATTGAGTTTTACTGCCATGTCACCCCCATTTCGGGGAGTATAAACTGTTTAGATAGATATTGTTAGATGTATGTTGACCTAGGACAGCGTTCTACCGCCGACACTGCGGCGTAGGCTGGGCGTTGTTACGTTCTCGTACCCTCGCAGTGGGTGCGGGTCGTGATACGTTTTTAGTGGTGGCCCATGCAGGTCTCGACTAGAAGTGTAGTGGTATTCGAATTAGAGTATCACTACAGCTTGCAGTAGGATATAGGATATTAATTTTAAGGTACTCAATCACTTTAGGAAAATTCTTTTATTTGCCATCTAAATCCTTTTGTCAGCTGATCCTTTGAATTATAATTGTCCGCCCTTATTATATCGCTTCCTTCTCAGAGATTGATACTCTTGTTTGTCTATCTTCAGGATGGTAGAGACTCGATCGCAGCGTGCCATTCATGAGGATGCTATAGAGGGGACTGCTACCTCTCAGCCAGCACGGCGAGGCCAGGAGACTGCAGCTCTTGTCACCTCAGCTCGTGTTGAGACCTCGGCAGCCGCAGCAGGGGATATGCATCCACCGACTGGGAGGCAGGACCCGGTCTTTCCAGAGGATCCTTTTCAGCTGCCACCGCCTCCAGGACATGTGGATGCAGCTCAGATGTTCGCATATTTCCAGCAGTTCATGGACCGACAGCAGGCTCGACAGGACAGAGGCATGGAGTTGGCCGTCACGACAGCCGCAGCTCGACCAGTGGTGCAGCAGCCGAAGACACCGAGGATCGAGCAATTTCAGAAGAAGAGCCCCAGAGACTTTCTGGGGACAGAGGGGATCATATATGCCGATGAGTGGATCGAGCATATAGAGGAGATCTTCTGCCTGGCCAGGATTCCAGCAGACCTTCAGATCGAGGCCGCAGCTAGCCGGATGCGAGATCTTGCTCGCACCTGGTATCAGTCGGACCCCAGGGTGGAGGTACCGGGGCAGACTTGGGAGCAGTTCAGGGGCTTCTTCAAGAAGAAGTTCTTTCCAGATTCGGCAGTCAGAGCCTTGGAGACGCAGTTTGAGAGCTTGGTCCAGGGGAGCCTCTCAGTTGAGGAGTATGCGGGAGAGTTTGGCCGTCTCGGCAGGTTTGTTGAGGGGTTGAGCGAGACGGCGAAGGCCCAGAGGTTCCGGAAGGGCCTGGTCAAGGAGGTCAAGTCCCTGACCAAGGCCAGCAGGGATGCTACGTTCGAGGAGATCTTGACGGGAGCCTTGCTAGCAGAGGATGATCTTGAGCTTAGGCTCAAGAGGGGGCGAGACCCAGTTGGGGGCAGCAGCAGCAGCGGGGGCCAGGCCAAGAGGCCTCACCTTCAGCAGCAACAGCCGAGGCAGTTCCAGCCGCAGCCGTTCCAGCAGAGACAGCAGCAGCAGCAGAGGCAGCAGCATGTTATTTCTTGCCCTTTCTGTAAGAAACCAGGGCACGATTGGGGAGAATGCCGTCTGAGGCTAGGCAAGTGCCTACTCTGCGGATCATCAGATCATCAGTTGAGAGAGTGTCCCAAGTCTACGGGACGGACAGCTCAGGGAGCAGGAGCTAGGGCTCCGGCAGGACAACAGAGAGGACCAGCATTGCAGACTCAGCAACAGAGGTTCGCACAGCATCAGCAGCAGGCCAGAGGAGGCCAGCAAGGATGAGCTTACGCCATGACACTTGAGGATGCTCAGGCCGTAGGAGAGGTGCTAGCAGGTTCTGATCTTCTCGATTCCATTCTACCTTGTCTCATTATACCTACCCTGAAATTCTATTCCATCTATTTCTATCTGTTTCCTCATTGTTGATAAGTTTGATCTGGTGTTTCGTTATGTTGTTTTTTCTTCTGAGAAAATTATATGGGCTAGGTCACCTAAGTTATGGGATCTAGAATCTTCGATGGTCGTGTTAGTTGGCATAGTGAGGACATATAGTCAGATTTTGGATGTATTTTTCGGGTATGGGAATTTAAGGTTTTTGCCGTCGCATGCGGCAATGCGAAAATTTTAAATGCCATGAACCTAAGGATACGTACCTTAGTCAAGGACTCTGTGATTATCGTAGCCATGCTCACTAGCACGACGAAGATTCTGAGTATCATGATTTTGGACAGACGCATATGATTATCTGACGGTATGTTTGAGACATTGATTGTGGGGTGTATGACCTAGAATGACTACTACCATTTTAATTTCGAGGACGAAATTTTTATAAGGTGGGTAGGATTGTAACACCCAGTTTTCCAGAAGAGGGTAATTTTGAAATTTTGTAATTATAATTATTATTTAATGGTATTTATTTTATGTTATGATTTTTAGTGATTTTTGATTATTTTTAAACTATTTAAATTCATGACTTATGATTTGGTGTCTTGCTAGTGTCCATTTCCAGACTGAGGGGTATTTTAGTCATTTTTGTAATTCTAAGAATTATTTGGGATTATTAATTATTATTTAGATTAAATAGGATTTATTAGAATTTATGGGAATTTTTAGGATTTATTTTGGATTTATTTGGACTAGTTTGATTTTTGACTCATGTAGACCAACCTAGGAACTAACCCTAGTTAGTTGGGCTTGGTTAGGTCAAGTGACCCTAGTCTAACCTAGTGTGACTCAAGTTAGTGGTTAGTGATTCATTAGAACTTGAATTAGGAATTTAGAATCAAGTGTTTTGACAAATGGCTTGTGGTTTCATAAGTCATTTTGTGACTAAACTCAATAGGACTAGCTAACCTAGCTCAAACCCCACCCAAACCCATCATGTCCAGCAAACCTAGGGATTCCCCCACTATAAAACCCCTCCTAATTTCTAGGGCTAGCCTCCTTTCCATAGGAATCCATTTCAAGAAGAAGAGGTGAGCTCCCATCTTTAGAAATTCATTAAAAATCCATTTTGAATCCTTTCTTCCCCAAACCAATTCCATTAGGACCTAAAATCAACCCTCTTGCTGCTGGTATATTTTATTTGCAGGGAGATAACAATTTGTGGGACTTGGAGGCTTGAGGAGTTTCTTCCATTTGAAGGCTTTTCCATTCATTGTGCATCAATAGGTATAACCCTCAATACTCCATTAATTTCCTGTTTGAATCCATTTTAGGAAGGCCCTAGCCCTACCCCTACTGTAGGATAGGCTAAACCTAGGGTTCGAGTTCGTTTCGTGTCCGTATCGGACACATATCAGTCTTGTTTGTAGGGTGTTCGACAGAATGCCTCTGAGAGATCAACTTTGTTGTTTTTAATTTCTGTTTGAATAGGAATGTAGATCTACGTATGCTCATTGATTTTCGTGAAGGGACCATGGTTGTTTCGTGTCTGTGTCGGGTGCAAATCGGACTGGATACTGCTGTGTGCACTGGCTCGGGACTGTGTTGCTTCCCCTGCTACTCGGGGCCAATAGCTCGCTGGACACGGCGACTCAGGCCATGCCATTTGGCGTGGACCATGGGGCCTTGACTGACATGAGGCCCTCCAAGTTGGAGAAGCTCTCGTGTCGTGTCGAAGGAGTTCTCCAGCCCGCATTGGGTTGCTCTGACAGTTCAGTCGTGTTTTTGGTGCACTGATACGGGTGGTTTGACACGACACAGGGACACGACGACCCAATTTAGGGTGACACGTGGGAAGCCCTATGAGTGGCGACCCTAGGTTTGTGAACACGTGGCTTGGTTTGATCTGTGTTGTGCACACGAGCCTTGTGCACACGTGCACGAGGACACTGCACTGTAGGCACTGTCTTGGTGCACAGTTGTGTGGACACGTTTGTGTCCAATTTCATGGACACAAACAAGTTGTGTAGCATGTATTAATTATGATTATTAGTTACCAACCTCTGTTTTTAGGTTTTAAATCAATTCATTAGTAGTTGCCACTCTTTTCCTTTTGTCTGAAATGTTATGTTGTATCAGTAATTGGTTCCAGGTTCACATGTGAGTTTGTATTGGTTATTCACCTGCATTTATTGATAATTTCATGTTTTTATAGATCAAACATGCTCTCCTATATTGCTGCCTAACTATAGTTTAAGTTTTTGGATGTTGGTGTAGTATGGACTTCGAAATGTTGAAGGGAAATGTGGGGACTTTTGGTTCAGCTTTCTTAGCAATGGACAATTGATTCTTTTCATTTCTGATATGATAATTGATAGATGAATACCTGAGCTTGAGAGGGATTCAGTTTTGTTCTTAAAAAGGGTTTTGAATGTTATACTTATGATATAGTTCTAGTTCACTTTTTTTTAATGTTTAAACTAAGCTTAGGTACAGTTTTGATTTAAACCTGAGATTTGATACATGGATTGATTTCCTTTTTCTTGATTTTCCTGTCACCTGTTGCAATGTTAGCTGCACATACAAATCTGGGATTTTTGAGATGTTAAGCAATTGAAGAGAAAACTGATTTGGCTTGTGTTTTCCTGCATATTTTATTCCTGTACACTCTGGGCACTTGTACACTGGTATGGACACATTGTATTCCCTGTGAACCTTCCCTCCTCATTCCAGTTGATAAATGAGTTAATTCCTGCACACCCTCATCCTCTTCACACTGTTGTACACCCTCACCACACACACAAGTCTGTTATTTCCTGCACAGCATTCTTCCCTGTTTTCCTGAAATTTTAGACACACTGAACACATTGCACCCTACACTGTTGGCTTGAGTTTTGCACACACACTCAATTCCTCACTGTTTTCTATTTTCCTGCATTAGTTTACATACTACAAATTCCTTCACTGGTTGTTATTGCCTGCACACATTGTTGGTTATATCCTGTACACTACCCTTTCATGCACTGCCATGTTTTCCTGCACACACTGTTATGGAATCCTTGCCTTCTCTTTTCCTGTTTTTCCTGGAACACTAAACACACACATTACCCTCATACACTATTGCACTCACACACACAAGCACCTCTCTCCTTTTCTCTATGTTCTAAGTTTTACTTAGGCCTTGTTGTTGTAGGCTAAGTTGTTTTAGGCATTCAATGTCTATGTGTATGTTGTGTGAGTGTATATATATCTATATATATATATTCCTTGTTAGCTAGTGATGTAGGCTTTCTTTAACCTAGATTGTGTATATATATAGTGTTGTATATGCATAGGGTATGAGTGCTTGAAATGTTGTGTGTAGTCTAGTATAGACTTGTTAGAGGCTAGCATGTCTTGTTAGACCTAGATAGCCTAGTTTAGATCAAATTAGACTTGGTGGACCTAGTTTGACTTCTAGGGTTGACCAAAGTTGACCAAGAGTTGACTTTGGCCTAGATTGACCTAGAATCATGTAGAATGCATAGTAGGACTCCATTTTACTATTCTGGACTTGTTGTGACTTGTGCTGTTCTGATTAGGAGCCAGACACCCCTCCTCGGACAGTACTTTTATATCGGACACTCAGATACCAGGCGAGTACATTCTCTGATCATTTCATATCCTGCTTAGAATTATTTCCTGCAGTAGATTACTTTACTTGTACTGTCACGTTGGTCACACGGATTAGTACTATATGGATCTCTCCTTGGGATGTTACCCCCTTAGCGGGCGCATCGGATACTTTATGACATGTGTTTCATGTACATCATGTATTCCTTGCATCTGCGTTATTCTTGTACACTCATGTTCTCTCATGTTCTTACATGTACGTTCATGGACTCTCATGTTCTTTCATGTACGCTCATGTTTGCCCATGTGTCTCTTGTATAACCAAAATATCATGTCCGTAACGTAACTTGAACAGATCCTTGTGTATTGATTGTGGGTAGGGAGAGTATAAATGGTCATGTGATTTACCCATCATGTACACTCTGTTACTTTTCATGTTCATCATGTACAACCTAAGCCAATTACATGCCATCTCGTACTCTGACTCACTAGTCACTGCTAGTTCTCTATGTATAGTAGATATTTCTATTACAGTTCTCTCTCTGTTTACATACTGCACTTCCTTCAGTACTTGTATCTTACTTTACTGCATGTCTATATTTTCTAACCTGCTATGATCTGTTGAGATGTATTGTACTCGCTCCTGTCCTGACTGGACCTGTTGAAAATATTACAGAGGACGAGGAGGAGGCTGGTCTGGACACTTACTACGGGGCAGCCTTAGATGACACCTGCGAGCTGGACCCTCAGGAGGACCCAGCTCTAGCTGAGGATTTCATCCCGACTGTCTAGACTAGATTAGTTAGGCTGTTTATCATTTTGTAGTCTGGAGACATGTTCTAGTTAGACTTTATTCTGGAGTTCAGTATTGTATATATTCTTTCATCTAAGACCTTGAACTGTTGGATATTGCTGGGATTATCTTAGACCACTTTTCATCTATTTATTTCCTTGAGTTCTATTTCATATCGTGCTATCTCTTCCTTAGTTGTGATTGAGTTTTACTGCCATGTCACCCCCATTTCGGGGAGTATAAACTGTTTAGATAGATATTGTTAGATGTATGTTGACCTAGGACAGCGTTCTACCACCGACACTGCGGCGTAGGCTGGGCGTTGTTACGTTCTCGTACCCTCGCAGTGGGTGCGGGTCGTGACAAAACGTAAGGCATAAGAAAGATATTATACCTCCCGAGTCAAACAGATAGGGATATTGTGATCGGATGTCATCCTCACACTCCCATGTTTGACTCTCCCAAGTAGCGATGAACTCAAGCCACACGAACTAAACTGATAGTCTTGCGCTTGAGGTCTCTCTCTTTGGTCAAACAAGGACACGGGCCTTTTCTCATACGAAAAGGTTGGTACCAACAACCGTTTTCGAATGATCTAGGACATGGCTCGGGTCCGGAATATATCGTTGTAATTAGGACACATGAAACATGGCATGTGTCCCGCATAACGACGGCAGAAAGCAAGATAATAGGACATAGATACCTCTCTGCCGATTCTGGATCTGGGCCTGGGCCAGGGCGAACTGCTGAGGCCTCTGTTGCTGGAAGGCCTGGGCCTGAGACGGCAATGGACCCGGGAATGGGAGCTGCTGTGGTTGGTGAACTGGAGCTGGTTCTGGTGCTGGTGCTGGTGCTGGTCCCATGACCGAGGGACTAGTTACTGCCGACGATGATCTATTTCTGAACGGACAAGATCCTATCATGTGGCCTGGCGAACCACAAGCCAAGCATAATCCCTGTGCTCTACGGCACTCAGTAACAACATGCCCGGGCTTTCCGCAATGAGAACAACCCGTTGCGAAAGGCCGCTTCTGCTTCTGCTGCTGGGGATAGGTCGGGGTAGAATGCTGTAAGGAGGTAATCGAATCTGTCCTCGTAGCCCCAATGGTCAAGGCCCTAGCTGCTGGGGCCGGTGCTGAGGATTGGTTCATCTGGTCGCGAGACCGCTTCCGATCTCCGGTCCGGTCCGGTCCTCTATCCTTCGGGAAGTGTACTCATGCCTCCTCGCTGCTCGTAAGACGGCATCAAAAGTTTTGTGCTCGAACTGCTCTACTGCCAATATGATCTCCAAGTGGAGCCCCTGCTGAAATCGCTGTGCTCTGTCTAGCTCGGTTGCTACCAAGGTGGGAGCAAACCGACTCAACCTTGAAAACTCGGCCGCATATCCGTCGACCGTCCTGCTCATCTGTCTGAGATTACTAAACCTGGTCTGCAGGTCATACCTAGCCACTGCGTCGAAGTACTTGGTCTGGAACATATCACTGAATACTGCCCACATGACAGGCGTACCCAAACTCGCTGCTTGCATAGCCCACCAGCTGCGGGCTAGATCTAGTAACTGCAGGCGCACCACTGCCACCTTCTCTGCTTCAGGGGTTCTGGCTGCCTCCAAGATAACTTCAATGTCCTGTAGCCAGGCATCTGCAGCAATAGCATCCTCACTGCCATCGAAGAAGGGAGGGTTCAGGCGCTTGAAATTGTTGACCGCACTGTTCCCTCGAGGACCACTTCCGCTCATAGCTTCTTGTACTGCTTGCTGCAGGACATCACCTCGACGGTCCTGAGACGCAAGCAACTCATGGATGAGTCCTATCAAGACCCTATCTTCTGACCCTGCTGGCTGAACTGGCCGGACTGGGGGCACTGGTTCTCCAGAAGGCATGGCTCGAGAGGCGGCTGTTGAGGACTGATCTTGATCTTCTTGCTGTTGCTGGGCTGCCGGCCGAACTTCTTCTGGCTGATCAACAGGAGTGATGCCGCTGAAGCAATGACATCAGGAATATTAAGGAAGGACCAGGATAGAACAATGATGCAAGCATGTTATCAAGTCAGGGATTCAAGAAGATAAGAAGATACGAGTGGAGATCAAAGGCGAGTACAGATTGAGACATCTATCCGGTAAACCCTCACATTTCTTGATTGACAAGACCTGCATGGGCCACCACTTAAACCATGTCACGCACCAGAACCAGAATACTGGAGAGCGGGGGCAGACATAGCCAGCTATGTATAATGAAATGGAATCCATCTCACCATATGGTCACGGCTGTCTAGATATGTGAGGGTTTATCTACAAGCCATCAGTCTCTTAAGGTCATAAATTATCCTATTGTCTCAATCTCAACCAACTAATAACAATCACAAGATATCAGATTACCAAATATACAATTGTAAGGCGTCCCAAACATTACATATCCAGATGATCATGAAACTAGTCGTACAAAATGTAAGGACTAGCAAAAGTTAAGTCATACATGATCAACCTCGAGTTGCCAATCATGATTACAGCCCGTAGGCAGACAGAAAATAAAGTTGCAAACGAGCTAACACTTGCTCGGCGGCTAAACGCCTCAAAAGAATATTTTTACAAGGGAGTGGGAGAGCAAAATAAAACCCACTCGTTGCCCTGGTTACGCCTGGCGGTCACCATCAGGCTGGAAGACAGGTAGATCCTTTGCTGCTGCTCCGGTATCTGGCCATACAAAACCAGCTGGATTAGACCCCAGAAAGAGCAAGTGCCACAAAGGAGGCCACAAAATAAGAACTAAAGCCAGTAAATTAGCACAATAATATAATTACATAATAAGAGACAGTAATTTAAGAAAAAGCATGATAGGTGAATATAAAAGACAATCTTGTACAGAATCGATAAAGACAGAGCATATAGAAAAGCATGACAGGATGATATACGATGAGATAACCATGGAACTATTCCGATAACCAGGTCACAACCCGTAAACCAAACAAGGACCGAGGTTGTAACCCTTCGTCTGAACAGAACTTGGTTTCTCCCACCATTTATCGACAAAGTAAATATAAGAAATCCGGTCATACAATTATTCATGATATAGAATTAAGATAAAGCACGAGTAAGCGTGTCATGCCATAATCTTGTACAGGATAAGGACAGGACAAGCGGGACTAGACTCCATCCAATCAATCACGGCCAAGCAATAATTACGGCTTGCAACTTTAACTAACTAGGGTTATCACAGGCCTAGTTACTAGCAAGATGCAATGAGAATTCCATGTCCGGTTACCAGTTTGTTACTATCTGAGTGATCCCAGCAAGAAAAGGAAAAGATAGCAGGATATAGCAGACAAACTGTAGTAAGATACATGTGTCCTAAGGTACCACACTCGACGGCGGGCTGGAAGTGCGCTCATCTCGACGGATAGCAACAAATCTCAAGTATATATATATATATATAAGGCCGGGACCAAAGGGGCAACGGGTAACTGAGAAATTCTCCATGAACTATTTGATCAATCTAGTCATTAATCCTAGCCATATTCAGTATGAATCCCTGACCGTGGGAAACCAGGGATTCATGTCCTAGACATGATGCAAGACAAGACAGGTTCATTTATACAAACATATTCATCCACGGTGTCCAGGCCATTTATTCTTGTCAAGTCGTGTTAGCCGTCGCAACAGCATTAAGTTATCAAGTCAAGTTATAAGTCACAAGTTACAAGTCAAGTCAAGTCAAGTCAAGAGTGCGCCGCCATGGGCCACTATCAAGTTATCAAGTCACAAGGATTAAGTACAAGTTACAAGTTAGGTGTGCACCCCACAGGGTCATTAGCAAGGAGATCAGAGAATACCAGGATCATAATTCACAGAAATCCTGAAAACCGAACTAGTCATAAACAATTACTTAAAAATCGTGTTAGGCCGTGTCGGGTCAAGATAGTCGTGCTGTGTTGAACAAGATCTCAGGAAAACCCAATCCACAAAAGAGAAACCAAGTCGAGAAATAAAACCAATATTCCAAGAGCCAAAGGGTTTAAGCAAGGGGCCAGGGGGTTGGGCATACGTGCAAGAGCACGCACGCAGGGGGAGCATACACGCAAAAGCACGCACGCAGGGAAGCAGCGTACGCACAAAAGCACGCACGCAGGAGAGCAGCGTACGCACAAAAGCACGCACGCAGGAGAGCTGCGTACGCAGAAAAGCACGCACGCAGGGGAGCTGTGTACGCACAAAAGCACGCACGCAGGAGAGCAACGTACGCACAAAAGCACGCACGCAGGAGAGCAGCGTACGCACAAAAGCACGCACGCAGGGGGACAGCGTACGCACGAAAGCACGCACGCAGGGGGACAGCGTACGCACAAAAGCACGCACGCTGGGGGAAGCGTACGCTCAGGACATGCGTACGCTCAGGTCAGGGCACGCTCAAGTCTGCGTACCAGGGCTCGCTCAAGCCTGCGTACCAAGGCTTGCTCAAGCCTGCGTACGCAAGACACGCTCCCAACAGGAAGCGTACTCAAGTCTGCGTACGCAAGAGACACGCTTCCAACAGGAAGCGTTCTCAAGTCTGCGTACGCAAGAGACACGCTTCCAACAGGAAGCGTACTCAAGTCTGCGTACGCAGCGCTAAAGAGCGCACACAGCTCAGTGGCGTAAGCTAAGAAGCTCTACACACTGCTCACTGTCTTCTCCAAACAGCAAGAACACCATGGTTGAACCCAAAGCTTCAAAAGTTCATAACTTGGCCATCCGAACTCCAAATCCGGATTTCCAAAGTTCTAACTTGGGTGAAATTGAATTCTCTTCCACATAGAAACATCAAAACCCATAAAAATCCAACTTAAATAGATCAAAACCATGCAAATCCGAAAATAAAGAAAACCTAGATCTAGAACAATGGAGACTCCAAATCGCAAAAAGCCAAGTCCTAATGTTGATCACCATATCCTAATCTAGCAAATGGACGAATAAAATAGGGTTCTCATGTGGTGGCAAGGTGCACTTGCCTATGGGTGTGGAGAGTTGTGTGGAGGAGGAGGAAGAAGAAGAAATTAATGAAGGTTGTAATGAAAAGAGAGAGAGTTAGGTGGGGATTATAAAGAGGGTGGGATGTGGTGGAATGAAGGTGGAGCATAGGCTAAGGTGTTCCAATATGCATAAAATCGAACCAAACCAACCCAAGCCAATTAAAACCGAGCCAAGTCAAAACCCAAAATACGAGAAATACCGAAATTCCACCAGTTGAGAAAAATAAAAAATACATGCCAAAATCCAGATACGAGTATAAATACGAAATACAGGAAATACGGGAAATGAGGGTGACAAAACTTGTAAATAAACTAAAGTTATATTTGTGATAGCACTGATCAACTTTTGATGTGTCCTTATAAATAATATTTATATTTCATACAGTAGAACTGCGTCATATTAATTTAAAAAAAATCAAATTTACATACATATATGACACTTAGTTATGGATATGATATAACTAGGTGAGCATTATTTAGTTTTGAACCAAAACTGTCCCCAGCAGTCCCGGCGGTTCGGTAGAAAAATATGGTTTCGATTTCGGTTTTTAAAAAAACTATTTTTTTTGTTTGATTATGGTTTTGGGTTTCGGATTTCGACTTTGGTCTAAAACGAAAAGTCGAATAAGACTTATACATGTAAATATCCTCAATTCTATGCATATTTTGTGATTAAAAATGTGTATACGTTGAAAACAACATCTATGTATGTGCTTTAAAGTCAAACTTTGATAATTTAATAACCAATCCAACTTTGGACACAATTTTAAAATATAAAAAATGTGTATAAAAATTATAATTTTTTAATATAATTTGACTATTATCCCATCTTTGGACTGGACCAACTAAACAACATAAATATCCAGCAAAAAATTTGAGTAAACCGAATCGAATATTCGATTGATTTGATTCCATTTCGGTTTTGGCTAACTTAGGTTTGTTTTGTTTTAACTATTTCGATTGTGTTAAAATCAATTCGATTGTGTTAAAATCAAATAACCGAATCCTCACTCCTAGTTATAACTAGTTTTAACGGGTGGATCAAAAATTTTCTCTATCTATAATATAAAGCACAGTGGGTTTTTGGTCCGACCCATCTGCTTTGGTTCAACGATGATGAAATGACTAAATTGTCCCTCTCTCTATAAGAGAGGAGGAGGTACCAT
This sequence comes from Iris pallida, assembly GCA_029216955.1. NCBI lineage: Eukaryota > Viridiplantae > Streptophyta > Magnoliopsida > Asparagales > Iridaceae > Iris > Iris pallida. Next base: position 7,755,290 of record JANAVB010034616.1, on the reverse strand, counting down.
GTTGGGTGCGGAGCAACCGGTTGTTCCAACGGCACCCCCGCCTCCAGCTCCTCTTGCACCGTCCATCCCTCCGCCGCCTCCGCACCATCCTCGCCCACGCCGTCATCACCGGCCTCTTCCGTGACCCTTTCGTCGCAAGCAACCTATGTAAAACCCCTAAAATTTCTAAAAATTTATTTAGTTTTATTAAATTTAGTACTGATTTAAATTTTTGTATTGTACGTCACGTAGTCGTATTGTACGTCGTGTACGAAAATTTTATTCTTCGAAATTGCTCGACGAGTGCGAATATGTGCGAGCGTACATATTTTAGAAAAATATTTTTTTTCTATTTTTATGGTTTCAAAATAATATAGGTAATAATTATTTCTAGCTATCATTTTCAAGTTTATGGTTTTAATTATGAGAAACTTTCATTTATACAGTTATAATGATAAAGTATTTTTCCTATAAAATGGTATATTAGAAAGTATATTTATGTAAATATTATTTGTACATACATATATATTTAGTAATTATTTATTAGTTATTTTAAATAATAGTGTATTTTCGAAATTATTATTATAGCATTTTTAGAAAACATATTTTGAAATTATTGTACCAATTTAAATCTTGATTTGATTTATGGATATGTTTAAAATAGTAAATTAATTTCTATATTTGGAATTTGATTTATCCTATTCGATTTTAAACTAAAATTTAATTTGATTTAAATTAGATTTGCATTTAGATTTGGATTTGATTTCTTCTAAATTTAAACTACAAATTATCTATTTTTGGGGTTTAAAATATTCCTAGTCCATATCTAAGTGGGAATTTCTACATCCGATAAATAGGCAGGTACTCCTCCACAAATTTCCACAACATGTACGTGCCTCGTGTCGGTGTCCATCTCTTCCGTGTCAGCCGTGACGGCCTCGGGTCCGACCCGGGTGTCATTCCAATCGTATTCTAATCTACTTTTTTTTACATATACATTGTCACAATCTTCGTGTCCACACACGGACACGTCATCCACCCCCGACACCATCAATCATTTAACCCTAAACCTAAACCTAGTTTCCTGTCCCCTTCCCGGCCTCCGACCATCTACACCACCACCATCAACTTTCCACCACCTGCCGCCTCTCCCGACAACGCCTCCATGCAGCCACCCACGCCGAGACCATCAGCACACCCCGTCCACCGTACCCAACCACCAAGACAGCCACCACGGCCACAGCCACCCACCGTCACCTCCGTGTCCAGAGCCGAAACTGGATCCACATCACTCACAGTGCCGGACCCGGCCTCCTGAATCACCACCGCTATCATAGACCCGACCGGCCACCCACTGCCGCGGCGACCCCCGTCAACACCGCCGCGACCACAGACTCCATCACCCAGAGAAAAAAAAGAAAAAGAAAAAGAAAACCTAAATTAAAATCACCACCACCACTCACCTCGCCTAGTCGCCGACACCGCCGACTAGCCCCCAGAACCATCGCCCGTCGACCCTTGCCGCCGCCGCGTCTACTCCACGTGCGCGTGCACCCCGATGATCCGCCTATCCAGATCTGCTCCTCTCCTCCCTTCCCGTACTCCCTCCGCCGTCCGTTGATCCGTCGTGGCCGAAACCCCCCAGCCGCACATGGCGTTCGCCACCACCGCGTCCAGCCGGCGAACCACCGCCCGACGTCGCATCACCGCCGCGCCGCTGGAACCCTTCTCCTCCGACCCGATCCGCCGCCTCACTCCGTCTACCGCTGCCTCACTCTCCGTCGCCGGCCGACTTTCCCATCTCTTCCCCCGCTCACTCCCTCTTCCTCTTCCCCGAGCTCCATCAACTCGTTCACTTTCCCTTTTTTTTGCAGAGATGTGTGTAAGTTAGGGATTTCTTTGTTTTATTGCTGTTTATTATTATTATTATTATTATTATTATTTCTATTGTTGAATTATTATTATAATTAATATTTTTATTATCATTATATTATTGTAAATTTACTATTACTAGTTTTATTACTACTATTTTAAACAGTATGTATATTCCAGGTATTTTGGATATTAAATTATTTGTAGGTATGAATTATTAGAAGTCTTATTTTAACATCATGTTTCCTTTATGATATTCGATCTAAATTTTTTCGTAATATTTTATCTAAATTTTAGTTGCCTAAAATAAATTTTTTTTAATACTTTCCAAACATTTATTTATATATTTTTACTGATAAAATACGGTTTCCTACATAGAAATTATATTTTACAAACTTGGAGTTTTTTTTTGCCAAAAACAAATTTTCTTGATTATAAGTATTTTTGCTATAATTATTTTGACTCATAAAAACTAGTTTTCAAGTATTATAAATAGTTTTCTATTATTTATCCTTATTCTTTGATTTCTCTCATGTCCGTAACCGATCCTCATATTCCCATTCTATCACCAAATTCGTACCACCTTATGTCCACCCTAACTAAATTGACCCTTCTGGACCCAATGGAACCGACCGTGTCACCATCCGTGGTCACCTTGCATAGTTGTTGCACTGAAGTCACAGTTCATGCCACCTTGATCATCGCAGCACACCAGGCGCCCTATCAGGCAAGACACCTTGCCATTTGCTGTTTATTTATTTTAGCTCATATTTTATGCATTATTTATTATTTTTTTATGCAAAATAAACTGTGATACATGGCATAACATGTTAGAACTTACTGTTCATTTATAATTCCTGCTATGTATTATTTTTCTTACACATTAAACCTAGATTTAAGGGACCACCTTTGTGTGTTGCATTCATGGCCTTGACACGTTGTTCCACGAAGTTGTGTGTCGCGTGTAGAACACAAAAGTGCGTGATTGGCTGGCTACCAGTACGTACAAGCCGTGCGATAGGAATAACCGCTAATAAAAATTGCATGCTAGTTTGACTTAGCGGTTATAGAGGTTATTGTTGTGGATACAACATAGTAGGCATTGGGCGGGGAGGACAATTCCTTACCGTATGGGCTTCGATGCACTTTCCCTTGTGACCCGGACTCTCCGCTGGAGATACGGGGTTGATGACCCATGATTACTGACGGCCACTGACGATTCTGCGGAACGTCATGCTCTTACTGATGGGGCCTCTGGTGCCCAAGGGGGGACTATGCCGATCCTATTCAGCCAGGGCCCATGCGTAGGAAGGATTGTTCTTAACTACATATCACATAGAACGGTAGGATACCTTTATCTGTTAGGTACGAGTACTTTTGGTTTGGGTACTTGTATCTGACCGTGGCTTGGAACAATAACTTGTCGCGGATTAGTTCGTCACATCTTGTCCTTGTTTGGTTGTAGGTGTGACTTACTACTTCGATGAGAAGGTATTGAACCTTGTTGGGGTCCGAATACCATATTGGATTCTTAGCATGGAAAGATACGTCATCGTGAATTAGTTTACCATCTCATGTCCTTGTTTGGTTAGGGGGATGGTACGCTCGTTCAGTATATGCGTATTGGACCATGTTATAATTCGATTTACTTATTTATTTGAGCAATATTTATTCAGTTTATATGGCATGATATTATGTGTCTTGTTACGTCCCTCTGAGGACCTGGTTATCTCCCCAGGTGTGTGCTCTTGTCTTTCGCAGGTGTTCTAGCTCTAGCCGTGATCGTTGCTATTTCTTCGAGGATGATTGCACTTGGATCGTCTTCGCTTCGTTCGCCAAATTTATTTCTTTACTCATGTATTTTTCCTTTACTTGTTGGTAGTAGATTTATCTCCGCCTAACATATTGTATCAAGAAAATTCATTATCATTATATGATATCTTTATTCATTTATTTTGTGTGGATGAGATTAGTTATGGTTCTACTGCATTTTACAGCTTATGTATTCATACGAGGTTTCCATATATTGGAGTATACTTCGTATGAGTATAGCTGGCATGTCTACGTTCCTAGTCCTACGTATTTTGGGACTGGGGCGTTACATGTTTTTGTGGTGGCCCATGCAGGTCAAGATAAATTGTTTGGTTACTTTACCGTACCAAGCAAGCCTGCAAATAGGATTAGAAGTTTAGGATCTCATCCACCTACTTGACCTCTTTCCTTGATTTTATCTACCGTTTGACTCATCAATTGCATCTTGCTTGCTTCTTTCCATCCCTATTCTTATCTTCCCTTCGTGCTTGCTAGAGATTGACCCTACTAGTTAGTTGTCCCAAAACACCATTAGTTTAATTCTTTAAGTTGGGTAGAATACCTTATGAACTAGCAACCCCTTTGACCTAGTGACCTATATTAGCAAGCTTATTTAGATCCTAGAATCTAGAGGACCTAACCCGTCTAGCCAACCAAGGACTTGGACAAGAAGACTATAAGACGACTGTATGACTTAGAATCATTCTACCTTCTTTAAATCTTAATCTCTCGTGCCTATGTATTTACCATTTTGACTAATAATGCTAATGTAGCCTAGTTTTTGCAAGCTTATTCTTTATCGAGTTTGTTCATGACATATGCTATTGAGCGCTCACTAGCATATTGTCTAATCAGAACCGGTGCATAATGGTCTGATCAACCAAGTGCATTTTGGTTCGCTTTTGTCTATTACTCTACGTGGATGGGGACATAATTAAACTTGGCCCTTACAATCCCATCCACGACTGCCTTGACAATTCTTTTGAAATTATTCGATCGTCTTTGAATCACGTATTCGTATTCGATAAACGCCTCCTTCGAACTCTATATTGCTTTCGCCTTCACCTATTTTAGAAGGACGAAGGCGTTATACTAGAACTTCCTCTAGCTATCCTATCACCTATGACCATTATCACTCGATGTTGCCATATCTTTGTTTTGAACTACTCGACCTTTCCCTCGACCCTAAAACTATAATCTTGACTTTCTAATCACTTGAATTTAAGAGTATTACAATCGTCTCTTAAATCATATCCTCAACCTAGATTACGACCATATCGTATTATTTTTCTACGATCTAGATCGCGATTTCTTACGACATGATTTGTGAAAACATTGTCATCGTTGGATCCCCATTGATACCCCCTTGTGTTCTCTCACCCCCTACTAATTCTTAATTTCGAGGACGAAATTCTTTTAAGTTGGGTAGGATGTAAAACCCCTAAAATTTCTAAAAATTTATTTATTTTTATTAAATTTAGTACTGATTTAAATTTTTGTATTGTACGTCACGTAGTCGTATTGTACGTCGTGTACGAAAATTTTATTCTTCAAAATTGCTCGACGAGTGCGAATATGTGCGAGCGTACATATTTTTAAAAAAATATTTTTTTCTATTTTTATGGTTTCAAAATAATATAGGTAATAATTATTTCTAGCTATCATTTTCAAGTTTATGGTTTTAATTATGAAAAGCCTTTCATTTATACAGTTATAATGATAAAGTATTTTTCCTATAAAATGGTATATTAGAAAGTATATTTATGTAAATATTATTTGTACATATATATTTAGTAATTATTTATTAGTTATTTTAAATAATAGTATATTTTCGAGATTATTATTATAGCATTTTTAGAAAATATATTTTGAAATTATTGTACCAATTTAAATCTTGATTTGATTTATGGATATGTTTAAAATAGTAAATTAATATCTATATTTGGAATTTGATTTATCCTATTCGATTTTAAACTAAAATTTAATTTGATTTAAATTAGATTTGTATTTAGATTTGGATTTGATTGCTTCTAAATTTAAACTACGAATTATCTATTTTTGGGGTTTAAAATATTCCTAGTCCATATCTAAGTGGGAATTTCCACATCCTATAAATAGGCAGGTACTCATCCACATTATTCATCCACAAATTTCCACAACATGTACGTGCCTCGTGTCGGTGTCCATCTCTTCAGTGTCAGCCATGACGGCCTCGGGTCCGACCCCGGGTGTCATTCCAATCGTATTCCAATCTACTTTTTTTTACATGTACATTGTCACAATCTTCGTGTCCACACACGGACACGTCATCCACCCCCGACACCATCAATCATCTAACCCTAAACCTAAACCTAGTTTCCTGTCCCCTTCCCGGCCTCCGACCTTCTACACCACCACCAACAACTTTCTACCACCTGCCGTCTCTCCCGACAGCGCCTCCGTGCAGCCACCCACGCCGAGACCACCAGCACACCCCGTCCACCGTACCCAACCACCAAGACAGCCACGACGGCCACAGCCACCCACCGTCACCTCCGTGTCCAGAGCCAAAATCGGATCCACAGCGCCGGACCCGGCCTCATGAATCATCACCGCTATCATAGACCAGACCGGCCACCCACCGACGCGGCGACCCCCGTCAACGCCGCCGCGACCACAGACTCCATCACCCAGAGAAAGAAAAAGAAAAAGAAAACCTAAATTAAAATCACCACCACCACTCACCTCGCCTAGTCGCCGACGCCGCCGACTAGCCCCCAGAACCACCGCCCGTCGACCCTTGCCGCCGCCGCGTCTACTCCACGCGCGCGTGCACCCCGATGATCCGCCACTCCAGATCTGCTCCTCTCCTCCCCTTCCCGAACTCCCTCCGCCGTCCGTTGATCCGCCGTGGCCGAAACCCCCAGCCGCACATGGCGTTCGCCACCACCGCTTCCAGCCGGCGAACCACTGCCCGATGTCGCATCATCGCCGCACCGCTGGAACCCTTCTCCTCCGACCCGATCCGCCGCCTCACTCCGCCTACCGCCGCCTCACTCTCCGCCGCCGGCCGACTTTCCCATCTCTTCCCCCGCTCACTCCCTCTTCCTCTTCCCCGAGCTCCATCAACTCGTTCACTTTCCCTTTTTTTTGCAGAGCTATGTGTAAGTTAGGAATTTCTTTGTTTTATTGCTGTTTATTATTATTATTATTATTATTATTATTATTATTATTATTATTATTATTATTTTTTTTATTTCTATTGTTGAATTATTATTATAATCATTATTTTTATTATCATTACTATTATTGTAAATTTACTATTACTAGTTTTATTACTACTATTTTAAACAGTATGTATATTCCAGGTATTTTGGATATTAAATTATTTGTAGGTATGAATTATTAGAAGTCTTATTTTAACATCATGTTTCCTTTATGATATTCGATCTAAATTTTTTCGTAATATTTTATCTAAATTTTAGTTGCCTAAAATAAATTTTTTTTAATACTTTCCAAACATTTATTTATATATTTTCACTGATAAAATACGGTTTCCTACATAAAAATTATATTTTACAAATTTGGAGTTTTTTTTGCCAAAAACAAATTTTCTTGATTATAAGTATTTTTGCTATAATTATTTTGACTCATAAAAACTAGTTTTCAAGTATTATAAATAGTTTTCTACTATTTATCCTTATTCTTTGATTTCTCTCATGCCCGTAACCGATTCTCATATTCTCATTCTGTCACCAAATTCGTACCACCTTATGTCCATCCTAACTAAATTGACCCTTCTGGACCCAATGGAACTGACCGTGTCACCATCCGTGGTCACGTTGCATAGTTGTTGCACTGAAATCGCAGTTCATGCCACCTTGATCATCGCAGCACACCAGGCGCCCTATCAGGCAAGACACCTTACCATTTGCTGTTTATTTATTTTAGCTCATATTTCATGCATTATTCATTATTTTCTTTATGCAAAATAAACTGTGATACATGGCATAACCTGTTAGAACTTACTGTTCATTTATAATTTCTGCTATGTATTATTTTTCTTACACATTAAACCTAGATTTAAGGGACCACCTTTGTGTGTTGCATTCATGGCCTTGACACGTTGTTCCACGAAGTTGTGTGTCGCATGTAGAACACGGAAGTGCGTGATTGGCTGGCCACCAGTATGTACAAGCCGTGCGATAGGAATAACCGCTAATAGAAATTGCATGCTAGTTTGACTTAGCAGTTATAGAGATTATTGTTGTGGATACAACATAGTAGGCATTGGACGGGAAGGACAATTTCTTAGCGTATGGGCTTCGATGCACTTTCCATTGTAACCCGGACTCTCCGCTAGAGATACGGGGTTGATGACCCATGATTACTGACGGCCACTGACGATTCTGCGGAACGTCATGCTCTTACTGATGGGGCCTCTGGTGCCCAAGAGGGGACTATGCCGATCCTATTCAGCCAGGGCCCATGCGTAGGAAGGATTGTTCTTAACTACATATCACTTAGAACGGTAGGCTACCTTTATCCGTTAGGTACGAGTACTTTTGGCTTGGGTACTTGTATCTGACCGTAGTTTGGAACAATAACTTATCGCGGATTAGTTCGTCACATCTTGTCCTTGTTTGGTTGTAGGTGTGACTTACTACTTCGATGAGAAGGTATTGAACCTTGTTGGGGTCTGGATACCATATTGGATTCTTAGCATGGAAAGATACGTCATCGTGAATTAGTTTACCATCTTCTGTTCTTGTTTGGTTGGGGGGATGGTACGCTCGTTCAGTAGGTGCATATTGGACCATGTTATAATTCGATTTACTTATTTATTTGAGCAATATTTATTCATTTTATATGGTATGATATTATGTGTCTTGTTACGTCCCTCTGAGGACCTGGTTATCTCCCCAGGTGTGTGCTCTTGTCTTTCTAAGGTGTTCTAGCTCTAGCCGCGATCGTTGCTATTTCTTCGAGGATGATTGCACTTGGATCGTCTTCGCTTCGCTCGCCAAATTCATTTCTTTACTCATGTATTTTTCCTTTACTTGTTGGTAGTAGATTTGTCTCCGCCCAACATATTGTATCAAGAAAATTTATTATCATTATATGATATTTTTATTCATTTATTTTGTGTGGATGAGATTAGTGTTGGTTCTACTGCATTTTACAGCTTATGTGTTCATACGAGGTTTCCATATATTGGAGTATACTTCATATGAGTACAGCTGGCATGTCTACGTTCCTAGTCCTACGTATTTTGTGACTGGGGCGTTACAACCTCCTCCACCGCGCCGCCGACGCCGACCCTTCCTTCGTCGCCTCCCACTTCTCCGCCATGACCAACCCCAATCCTTTCTCCTTTAACACCGCCATCGCCATCTCCGCCGACCCACTCTCCATCTATTCCCAAATGCTCCGCCACCGCGTCCCTCCCGACTCCCACACATTCTCTTCCTTGCTCAACACCACCACCGCCGCCGCCGCTACCAGGTCGCTCCACGCACACGCCCTCCTTCTCGGATTCCGGTCCGACCCCTTCATGCAGACCGTACTGCTCACTGCCTACTCCCGACGCGGCTCCGCCGACCACGCCATGCGGGTGTTTGACGGAATGTCGCACAGGGACGTCTTCTCCTGGTCCGCCGCCGTCTCGGACCTCGTCGCCCTCGGACGCCCCGCGACGGTCCTACTTGTTTTTGCCTCCATGAGGTCCCACGCCGCCCCGATCGTCGCCACCGTGGTCTTTGCCGTGTACGCCTCCGCCGGGCTCGGGTCCCTGGCGCTGGTCCGGTGCCTGCACGCCTACGTCGAGAAGGCCGGATTCGTGTCCGTGCCATTATGGCACGGGTTATCCACTAGTATATCAAATAAAGATCAATGTACTTATTATTGCATTCAAGATTATGAACAAAGCTAAATGTTTATGGACCGAGTTAATAAAATACTAATAAAAAATTAGTGATCACGTATACGACGAACTGCTTAAGTTTCTGCTCAGCGACTCACCCGCATCATACCAACGACAGTTCTCATATGCGAGATTAATGTTCATCGCCATGGACGTCGCTATGTTATACGGATGTCTTCCGACAGACTGGAGACGACCCCGTGTCGCTAAGTCCAGAACCAGCGACAAAAGATCCGTCACTGAACCGTCGCCTATGACAAAACTTAAGTTACGTCCTAGTCTCATTTAGATGATTCTCCACTCTCTGTCCCTTTCAGCCCCCGACTCTCCTTCTCAACTATACTTAGCCCGCGAACCCTCCCCGGACCTTCGATAGCTCGCACAAGTCGCTGCCTCACTCCTGTGAGCCTTCGCCTCTCGACCGGAGACCGGCGTCCCACTCCAGTCTCCTTTGCTTCCTACTGTGAGCCACCAAGTCCTCCGTCTTTTCCTCCGGTAAACCCTAAGGTCTCTCTATTTACGGAATCATTGGATTGGAAAAGGCAAAGTTACTTTTCTATATGTTTGGCTGCTAAAAGAATCGAGCATGAAAGGAAAGTGATTACCAATGAAAGGAAAAGTAGGGAAAAAAAAAGATTTCATCCATCTAAGCAAGAAATTACTTTTCCACCTGGAGGTATTCACTTTCCAAATTCTTTGACGTCTTCAAACATCGGAAACGAAAATCAATGGTAGTTATAATTTTCAAAAGGAAAGAAAATGCAAAGGTCTTTTCCATTCCTTTTTTCGTGAACAAAACGAGGCATAACCGCATTTTGTTGGGAAATTTTTAGAAATGATGGAAGTTTTGATCAAGTTGTAGAGCATCCATAGTGGTAACACTCCAAACCATACTCTAAATCACTTCAAACCATACTCCAATAATTAATTTTGGAGTATTCCCTTCATGTTGGTACACAATGATATAGTCTAAATAAACACTCCAAATTGACAAGTGGCAACACTCCATTTGTTTTTCTCCTTATTTTTCTTTCATAATTGACAAGTGCCAACACTCCCAAAAAAGAATGAAGGAGAAAAGTAAATATGGTGGGCCTGCAAAAAATATAGCTCAACTAGTGGACACTCCAAATTTGGAGAGTCTCTTAGCTTTCTACCATTTTTCAAGTGTGGACAAGAGTCCATTGGAGCCATCAAGTGCTACAATATTTGGCTAAAGACCAAATATAGCACTTGAAATTAGTTCCACTGTGGATGCTCTTAATTCTAACGGGTCGATTTGGGATTCGCTAATCACTGCAATTTGGAAGATGCAATGTTATAAATTACATATGTTCTTACTTTTGTACAATTTCGATATGTTGTCTCTGCTCATCAATGACCATCGGTGCAATTTAGATACAAATTGACAATCTTGAATAATATGTTGCCTTCCATTTGCATGGTAAGGACACGTTTATGACTTTTATGGTGAAAAGTTTTATTAATTAGTAAAATAATCCATTTTTGAGAAGTTTTAATAACTTGGTATTAATTGTTGCAAATGTCAAAAAATGGGATGCTAAGGAGAAGTTAGAGTGAGGTAGGGGTTCAATGGCTTAGATAGGATGCTCGATGAGAGTAAAATGTATAGACGTATGATTGTTTATCAAGCAATAAAGTAAATTATCAAATAAACATATTTAGATTTTCAAATCGTTCATTTCATATTTTTCAGTGTCGTCATGTGAATTATTCCTTCTTTAAATGAGAATGAGAGACTAGTAATGAGAGAGGAGTATACTAGTATGCAAGCAAGAGTCAAGACCCTTTTTAAAGTGTCGGTTCCATGGATGGCACTGGCCCAACCCGAACTTAGCTCGAACACAATCTGATCCGACTCAGACCGGATTTGAATTTTCAGACGTGAGCTCGACCCGATATGCTTCTCCAAACCAAGATGAACTGTCTTGGCCTAGACCCGATAAAAATTGGTCAATTTCGGACCAAGTTGACCCAGTCCGGACCGACCAAATTCACTCAGACCCGATAAGAATCGGTCAATTTTGAACTCGAGTCAGCCCGGCCCGGCAAGTCCCAATTCACCCCTCTCCATACATCCACTACTCTCTGATAATGTCCATCTCTTTTTGATACCATCCAACAATGTCCATCCCTATATCATACCGTCCAACAAATTTAAAGTTATAATATTAATATATGACCCAAAATAGTTTCTAAGATGATTATTAATTTATAATAGTGATGTTGACTTTGATGTACAGTTTTCTTCTTCTAAAATATGACTAAAAAAATGAAGGAATTAATTGAACTATTTTGGTAGAACGCAAGTCGGTATATGCAATGCAACAACAAGAAATAAATTCTTAAATATTTTAATCAATTTTTCATCTATAGATAGCTGAGATATACATTTTCATGGACATATCTAAAGTTAATTGTTGGCATCTCTTTTATTTTGTTTTAAGCAGATATTTTGATAGTGATGACTGATAACCTCCCCCAGATTTAGACACACAATTTGAAACCGTTGAATAGTTGAGCGTAAATGTAGAGCCTATCTACCTTTGGATATTGAAGTATTTTAAAAATCGGACCGAAGATCCATTCAGATAAGATACTGGGTCGGATCAAATCGATTCAACCTGTTGGTTCAACCACTGACTCGATTAATCTATAAGTGGTCAAAGTTCATTCTCTTATGAACACTAATTTTTACAAAAAATATTTATTTACAATAGTTTTTTTTCTGAAAAAAAAATAGTGGATCAACACAGATCCGGTACGAAGAAACTGTTAGTCCCGGGGCTTGATCAAAGATGGTAAAACAGATGCAACAGAGATCTACGATGATACAAAAACCAAATAACCCGATTACAATATGGAGGAGGGAAATAGAGAAGAGAAGATCTCTCGTTCTTCCTTGCAAACGTGTTGAATTGGGACAGAACGAGTTACAATAATCTAGAGAAAGATGAGAAGAAAAAAATGCTAGGGTGTCAAAACACCGTTGCTCAAAGCAAGATTCGCCCCACACGAATTGCTTCCAGGAACCAGCAAGTTGAAGAACTTGTGGAACGCTCGAAGTCACCTCTGTTCTGACTCCTCGGATGAACTTGCAATGGCGGCAACAGCTCCTCTCTCTCTCTCTCTCTCTCTCTCTCTCTCTCTCCTTTTCTGACTTATAATTTTTCGTAGTACCCACAAAGGAGGCCAAAAGAGAGTATATATAGAGAGAGGGTAGAAACCTTAGCCGCCTCTTCAGTTATGGAAAGATTGAATCAAATCCCAAAAAGATAGGAACGAGATTAATTCAAATCCCACAAAATCCCAAAAAGATAGGAACGAGATTAATTCAAATCCCACAAAGATAGCAACGAAATTAATTCAAATCCCACAAAGATAGGATCTGAATTAATCGCATTGAATCAGTCTTTCCATAACTGACTTGTAGTCTGCACAGTCAGCGGAACCCTCCATGCGGCAGCAGCAGCCTGACCGCATAGACAGCATGAGCCGCATGCGCCCACATTACGCCTCATGAGTCCGAGTCTGAGTTCCGAGTCCGAGTCGCTATGCCCCTTTGGGACTTAGCTCCAAATGGAATTAATCCAAGAGAATGACAAAAGCATTAATGCTTAATCCTTGGAGCCTTATTCTTACCTCCTAGTAAAATCACCCACATGGTTCCCTCCTTAGGGTCACCACTCCATGTGCATCTCTCAACAACACAACCAAGTATATATGTTGAGATAATTCATGGTACATTTTCGATGTGGAACTAAAATTTTATAAGACATGTTGAGAGCAAGTTCTCTCCATGTAAAGAAAGTACCAACAGAAACTACCGTAAACCGACCTGTCTGAACAGGTTTTGAAGCACTTCTCTTCAAATTAAATAGAAACTCACATTGACAAGTGATAGCATAACAACCACCAATGCAACTAGCCAAGCTCACATCAAGAAGTTCTACAAAAATATAACGATTAATACAGTGATGTTCGACAGCAAACATCCAAATTCAAAGACTTCAAGACAAGCTAGAAAAACGACAAAAGTGTCAACAACTCAAAAAACTCATGAGTGATCGATGTGGAGACTACCGTACAAATCATGTTATCGTGGTTGCCAGACTATTCATGAAGCAGTTACCGTCTTTACTTGTTTAACCTGAAGAGAAGAATTTGTTAATACTGCATCGAAGTGAAGGCAATAAAGTTTAGAGTTGGAAGGATTAAAGTGGAGGTACCTAAGTAAGACTAATACGGTTATACTACTTATTTGTCTTATTAACATTGCCACAAAATATAGCAACGTTCACAGTATCGATTCAATTCGGTCTCGGATCCTTCTTATGAATATCGGGATTATCGGTCTCGGACCATTCTTACGAGTATCGGAATAATCAGTACTATCGACAATATCGACAATTTATGATTGAAGTATCTAATATTTGGTATCAGAAAACAAATAATTATTAATAAATTATTAACAATTTAGGGGGAAAAAAAAAATTTAGGCATGATTTTAAGTATGTTATGTGTGTTATATTACTAGTTTTGAAATTGAATGAAATAACAGTCATCACTTTTACTGATTGTTTTACTTGCAATAATTTTTTTCTTTCATTTATATGCTTTTACAATTTTACTATGCTTTTACATCCTTGTTGATTGGTTTTACAATTTTACTATGCTTTTACATCCTTGTTGATTGGTTTTTTCCATTCACTTTTCTCTGCCAAATTGACTGGAAAAAAGACATCCAACGTCGGTAGTGATGAGCATCAATAGTGGTCGGTACCGAATCGGGACATGCCAAACCTTATCGATATCGGCCGTATTGGATTGGTATCATCGGATATTGCAAACTATGATATATAGAAACTTTGGTTAATAATCTTTCAAACTGGTTTGCTTGTCCAAGAAAGAACTTCTTCAGTAGTTCATTGCCATACAATGCTATCAGAAGATGACCAGTATGTCTACTAGACAAGGTTGTAAAAATCGCTAGTCGGCCGCTAGTCGGTTGGCGGGGACTAGGGATTAATCGGACTAGTCGGGAACTAGTCGAGGACTAGTCGGATTAGTCGGTTTTGAATTTTTTATTAATATATATATATATATATATATATATATATATATATATATATATATATATATATATATATATATATATGCAATAAAAAATATAATTATGCAATATATATATCATATGACATCAAAATATTAACTTAAGTACCCAAACTCCGAAGTCTTGTACATAATCAAAATTTCACAAAAAGAAAAGGAGATAGATTAAAGTGCTCAATTATCAAAGATATCATCGTGCTCATCCACTAATGGCACATATCTTTCTTCATCGGACTCAAAGTCATCATCTCCATCATCTTCTTCGGCCTCCGAGATAAACTCTTCCTCATCAAGTTCTCTCGTGATCCTAGAGCTCCTCCTAGGTTCAAGTAGTTTATTTGCTCCCACCGCTTGGTCAAGTACCTCCCATGAAGTAGTCATATCTATAAAATATTGGAATTGGATGTTCAATTCACTTGCCATTTCACCAATATTATTATTATATATATATTAGTGTTAGTGTTTTTTA
>JANAVB010034616.1:7715123-7735123 GCA_029216955.1 Iris pallida | reverse complement strand
ATGCGGTAGCCAGAAACAGAAGGGTCTCGAGGTAGAGAGCTAGCAGAGTGACCCGTCTATGCAAATCTCAGATCGACAAAGGAGTTGGCAATAGCCTAGAACCGAGTCACGTCACGAACCTCATGTTCCCTGGAAGTTTCAACATAAAATGACTGCAGATCTGATAGGTGCTGATGAATACCCTCAAATGTCATAGGGTAGGACTGAGGAGGACCAGGTGCTGTAGGAGTAGGTGCAGGAGGAGCAGGTGCAGTAGGTGGAGGAACAGTGGCAATGCTGCAACGAGAGAGTTTGAGAACTTGGGCTCAGGGTCAACAGCACAAGTGCATAGGTCAATGTCAAATCTCTGAAAGATGCGTGAGATGATCATCGCATAAGAGAGGTTACGGTCTCTTCCGCGACATCTACCCATCATCTGAATGATAGTCTTAGGGGCAGAAAAAGGAATCCCCTTAAGAATGTGATATAGAGCAGAAATCTCAAGTGCAGTAACATCATCTTTGGAAGTGAATTTTGGAAGTAAAGTGGAATAGATGATGCGATGTAATTCGTAGTTAAACAAGTTCAAGTTATTGGCCTTGAACTTTCCAGGACGAGCACATGCGGGCACACAAAGTTTATTCTTGAAACTAACGAGGGTCGTACCATCGGAAAAATCGAAATCAGTGATGTCATCGAGCGGGACACCTTCGTTTGGAATACCAAGGATTTCTGCTAACGTTTCATCAGTAAACTCGATATCTATCCCTCCGACACGTGTTCTCGCGGTAAAAGTGTCTAACACGAAATTACAGTAAAATAATCTAATGGCATTAGTAGCTATAGAAAATTATAAAGAAACAAAGTGTTGTAACCCTAATGCCTCAAAGTAAGAACAGTGATCGGGAAAGACAGTCCATTTGATTGGAGATCCGGTACAAATAATACGCATAATGAAATCGGCATACACAATAGGGCTTGGTCGGGAGTTTTGAAGTAAAATTCGTCCGATGCACCGTCATCCGATTGGACCGAAGAAAAGAGGAAATCTGTATGTGGATCCGAAGACGATGCCTCTTCACTAGCATTGGTCTTCTTCCTCTTGAAAGGATTGAATTCCTTAGGCAATCTATCCCAAAATCTAGAAACCCTAACAATTGGAAAGTGGAGGAGAGAAGGAATTATACCTTCCGAGAGTTGGATATGTTGTAGAGGACGAAATTCTCCGCATGAATCCAAAGTTTGGACGAAGATCTCCACGCGGATTGGAAGAAGTAAGGTGGAGACAAACTAGGATTTAGGGGGCACGGCTCCTGCTGTTTAGATGATGTTTGGAAGAATGAAGAAGAGGGGGCCTCGGGTTCTGACTGGTACATATATATACCCAGCTGAACTCTAGCCGAATTCAGACCGAACTCGGGCCGAATTCGCCAAGGGTTGCCTGGCTATATATGTGTAAGAAAAATAACAATGGGCCACATTTTTTTCATTAATTCGTTTCAAATGTTTAATTCAGAGTTTAGTAATTTTAAATCTCAATCATAATATAATTAATATTATTTTATAAATTAATATTCTTTACTCAGCATCTGTCTCAGATTAGCTGTAGGAGTACTGTCCCAGCTAACGGAGGTTCACCGGTGAACTCTTAAGTTCCGCTTCGCTTCGACCGTAGTCGTGGTGACAGACAGACTCTTTTTAGGCTTGTCTCGAAAATAGTTATTGAGTATCGAATAAATTAATTAATAAAACAAAATTAATTAATATTATTGATATCTAAAATTTTTAATTCTCAACGTAAATAATTGAAACGATCTTCCGCTAGAGGTTTTGTGAGTATGTCAGCTAATTGATTCTGTGTGTCTATGTATACAAGGTCTATATCTCCATTTTGTTGATGATCTCTAAGAAAGTGATGTCTAATCTCGATATGTTTAGTACGAGAGTGACATACTGGATTCTTAGTCAAATTAATAGAACTAGTATTGTCACAGAAAATGGGTATGTGTGTAAAATGCAATCCATAGTCTTCTAAAGTTTGCTTCATCCACAAAATTTGTGCACAACAACATCCTGCTGCGATATACTCAGCCTCGGTTGTTGATAATGCAACAGAATTTTGCTTCTTACTAAACCAAGAGACTAGAGCTTTTCCTAGAAAATGACATGTGCCGCTAGTGCTTTTTCTATCTACTTTGCATCAGACAAAATCAGCATCAGAATAACCGGTTAGGTCAAATAACACGATTTTGGGATACCATAAGCCGACAGAAGAAGTGCCTTTAAGGTATCGAAAGATACGCTTAACTACGCACAGATGTGATTCCTTAGGATTAGCTTGAAAGCGTGCACATAAGCAAACACTAAACATAATGTCTGGTCGACTAGCAGTTAAATATAGCAAGCTATCGATCATACCTCGATACTTACGTATGTCGACGGGTTTGCCTTGTTCATCAATATCAAGCTTGGTTGAGGTCGCCATTGGAGTGCTAAGTGGCTTTGCTGCTTCCATGTTGAACTTCTTTAACATATCCTTTGTGTACTTTGCTTGATTTATGAACGTCCCATTGTTGGTTTGTTTGATTTGCAGTCCGAGAAAGAATTTCAGCTCTCCCATCATGCTCATCTCAAACTCATTCTGCATACACTTTGAAAATTCTTGACAAAGAGATTCATCAGTAGATCCAAAAATAATATCATCTATATAGACTTGAATTAAAAGAATATTATTATTCAAAGATTTTATAAATAATGTAGTGTCAACCTTTTCCTTTGAAAAAACCGTTATCAAGTAGAAAAGAGCTTAGACGATCATACCAAGCAAGAGGGGCTTGTTTCAAACCGTATAAGGCTTTCTTCAACTTGAAAACATATTCAGGAAATTTGAAATCAGTAAAACCGGGAGGTTGAGCTACATAAACTTCTTCTTTTATAAAACTATTTAAAAATGCACTTTTGACATCTATTTGAAATAACTTAAAATTATGAGAACATACAAATGCACATAACATACGAATGGATTCTAATCACGCAACTGGGGCATAAGTCTCATCGTAGTCGCTACCTTTTTCTTGATTGTATCCTTGAGCTACGAGTCGAGCCTTATTACGAGTCACTAAACCATTATCGTTCAGTTTATTTTGGAATACCCATCGGGTACCAATGACCGGATGATCAATGGGCTTGGGAACAAGTCCCAAACTTGATTCCGTTCGAATTGGTTTAATTCCTCTTGCATAGCATCTAACCAAAAATTATCACTACATGCTTCATCAATATTCTTGGGTTCAAACTGCGAAACAAAAGCAACACAAGAAGCTATATCTTTATTCGAGGAACGAGTACTTAAACCCATGGTAATCTCACCAATTACCAAGTCCTTTGGATGATTAGCCAAGAATCTCATCTCTTTTGGTGTAGTCTCAAGATTGCTAGTTCCGGCTTCTTTGCTTGGAGGTTCATCTGATGCCTGATGTGATGGTTCTGCATCTTTGTGTAAAGGTTTTGCAGTAGCTGTACTTGGTGTGATTATGTCTTCATTGTCATCATCGTCTAAGTGTTGATTTAGCTCATCAAACTTGACATTGATAGATTCTTCGATGATCATGGTTCTTTTGTTGAAGACTCTGTATCCTTTGCTCTTTGTTGTATAACCTAAAAATATACCTTCATTGGCCTTTTCATCAAATTTACTCAAATTATCTTTAGTATTAAGAATAAAACATTTACAACCAAAGATCTTGAAATATGAAACATTTGGTGTTCTATCAAACCATAGTTCATAGGGAGTCTTCTTCGATATAGGTCGAATTAGAACCCTATTGAGAATATAGCACGTTGTATTGACAGCTTCAGCCCATAAGTATCTAGGTAGACTTAACTGATTTAACATTACTCTAGCCATTTCAGATAGAGTTCTGTTCTTACGTTCCACAACTCCATTTTGTTGCGGAGTCCTAGGGCAAGAGAATTCATGCAGATAACCGTATGTGTCACAAAATTGCTTGAATTCTGCATTCTCAAATTCGCCGCCATGATCACTACGAATGCGAGTAATCATGAACCCTTTTTCATTCTGTACTTTCTTGCAAAAGGTGATGAATTCTGATAATGCTTCGTTCTTGCGTGCAAGAAAATAAACCCATGTATATCTAGAAAAATCATCTACAATCACAAATGCATGTAACTTACCACCTAGACTAACAATTCTACTTGGTCCAAATAAGTCCATATGCAACAGTTGTAAAGGTCTAGTGGTACTTATAGCGTTCTTGGATTTGAATACGGATTTGGTAGCTTTGTTCTTTTCACATTCACTATATACCGTATCCTTCTTGAAAGAAATATCCGGTAAGCCGCATACCAACTTCTTTGTAGATAGTCTTAAAATTGTATCCATGTTTGCATGACCGAGTCTTATATGCCATAGTTGACTCTCAACGCTTTCGGCCATCAAACATCTACCTACTTTGTTAGCATCTTCCAATAAATAGAAAACATATATGTTGTCTTCCTTAATACCTTCAAATATAGTACTACCAGTTGAACTATCAACTATAGTACATTTATCTTTTACGAAGTTAATACCATAACCGTAATCAGCTAAATGGTTTATGCTGAGCAGATTATATTTTAACTCGGTAACTAGACAAACATCTTTAATCACTGGATAGGAAGCCTTACCAATGTCACCGATACCGATTACGTACCCTTTTAAATTATTACCGAAGAAGACGTATCCTTCTTTATTCCTCTTCGACAGTGTTGCGAATAATGAAGCATCATCGGTCATGTACCGTGAGCAACCGCTGTCGAGAATCCATTTGCTTCTAGCATGTGAAGGGGGGTCCCACCTGATCGCAAGCCATCAAGCATACATTTGCAGCGTCATCTGATTGTTCGTCTTCTGAGTCGCTGGCTTCACTTTCATGCCATATGCTTGTGTTAGCGTACTTCCTTGATGTAGATTTCTTCAGGTAGCCTTTATCATATTTGCTGCTTTTCTTTGATGATGATGCTATTAGACAGTCTTTCTTCATGTGTCCTTTCTTCTTGTATCTGTAGCAAATAGGATCTTCCTCGTTGTTGTTGTTGCTGTCTTTTGTTCTCCTGTTAAATATCATGAACTTTTTAAATTTTCTTACCAGAAGAGCTTGATCTTCAGAGTCGGAGTCGCTGTCATCAGTGTCGTCCTCGACAGATCTTCTATGTTGAGCCTTGAGAGCGATCGACTTCTCTGACTTCTCCTTTGGTGTAGCATCTTCAAAGTCTTGAAGTTCTAACTCGTGAGTGAGTAGCTTACCCATGAGTGTTTCCAGAGACATTGTTCAGAGGTCTTCTCATGGTTACTATAATCCTTGCCTAGTGAAGACAAAGGATTTACAATATCCAAGAATCTTGTAAATATCTGAGTGACTGATTCACTTGGCTTCATTTTGAACGCCTCGTACTCCTGAGTAAGTCTGCTGATCTTTGACTCCTTGACTTGTGTTGTTCCTTCGTGGGTTACTTCGAGAAGTTTCCACACTTCGTTTTATGTTGTGCAAGTAGACACCCTGTTGAATTCAGTTCTGTCTAAAGCACAAATTAAAGCGTTAATAGCACGTGCGTCAAGACTGGCCTTTTTCTTTTCCTCCTCTGTATATTTGTCATGGGGTTTTTCAACTAAAACTCCATCAACATTAATACGAGGGGATTTTTTTATAGCCATCAATAACTACAGACTATAAGTCAAAATCAAGAGATTTCAGAAAGAAACTGTCACGCCCCAGAACCAGAATACTGGAGAGCGGGGGAGTGACTCAGCCAGCTACGTATTACGGGTAGAAGAATACCGTATAATACGATCAATGCTGTCTAACCAGACGAGGGGGTACATACTACATAAAAGTCTTACTATGGTCATTACACATCTATTGTCTCAATCATTCAAACAAGAAACAGAAATATAGAACATGTAAGGTAAAGCAGTAAGGCGTTCCAAACGTTCCGTCAAAATGTTCTTGAGATCTGGCTTTACAAAACATAGCCAGATGATATAGCAAGCGTACACAATTGTTATCAGCTGCAGTCTGACTTAATTACAATTATGCAAAAGTAAGTACAAGACAATCCGACTAACATGTCGGTGCCAAACGGCAAGGTATAAAGTAGATAACAAAACGAGTGGTGAAGTTAAGGAACCCACTCGAGGCCTCCTGCGATCATTCCTCTAGTATTGACCATCCTGGAGGTGGAAGTACACTGAGTCCTCGGGAACTGGCTCTAAATCTAGCCATGCAAAACCAGAGAGGTTAGACCTCTAATAGCAAGTACCACAAGGGAGCACGACATGAGAACTAAAACCAGTAAGTAAGAGAATATAACAATAGATCTCTGCTTGCTACTAGAACTCACATCACATCAAGACACTTCGAACCAACCTCCCAACCAAACAAGGACAGAAGTTGGCCCGTCATGTCCTGACATTCTGATCATCCCAGTTAGGTAACAGAGTACAGTGCACAAATAAATCATCTTGAACGGCCAATCAACTCCTACGGCTTGCTATTATGAGTCCCAAGTTATCCTGGAATAATACAATTAGGGATTCCTCAGTTCTTACTATGTACAAGCAAGGCTAGTCTATCCAGTCGATCAATTGGCCCATGCATGAATTAGACGAGTCCTAGCAGGACGCCCGTCAATATACAATATACAATAATAATAAAAGCAGATACTGTTCCCTGCCCGTGTGGCAGATTTACAGTATCTGTGGGAACCAGCCGGCCCGTCGGGTACTATTCGTCCTAAGGGGGCTGCCATGTAAGAATTCGGGAATCCATTCTCTCCATGCAATCATTATTTTATTTAACTTAATAGTCTCTACGTTGAGTGAAATCCCATGCCGTGGATCATGGTCATTCAAATGAGTACTTTCGTACGGGGTACGATATGCACAACTCTACAACGATACCAGTGCGGTTAGGTTGCAGGTCTTACATAGCGTAATGCAACAATCAAATCTATCCACGGTAATCATGCCTTGACCATAAAGTACACATGCTTCTTTTGTAGAAAAATAACTAATAAATAAATAAATAAATAGATTGAAGCCTGCATGTGCATGTATGTCAATATTCGGGATCAGCCAGTCGAGTACAATAGTTCATAACATGAACGTGTCTCATTCATTTCATTCAATAAGACGACTAGCCAGTCTCTTAGTTCCAATTAGGAATGCATGATCAATTTAGTCAAGATCACAATCATTATAAATGGTGGCAAGGCATAAAAGTCAACTAGCATTCGGTGGGGTCGAGTCTACGACTCTCAGGGTTTAATTCCAGTCAATCGGGGTATCTATAACTCAATTTACGACACATGGTACATCTCACGTGACAATCTATATTTAACAGAAATATTAACATGTCATGATTATATCAAGTTTATGCAAAAAGGCGTAAGGATATAAAATGGACGTTAAACATCTAATAAGATATCAATATACAGGGCTATAAAAGATCCAGGGTAAGCAGGCTACTCTCATGTCAGCCTACGCTCATGCCAGCGTATGCTCAGGTCAAGCTACGCTCAAGCCAGCGTATGCCCAGGTCAAGCTACACTCAAGTCAAGCTAGCGTATGGAAGTCATACGCTCCCAAAAGGCAGCGTATGAACTCCATACGACTCCTGACCATCCAAGTCAGCGTATGCAAGTCATACGCTCCCAAAAGGTAGCGTATGGACTTCATACGACTCCTGACCATCCAAGTCAGCGTATGCAAGTCATACGCTCCCAAAAGGCAGCGTATGAACTCCATACGACTCCTGACCATTCAAGTCAGCGTATGCAAGTCATACGCTCCCAAAAGGTAGCGTATGAACTTCATACGACACACGCTTCCAAAAGGTAGCGTATGCAAGACACACGCTTCCTAAAAAGGCAGCGTATGGACTCCATGCTGCGCTAAAGAGTGCGCACAGCTCAGTGACGCAGCTAAAAAGCTAGCATACACTGCTCACTGTCTTCTCCAAACAGCAAGAACTCTATGGTTGTACCCCAAGGCTTCAAAAGTTCATAACTTGGTCAAAATAAGTCCGAATCCAACTTTCCAAAGGTCAAAATTGGGTAGGATGAACTGCTCTATGACA
The DNA here is from genome assembly GCA_029216955.1 of Iris pallida. Taxonomy (NCBI): domain Eukaryota; kingdom Viridiplantae; phylum Streptophyta; class Magnoliopsida; order Asparagales; family Iridaceae; genus Iris; species Iris pallida. The sequence goes on along the minus strand of JANAVB010034616.1, from coordinate 7,727,009 downwards.
TGGAACCATCAAATCTTGAGAACAAAGGAGTTTGCTAGATCAAAACCCATAGACGACCGAAAATACAATAACTTAGATCTACAAGAAATGAACCAATGAAATCAAAATACTAAGCACTAAACTCTCTTAGAATCATGAGAGGAAGAATATTGAACCATAAAATATGGTCCTCATGTAGAGCAAGATGTACTTGCCTAGTTGATAGGTGGAGAGAGTAATGAAAGGAAGAAGAAGAAGTAATGGTGAAGAAGGAGTGAATGAGGAGAGAGAAGGGAGAGGGTGGCTTTAAATAAAAGGTGGTGGTAGGTGGGAGTTGGGCCGGGTCCAATGGATCCAATGGGTCGGGTTGCACGGGTCCAACAAGGCTAACCCGAAAGTAAAACTAAAGCAGGAATTAAAATGCAGGTAATAAAATTACAGGAAGAAATACAAAAATAAATTACAGAAAATTAATTACAGGAAATAAATTAACATAAGAATTAAAGAGCAGATAATTAATTAACAGAAACTTAATTAACATGAATTAAAGGAATTTAAATACAGGGTAATACATGATAAATACTAAAATAAATACACATGAGTTGTACATGAATAAGACTACGCATTCTGGGAACGGAGAGTGACAGAAACTCATACGTGTTTTTCAATAAGTGTAATTAGTGCCGTCAAACAGTAGAGGTCTGTTTGTGGCTTGGCCTTCACTTGTGAATTTCACAGTTGCCATGTGTAATGCTGTGATCTATATAACAATTGAATATAACTACAATTTTACCTTGCTTTACCTGTATAACCCGTTTTGATACCAATTGTAGGAACGAAATCGTAAAGTAGAATACTCTAGAGGGGGGGGTGAATAGAGTAGGCAGCAAAATATTGCTAATTAAAAATCTCGTTAGTAGTTAGATCACAGATATAATAATAATCACAAAATAAATGACAGTAATAAAAAGTGATCATAAGGCAAACGCAAACAACGAGATTTATACTGGTTTTCCTCTTGTGAGGACTAGTCCAGTCGAAAGAACTCTAGCTTCCAGTTGAATCTACTATTGGAAAATTCTGCAAGTTTTCATACGAAGTCCTTGCAACTTCTACAAACGCGAGCTTTGATACGAAGAACTCGACCAACTTCAATTGTGAAGAGTTGTATCTTCAATCAAGCCTCTAATTACAACCGCTCTAAAACTTCTAGACCGTACCGCACTGGCAAATCGACTAGAGGATTGTAACTGGCTTAGAATTTGAAAATGAAAGCTTTTGAGAACTCTTTGGAGAAAATGTAAGCTTTAGAAGAGAAGAGATTGAAAGTGAATTGGTGATTTGAAATGATCGAAATCCTTCTCTATTTATAGTTTTTCCAAAGATAGAATTCTGACAGAATTCGGACAGAACTCTTTGTAACAAACCGCAACTGAAGGGTGACCAAGTTCAAAATCAAACGTTCACATAACGTTCAACTTGGCCGAACTCTGGCTGAACTCTGGTCGAGTTCTGCTAGGGTTCTGCCAGTTGATTTTTAGAAAAATCATTTTGGCTTTTTGAAAAAATTCTTCAGAAGCTTTTTGTAAAATAGGATGTTTTTCAAAAACATAGGTCATTTTTAAAAGGATAGGGTGATGTTGAAAAACGATTGCAGATAGCCTATTTGCCAGTACGACTTGGTGTACAATGTATTCCTAGACTCAATAAAATGAAAAATTATATTGCTTTGACGGAAATACATTCTGAATGGCAAACAGCTTCGGTCTTGAACATAGTAGATATCCATCGTTGAGCAGTATCCAAAACTTCGTAGGTAAATATCTGAATTGACTTGCATTTATATCGAGACAGAGTTTGATCAATTATTAAAATCAGGTTTGACCATGACCAATGGGCCAACAATCACTACCACTAGGCTAGGGATCATTGGCTATATATATATATATATATATATATATATATATATATATATATATATATATATATATATATATATATGAGGAGGGATCCGTATCCCCTCAATTTTGTATCCCCTCTTTCACATCCATTGGATCTTGTTTAAGTCATCTAATCTTAACCGTTAATTTTTCAACGGTTAAGATTAGATGACTTAAACAAAGATCCAACGGGTGTTAACATGGGGATACATGGGGGATACAAAATTGAGGGAATGTGGATCCCTCCTATATATATATATATATATATATATATATATATATATATATATATATATATATATATATATATATATATATATTAACGATATTGTTAAATCGTTAAACAGATGTGGGGTTGTTTATTTTTTTCCAGTTAGTCTGTCCTGTAATCATGCAATTTGCATTTTTTCCTTTCAATATAATTATTTTTTTCAAAAAATAAAATAAATGGAAATAGTAATTGTGTCGAAAGCTACCACTAGAATCGATCTCTTGACCACTCGGACCGCATGCCTCACCAATACCACTAGACCAGGGTATATATGTAACAAAATTATTTGTTTATTTATTTATTTATTTATTGAAGAAGGTAATATTATTATGTCCCGAAGGCCAGCCCAAAAGCCTACATACTTGGCCCAAAGGCCACTACCCAGCCAGAATGCCCCGCACACCAGTGACGCTCCGTATCGCATCAAACCCCGCATCAGGGCTCCACCCACTACACCAAAATAAGAAATTAGGAACGCTAAGTGTTTTTTAATGTGGAACACTTATTTTCCGTTTCTAGGTACTGGAACGGTACAAAAGCATTCCAGATCATAAAAACGTTGCTAATATATGTTATTTTAATTTTTTGAAAAATAATTTATTTAGGTACACTTTTATACCCTTACAAATATGTTCCAAATTGAACTTGCACATATGTGTCTCTCACGTGATCTATAAGAAAAAGCATCCAATCCAAGCCAACGAACCTTCCTTTCTTCCCTCAGATTCACAAATGCTCCCCACTCAATGCCCTCATTACGTATTGATCCACAACCACACCCGATTTTTCCTAAACCCTAATTTCTTAGAGAAGAAGGAAAAGAAGAAGGTGCGATACAGCTCCATCCATGGTGATTCCCACGCGGAAGTACCAAAAGGAGAAGATGATGCGACAAAAGTAAGCCCTCCTCTTTCGTTCCCCTTGAGAAATAAAATAAAGTTTCAGTTTTTATATGAATCCGATGGGAAACCCACATTTCTTCGAGTTTCTGGTGGAAATTTTGTTCTATGATCAAAAAGCACAAATTTGGCCACTAGTTAGAATTTTTTTTAGCAAATTAATGATTAATTGTTGGCAAGTTTTAAGAAATCAGAGAGTAGAGCTTATTTAATGGGAATTTTGTAGTCTAACTCTTCACATGAAAGAACGCCTATGACACCATCGACCTCTCCTTAAATGTAGCTTGACCACCGACGAGGAGTCGCAGAAGAAGCTCGGGGACGAATCTAACGCCTTGACCTCCACCAAGGCCCACGACCACTCCTAGCCCCTTGTCGATGCGCATTTAGTGCTGAATATTTTTTTTCTTCTGATATCTTATACAAAATACTTGTTTTATTTGCTCTTAATTTTCTTTTTCTGTAGGTTCTGGCTATAGCAGAGGGTTTACATGATGTTTATAGTTTGGGAAAGGAAGTTGCTTCTGCTCTTATGGAAAATCTCCCCAAGGTTGTCATATAAATTTGTTGAAGTCTTTTTTTATTTGCAATTTGTTTGGTAACTGAAATCATTTTGTTAGGTTGTTTAGGTTCCTTCCCCAGGACCCCCACCCATCCCACCGCTTCCTTCTTTTTCTGACATGTCTCCTTTAACTCCATGACCTTCCTCATTCACTAGTTAATGTACATCTTCTTTAAAACTTTATTAAAGGATCACAACCATTTGGGGAATGCTTTAATTTATATCCAAGGGTGCAGTTCATATTCATTAGCATGGTCAACATACAGTTAAAAATTGTTAATAATCTAATAGAATGACTTTGTAGTAGAACCCATTAATTTAATAAATAATAATTGAAGTTTGAAACAGATTTGGCAGATTCTTCAAGATTTGAACGTGACGACTCCAATCCAATTAGCCTCAATGATGACGAAAATTCAGAAACAATGTGATGGCTGATGTTTTCACAGAGAAACATGCCATGAGATAAGACAGCTCTTGCTATAGGATTAACAATTTACATTTACTTGAAGGAAATAAATCATATATAATATATATATATATATATATATATATATATATATATATATATATATATATATATAATGCAACATCTAAAAATCTACATCTATATAGACCTATAGTATAAGCAACAACCTATGCAAAAGTATGCATTCAGACAGCATGAAGAGCCTTAACTCATCAGTAACTCCGAAAGAAATTAGAGAATTTTAGTATGAAAAATATGAATCAAACAAGTTGTTCCATGATTCCAAAAAAAAATTAAAATTAAAATTTGTTTTGGCAGCAATGGCCCACACCTGCCAAAGGTACCACGCAATCCAAACTAAGAAGAAAGAACTAGTCATATGTTCAAAATTATTACTACACTTCTACGATACAATATCAAGGTTTTATAGGCAACATATGTTAAACTTTGATAGAAAGAGATGCCGACAAAATACTCTTTCCAATCATAAACCCATGGAAAGGCCTAACCCACTATACAAGAACAACTAGCCACATCTCAGTTCTTCCGGTGAGTTATTGGTTTTTGGATCAGGTCTTACTTCTGCTCTTTACATTTTATTCTTTTGGAATTTTAATTCGTGAACGGATTATTTTGTAGGGCTTATGAGATCTGAACTTTTGTAGATGTTATTTAATAACTACCACATTTTTAAGGTTTATGTCTAGCATTTATGCTTCAATTTTGTTTGTTAGTGCTACATGCCCTACCTTTTGCTATCATATTATCTTGAGCTCTATTTAAAACCTTCAATTGTTTAGGAACCTTGGTAGTGGCACATATGCTCAGGGTGTCGAGGTCATCATTTATGTGACTGTTTGCATCTCAAAGAAGTAAGAGCTTGATGATATGTTCATGGAAACACACTAGTTTTCATGATAGGTAATTGGTACACGGTTGCAGGTGGAATTTGCTCGGTTATTATCAACACTCTCCAAAGGCTTTGGGATAAAGGTGACAGTGATCAACACTTCTCTAAAGAAGGAGAAGGAAGCCATCGAACAGTTGGGGGCTGGTGCATTCCTTATCAGTCGTTACCTTGAGAAAATGAAGGTATGCATATTATGAATACATTTTTGAACATGACAATAGGAAAAACGGATGCCTCTATTTGCTTGATGGTTGCCTAAAATTTGGTAACTTGAAAAACTATTTTTTATTTTCCCCACATTACGATAGAGTTCATATATATGATCGAAAAATGAAGGTTCATTCGTGTTCTTGATCTAGTTTCATTGTAAGAACTAATTTTTCGTCGAGCCATATAAGCCTATAGTGGAAAAGTATATTGACAGCACAACCATATCCATGGATTATTGACTTGTGCAATAGTCCCTAAATAATTTAATTGCAGGACATCACTAATGTTAGTATATCAGAGAACAACTATTTGAGTATGAGTTGGTAATAATTTTTTCTAGTTAAGCAGTAAATTAGTAAGGAATTAGTTGAGATATATGTGTGTGTGTGCGCACGCATAATAGTTTTTTCTAGTTAAGCAGCCATATCCTCCAATGTCACATGCTGGTCATTTTAAAGCTTTAACAAATGTCTCTTGCTCCAATGTTTGTTGAAAATGTCATCCCCCTTTTTCTGCTGCAAGGTTCGAAGAATTAGTTGAGATTGCTATCTAACATTCTGTCTTCTCAAACAATTTACGTAATCGAATTTCGGGACCTTCTATGGCTCTGCTGAACCACGCTATAATTATGCTTGCATTTGATTTCAGAGAGCAGTGGCTAAGGTTCGCAGATTCTAGTCTTTCAAGTTCCTACTCAACAAAAGAGGTAATATTAATTCATAAATCTTGTTCCAGGAACATTTTCTCCACAGATGGTGGTGTCAGTTAAAGTTGTAACTTGCCTTCATTTAATTCTTTTGCTCATTTTCAGGACAACATGAGAATCTTCAAGAGAAGAGGGGGAAATGATCACAGAAACTTGTCACACACTGAGTGGTTGAACACTGTTCAGTCTGAACCTGATGTTATCTCAATGTCCTTTGTGCCATTTACTTCTCTCTTAAACGGAGTTCCAGGCAGTGGTTTCTTGAGCCATGCCATCAATTTATATCTGCGTTGTATGTACCAGTTGCTCCTCCGCCTGAACTTTTTTGAGTCTGTTTTAACTCAGAACTGCATTTCTGCTAATGTTTGCTATGTACATCTAGTGCGGCACCGCTGCACTGGTAGTAGTAGATTGTAGCCAATTAAATGTTATCTGTAACTTAAGTACTAGGCTACTATCTGTTTCTTATCAAGGCAAGATTGATACGTAAGTATAGAACAAATGCTTGATATCTGTCAACAGTATTACCCATTTTTAAGGAGTTTTTTGCTTCTTCTCTATGTGGTTTAGTTTGTGTGTGCCATTTAGCATATAGAAACAATTTTTAGGATAACATCGACTGCATAAATAGATTATTCACAACAAATAGGTTGATCATATTCCCACCATGTAAGCAACAAATTGTCGTTTACCTCTCTCTCAGCAGCTGTTGTGTTTTGAATGTTTCAATATCTTTTCAGCTCCACTTGTTCTATGTAGGTTAGTGATTAATATTCACTTATAGTAGTCAGTATACACTCTGGTTAGTGTGCTTATCAATTCGTCTTCTTTGATTTCTGTCTGTCTTCCGTAGATTTGTCCAAAAATTATGAACTACGATATTCTAATCATCTTATTACCAATTTATTTAAAATGCTAATTTATTTAATACCATTTTATTTAGAATACAAATTTATTTAAAATGCCCAATAAACACTACTCAATGCCACAAAATTAAATCGGTTGGTGTGAGAAGGTGAAGGCTATCTAGATAGTGGATGTTTCATGAACCAATTATGACTGTATCACTTGTGCAGGATATGGCAGGTGGGACCATACCTGTATCCAGTACGAGCCATAATGAATACACTTAAATAGGGGTGATTTCTATTGGCTACGCCCTCTGCATATCCAATATGGAAAAACAATAGAGATATTTATAAACATACAAACGTGGAATCAACTCTCAAGTGCCACGAGATCTTCCTGCTGCTGCTGCATTGGTGTTGTGCAGCTTTTGTCTCCATCAGTGGATGTTGGGAAAAAGGCGCAGAGAAGAGAGGAGGAGATCAGACCTTGTTGGATTGATTTACTATCTGACCTCCTCTTTAAGTTAGTGAGGAATTAGTTGAGATATATGTGTGTGTGTGCACGTGCTATATCTTTGGTTCTATCCTTACAGATTTACTGCATTTTTATTATTCAATTTTCTCATATTATACAATCATAATTTTTCTTTTCATGAACTTTATTCATGTTTTCTTTCTGATGTAGGAGAAACAGGAGTGTGCATATTATTTAAGAACTGGACAATGTAAGTTCAGCAACACATGTTAATTTTACCATCCACAGCCATCTAATTCGATGGTTTCATTACGTGGTTCTGTTTATCCGAATGTACATTCCCCAACCACTCCTAGACAGCAGTCATATAATGGAGGATTAACAAGTTGGCCTTTGTCATGAGCTTCTTTCATACCAAGTCCTAGATGGCAAGCTCGTTCAAGCTACGCTCAACTTATTCTTCCTCAGGGGCTGGTTCAAATTCCTGGATGGAAAATGTATGAGAACAAAAAAAATGAGGTATGTATTGAGATCTCTCACACTTCTGTCAAATATAACCTAAGCAATCTATAAATTTATTATATAAAGTTTCTTGCTTTTGTCATAAATGCTCCATGTTTTAAAAAGCTATGTTAAGGCACTTAATTATTCTCACATTTGGCGAGACTTTTTTTTTAAACTCACATGCCATGAAGCTATCGATTTTTTTGTGTAACTTATTTTCTTTTGCTTCAGAAATTTTAAAGCCATTAATGTTTTATGTAACTCATTGTTGGCCCTTTACTGAAATTTTAAAGCCGTGAATGTTTTTAAGTTTTCTTTTGCTTTAGAAATTTTCAAGTCATGAATTTTTTTAACTCTTTACTGACCTACTCCCAATTTGAAGTAAGCAAAGTCCAGTATCTTCCATATTTGGGGATCATGACCACACATACAATAAAACATCACTCACTACTGTGGTTAGCCAACCATGAAGACTTGAGCAGTTAGCCAACCATAAAGACTTGAAAATTTGATACAATAAAGACACCCTGACAACCCATTCACAAATACCGATACACACAATAGTATACATAGGCACTAATACATTAATTACTCCTACACTGGACAATCTACACATATTGATACTGCTGTTCAGTTTATTGAATATGAAAAACTGATACTGCCTAAGGAAGAAGGAATAGAATAATAGTATCTGCTGGTCCTGCTACTGCTTTTCAGTCTCGACTAAGATACTGATAGTGCTGTTCAGTCTTCACTAAGATCCTTGAATTTACTCTTTCATCTTAAACTTACTCTGGATGAGATTAGACTTGCAACTTGCATCTATCACATTTGTGCTCTTTTTCCATTCTTAGTGATTACTAGCATCAGGATTGTCCAATTTGGTTTTTTGCTCTAGATATTAAATGTTGGGTGTTTCATGTTCCATTCTTGGAAGCATCGAAAGGGAGTATATCAGAATAGTAGACTTGACGATAGTTTTGATTGCTCACAAAAGCAAAACTGCTCATTTGTGCTGTTGTCTATCGTATATGTTTTGTTGTTTTTATTTCGATTATTTTCCAGTAACATTTTTCCCATAACAAAAAGATGTACCCATGGGAGGTAGGGGTGTTGCAACATTTTTATGATAATTGAGACTACTTTCAACCAATCAAACTTGGTAAATTATCATTTCAATGTAATCATTTTTTCTTGATAGTTTCATTTTTGAAGAAAGTAAGAGTAATGTATCTGCCGATTATCACTCACTGCACAAATGGACACATTTTTTTTATCACATGTTATCTTTTTTCATACCATTTAGCAAGGTACAATTTATATTTTGTTTTCTTCGATCATGTGCCCTTAATAATTTTTCTTGCTTTTTGCAGGATTTGTGAATCATGATAGGCTCAACGAATCGGGAAACCATGAGTTAAGATTCTCTACCATCTCCTCGCAGGAGGACACAGAACTCGGTCTCACTAGGATGAAATTTTTTGAGTCTATTTCTTCTTCTTTTTTTTTTTTCCATATTGTCTGGTATAATACATGGATTATTGGTGGAATTAAGTAGTGTACAAATTCTGGGTATTTGAACAAAACTTGGATTAAATTTTTGTGTCAATAACGATAGTGTTCTATGGTTCTTTGGTTTGTAAGAGTAAATTCTGAATGAAAAAATTGTTTGTTTTGTATATAGAATGTTGGCAACTTGGGATTGTTGGCAACTCTTTGAATTCTTTTGAAAACTGTCGATTAGATTTATTATGTATCAATGTTTGAATTTTCAGTATCAATGGAGGGACAGTGTTAGGAACTACTGGAAGAAGTCGTGCATAATATGTTATATCATTTGCTGGAAAAAAAATTAGTATCAATGGAGGGAGAGTGTTAGGAACACATTTATGGTGTTCCAAAACTGGAACTCATTTATGTTGTTCCAGTTTGTAATCTTTGAATTGTTTTGCTAGGCATGCTTTGTTGGTGTTCCAAAGTGGAACGCATTTATGGTGTTCCAATATATGTCCCTTGGAACACTTATTTTCCGTTCCAAGCAATTGGCAGCCCAAAAAGGCACATGTTATAGGTGTTCCAGAAATTATTTGGAACAGAATTTAGCCGTTCCAAAATGGTCATTTGGTGTAGTGCCACACCATGCCTCACTTAATTCCTCTACAAGAAATATTAGTGCTTCCCCATTGTTCTAACTAGTGTCCTCTGGATATATATATATATATATATATATATATATATATATATATATATATATAATATATATATATATCTATATATATATCTATATGTTGGTGTTTTGCCTTGTTGACTAGAAAGATAGTCCCACATTGTCTACAACAAATGGATATATCTCCATATAAAGCTTGCTTGAGAGAGAGATGCACATGAGGTAGAGAGGCACATGGGTACATGTGGAAGTATTTTTCTAGTGAAAAGAGGCTAACTCCACAAAGAAGCATTTATGCTTTTTGTCATGCTCATGGGATTATTCCCTATGGAGATAAGCCCCCTCGGGGCTTAGCGACTCGGGCTCAGGGCCCAAAGTGGTGCTTTGTTGGCACACTTTGCACTTAGCACTTCAGCATCAACACATGGTGCTTCGTGCCTGTGCGTCTGTCGAGTCTGCGTGCCACGCAACTGCGCACCTGTGCGCCTGCCCGTCTATGCAGTGCTTAGGCGCTGATTGGAAGATTCTGACAGTTATGGAAAGATTGAGTCAAATTTCAAATCTGTTTATGTGGAATTTGAATTTGATTCAGTTAAATCTTTTCATGATTTATTCCTATCTTTTCACAATTAGTGTACGAACAGGATTAGAGTTAGGATCTAAGCCCAACTCTATAAATACTCTCTTCTTGCCTTCATTGATGACTCACTCAGAAATTAAGAGACGAAAAGAGTAGAGAGGCCGCTGCCATCGGAGTCCATGAGTTCAGTGAGTTCTGCAAGGAGGTGATAGCGAGCATTCCAGAAGTTCTTTTGAACTTACTGGTTCCTGGGAGCAGATCGTAGCAAGGAATCTTGCTTTGAGCAACGGTGATATTCATCACCCTAACAGAGTTGCGTCTTCTTCTTCCTCCATCTCACAAAGAGACAGAGTCTTCAGCTCCATCTCACAAAGAGATAGAATCTTCAGCTCTGTCTCACAAAAAGACGAAGTCTACAGCCCCGTCTTACAAAAAGATAGAGTCTTCAAGATCATCTTGAGAAAAAATTCTCGAAGTTTCTTTCGACTACGCGCGTGTTGACAGATCCTGAGCCTTGATTCCAGAAGGAGAAAATATTCGAAGGGTTGTTGAAGCTACTGCGTTACTGTCGAAGTGGAGGAGAGATAACAACCTCTGCAAGTTGCTTATCTTTAACTCTATGGAGGACCCTCTAGCGGAGACTTATAGCAAGACAGTCAAAGCAAAGGACGTCTAGGAATCTGTAGAAAATCTCTACAAGGCAGATAAAAACAGAAACCAGATTCACGTGAATAAAAAGGTCAGGATGATGCGATTTGAGGATGACAAGGACCATGCTACCTCAAGTCAAGGAGTTCCTCAAGTTACGTCAAAAGCTGGCGGATGACGGCATGCCCTTGGTCGATGCATTTATCGTCGGGCGTGTTGTCGCCAAGCTCCCACCTGGGAGGAGCAATTTCAATCACTGTAAACCCCCTAATTTTATAGAAAATTTTATTTTATTTTAATAAATATTTCTTAGTATTTTATATTCATTTAGTTAAGAAGGTTAGTAAAAATTTATGACTTCGTAACTAGTAGATGTTTTTCTAAGTATTTTGCACAAGCTATTTTAGCAACAATACTGACGCTAATTTCTAAAGTGTTGGAAAAATTATAAAAGCTTATTTTGATTTTGGACATTCCTATATGTATAAAGGAATTTATGTATTCACACACACACACACACACACCACACACACACACACACACACACACACACACATATATATATAATATATCTATATATATTATATATATATATCTATATATATAATATATATAGAAAAATTTATAAAAGCTTATTTTGATTTTGGACATTCCTATATGTATAAAGGAATTTATGTATTCACCACCCACACACCACACAACACACCCACACACACAC
>JANAVB010034616.1:7686780-7702605 GCA_029216955.1 Iris pallida | reverse complement strand
ATTTCCCCTATGTGTATGGCTCGGCATTGGATCCATCCTTCGCTGGCGACGGGCATCACTCTCTGATTCTATTCATTATCTATTTGAGACTATGTAATGGACATATTTTTTTCATTTCTTTCTATTGAGGAGGTCGACTCCAATTTATTTAAGACTATTTTCATAGCTGTTTGGTATGGATATGTTTCCACCCCCTCTATCTTTGGACTCATTTATTTTATTCTATCTGGCTTTTGAGATCTTTGTGTTGTGCTGTGGATAGATGTAGTTATATTATGTTCTCCGGCTGTGATTATATATTCTTACAGCTTATGTATACGTACGAGGATTCCATATATTAGAGTATTCTTCTTATGTATGTAGCTGGCATGTCTACGTACTTGGTCCTATGTTTATGGATTGGGGCGTTACATGTTTTTGTGGTGCCCATGCATGCAGGTCAAACATATGTTGGGTTACATACTATGCCCAACAAGCCTGCTAGAATAGGAATAGTATCTCATCCCGACTTATTACCGCCTTTGACTTCAAGATTTTCAAACTTTCCTTGATTGCCTGAATTGCCTCATGCTTGAATCTTTCCTAACGTAACCCTCTTTTCGTGTCAGCGATATGAATCTACGAAGCGGACGCACCTCTACCTTGGCCCTCATCTGTTGAAGCGGCTACTCAGGAAAAGCATGTTCCTCCAATGACCCCGGTGACCCCGTACCAGATAGAAGCAACAGCCTACCACGACCCCGTCGACGTGCACCAGGAGACCCAAGAACCCCCAGTCATCCAGGCTGGGCAGACCACTATAGTGCACCAGTAGGGAATGTACCACTACCACCACCACCACCACCACCATTTCCTCAACAGTTCCCACCACAGTCCGAACTCAGATGCCTCTCCTCCACCTGCTGATGGAACCCCACTACTCAGTTCATGTACGCTATGATGCAAGCTCAGTGGCAGCAACTGAGCTGATGAGACAGAGCATGATGACAGCACTGACTAGGCCCCTACCTCCAACGGTACCAGTACCAGCTCTACATCCTCATGAAGGCTCTATCAGAACTTCATGGATATGAACCACAAGTCCTTCAAAGGTACTGAGGAACCACTAGAGTCACTGCATGGCTTATCGGCACAGAGAATCTACTGAAGGCATCCCAGTTGCCAGCGCATGATTGGATGACAGCGGTGGACTTCCTCTTAGCAGACAACGCTCACCACTGGTGGAAGGCTGAAGAAAGATGATTGGGCACTGGAATAACATGGAAGGAGTTTTACGACCTCTTCTATGAGAGATTCTTCCTTATTCTTGTACGAGACGTCCTCTATAACCAGTTCCTTCATCTGAAGCAAAGAACATAACGTATATGAATACGATGCAGTTCAGCCGCCTGAGCAGATTTGGGGCGGCATTGATCCTGACGAGCAGGAGGAGGCAAGAGATTCCTTTAGGGGCTTGCACCAGAGCTCAAGAGTTACACTACCACACAGTCTCCGTCTCTCATGCAGCTGTTTTGGAGGAAGCACGTACCCAGGAGCTTCTTCGCAAGAAGCAGACATAGAGACGCCCCATACTGGCAGTTGCACCAGCTAGGGCGACTCAGGGTGGAGCTATTAAAAGGCCCACGATACAGCAGCAGAGGCCTACCCCTATCAGAAGCCCATTTTCCATTACTAAGGGAAGGAAGGACATATCCAGAAAGACTGTTGGATCTGTCATGGATGGTGCTTGAGGTGTGATCTAACCCAGTATGGTCAAGGATTATCCTGAGAACATGCGATAGTATATGATCGACAAACCTGGAGGCTGACAGCTCTTGCATTTCCAGCACCTCGACTAGGACAGCAGGTGCCGGGCTTATGGCACCAACAACAGGAGCTCCTCGCCCACTATTACCTCTCCAGCCAGTGCAGTACGATAGGGCTATGCTCAAGGCCCCGTCTGAATTACGGACATGCCTTCTCGCTAGCAGTAGAGGATGTAGAAGCAGAAGGGAAAGTCATAGTAGGTATAGTTTTTTAGTTATAACATTTCCTGCTATCATGATTTTGACGTAAGAGCCACACCCTCACTAGTAAGTCATTATCTTAGCCATTTCATTTTGAGTTACTTACCATTTCCTGAAAATAGATTCATTATTATTTGTTGTCTAATTTTAAGTAAATACAAATGACTAGAGAGAATTTTCTGATATACAATTACCTCGGAACTAGTATGCAATCTTTCTCAAGAACTTGTGTTATCAATAGGAGTACGTAATGATTTCTCATTATTGGTTTTCCATAAAACCTTATTATTACTTCTGTATTTCTTAAAGCATACCATGACCAAAAATTTCCTTATACTGCAGATTTTGTCACCTTCTTCAATCTAAGGTCATGGAATATTATTTTCTCTAAATAGGGATACAGTTGATTATGTTCTACCACCATTCCTAGGATTGGCTAAAATCTTATTTGTTACCTTATAGAAAAACCCTTCTTGTTTTCTTTCATTATATTGGGGAAAATATTCTATGAGTTGGTCCAAGGAAAGGTTTGAGAAATTATATTTATCCTTGTATTACGGAATCAAAATTTTTGTAGCCAGAGAAATACTGGCGAGACAGAACTTTTGATAATGGTATCATGGCTACATATGTTTCTCTAATTCAACTTGAACCATATCCTAAGCATGTTGGTCCCTTCTCCTACATTTTCATGCATGCTAATTCAAAGCATCTCATGGATTTGGCCAAAGATAAATCCGAGAACCTATTTGACTGGCAGGGCAGGCACATACTGCAACGTCCGTTAAATTATGGATTCATAAGTTTTGTAGGCAGATGCGTGCTGGCGGGGTAAACTTTAAATGATGTGATTGGAGTATTTGGTTCTCTGATTCTATTTAGACTACATCATATGCATCCAGCTTAACTTCATATCGTTCTTGAAACTACTTTGATTATTTCCTATTTGCTTGATTATAATCTTGACGATGACCAGCCTTAGTACCAGTTAGAATAACCCGGTGCAGGTCGATAAGACAATCTGTAGAACCAGCAACAACATTGGACAATCGCATAGACGACCGTCTCGAAATTAGGAACACAACAAGCATTGGCCTAGATACACTATTCTTGATAAGACACGAGTTGATATTAGCCACACCAGCAACACCCCTAAAAGCGTAGTATTTTATCATGCGGTTATTCCAACAAACAAGATCCAAGGATCGCGACTTGATTCTTCTAATTTTATTTTATTATAATATCGTGTCTTAGCGTTAATTTCGAGAAAGTAATTCTTGGAAAGTATAGATGGTAAGCCCCTATAAATCTAGGATTTACTAGGATTTTAGATTGATCAGGTTGAATTATTCCCACTTTCTATTTATATTATTTGGTGTTCCCTACCGTAACTTTGATATTTGAAGTGCAATGTTAGTTGTTACCTTCCAACAAATTTCATATGTAAGACCAGGATGAGCCTACCTTCATCTAGGCATATCATGTCCCCCTCAAACATGTCCCCTTCTACTGTTTTTTTTATGATACGATTTTCGGGTCAAAAAAGCCAACTATAACCCTTACCGTAATATCGATGTACTTTTTGACTTCAATTAGAGACCCAATCTCGACTCAAGCTTTCGACCCAATATATGGTTATGATCCACTCGAAGCCCACAAAGCGCAGGCTCAATATTCTCGTGCCACTCTTTGGATTTTGTTCTTCTTAGAAATCTTATAACGACGTTTATCATGGTAGCCAACTTCTATAAGTTGGGTAGGGTCCTGAACCAAGAATACCTTATCTTGTAGGATATAGAGCCAATGTGGATTCCTTTTATAACTACCCCTCACTTGTTCGAAAATTAAGGTACGATTTTTATACATTAAGTTCATGTTCATTCATATTGCATTGCCTACCCCCCTCCCTATCGTTAGTTTAATTTCGAGAACAAATTTTTTATAAGTCGTGTAAAATGTAAACCCCCTAATTTTATAGAAAAATTTATCTTATTTTAATAAATATTTCTTAGTATTTTGTACTCATTTATTTAACAAGGTTAGTAATAAATTTATGACTTCGTAAATAGTAGATGTTTTCTAAGTATTTCGCACAAGCTATTTTTTGCAAAAATACTGATGAGCTAATTTCTAAAGTGTTGGAAAATTTTATAAAAGCTTATTTTGATTTTTGGACATTCCTGTATGTATAAAGGAATTTATGTATTCACATATATAGATGATATATATAATTTCTCAAACCTTTATACATATAGGAATGTCCAAAATCAAAATAAGCTTTATAATATATATATATATATATATATATATATATATATATATATATATATATATATATATAGGAATATATAGGAATATATAGGAATATCTGTATATATACATATGTATACAGATAAATATATATATATATATATATATATATATATATATATATATATATATATATATATATATATATATATATATATATATATATATATATATATTATATATATATTTTAAATATATATATATATATATATATATATATATCTATATATATATATATATATATACATATATATAAATATATATATATATATATATTATATATATATATATATATATAATATATATATATATATTATATATATATATATATATATATATATATATATAGATATATATATATATATATATATATATATATATATATATATATACATATGTATATAGATATTCCTATATATATATATAAATATATAAAAAAATATAAATATAAAGATATAAAAAATATATAAATATATAAAAAAAATATACATACATACATACATACATACATACATACATACATGTAAAGTATTTATTGAGCATAATATATACTTTATAAAAGTAATTATTGGGTACAAATATTTTTTTCCAAAAATTTATATCTCTAGGATTTTGTTTTCCTAATACACTAAAAATACTTTATAAAAAGTATTCATTATGTCGAAATATTTAAAGGATTTTATATATAAATGTTGTCGCATAAATTGTATATATATATATATATATATATATATATATATATATATATAAAATATATATATATATATATATATATATATATATATATATATATATATATATATATATATATTGATGGGATATACTCATACATATTATAGGGGAAAAAAATGGTTTGGCCACTATTCCCCGCAGGGGAACAATACTCGTCTCCCACCCGAGCATAGGGGATCACAGAGAGGATCAACTCGAATCCAAATCTCAATGGATTCTTGAGGAAATTTTTTAAAATCTTGCCAATCAATTCGCAGCCTAATCCTCCTTTAATCCAACCTCATCCCCGATTCAAAACCTGGAGTAATTCGAAAGTTAATCCGACCTAAAATAGGATTTAAACACCCTATATATATTCAAACGCCTAGGGTTCTTTAGCAAAATTCTCTCTCGATAAACCACGCTAACACAAATCTTCGACCCCAGCATCACCCCGACATCCCCGCGCACGCCCCTGACCGTCTGCACAACCGTCAGTGCGCCGGAACGGCCGTCGGCTGAAGTTAAACCATGAGAGACAGAGCAACTCTATTTTTTTGAATCGACTCCAGGTACCAAACTTCCCCTGTGAATTCTCTATGTATACTTGATCGATTACTGCTTTGTTTGATTCTTTTAGATGACAACCTAATCAGCTTTAAGCCCTGTAACTAATTCGAATTGAATCGAGTTAGAATCGAGGGGGAAATACTTGAGAAAATCAAGGAAAATTTTGTTCAACCCGAACAGTAAGGACTGTTCAAACACCCTACTTGGAAGGCCAACCCTGGCCGACCTAATAAGAAACCTAGAAATCAACTTAAAAAGACATGTACATAACATATAGGAGAGTAAAACCTTTCTCATAGAATTATTTTTCATCCACTCTACAGACAGATATTTAATCCCAAAAATCGAGAAAAACTTTTTTCAAAAACTAAAAAATTGAAATTCTTCCTGATACGGCGTACGCCCCAACAAACCGGGCGACGTGGTCGCAATCCATAAGCATTGAAAGGCTCATATGGATGTTATCGACGTATGGGAATCGATGGAACTCAGTTTCGTTGTGCGTGCACGACAAAATCGAAGCATATCCGTCGAGATACTCCGTATCGGCCACTTTACAAACTAGAACCATAATTTTATGCACGTTCGTCGTATCGAGATAAATTTTTTGCCAACAGGACCATATCGTTTTTCTGATCCTGTATGCCAAGTTTGGTCCGATTCTGATAAGGTCGACCGGAACGTCATTTTTGGCAGGCCCGTGACCGATCTAACGGACAAAATTGTACACGGCCCAATGGAATCCAACTTTGGACCTACGGTTGGGTTCGTCTCGTCAAATTGGATTCGTAGACATATATTTTGATGACTTTAGAGACAGTAGGTACTGTCACACTTTTCGGTGCAAAATGGGTCCAACGGTGGACATCATTTTGATCCGAAATTATGATTGTGCCCATGTGTCCAGAATTGGACTTTTAGACAGACGTTTTTGGACATATATTTTATTCCAAAAATGTTCGTGATATTTGTTTCAGCATCCGGAGTCGTTTGCGGGAGTTGACTTTGTGTGCTACCATTCTGAGCATCGAACTTTGCTGTTTCTGTGCACCACCCTCAGTAAGATACCTTGCCATTATATTCTATTATTTATTATCATTTTTATTTTTTTCATTTATTTAAATTATACTTATTACTTGCCGTATGTTTCTATTACACTGTGCGTCCGAGTCACACTTGGCAAGCGACTATATTAGTCATTTTATTGTTTTATTTTTATTTTTCTACATTTGCTTAGCTTTAGTGACTATCCACTGAAGATAAGGTATTGGTATATCACATATGTCCTTGACACACGCTTTAGCACGAGTTGTGATTCTCATGTAGGACTCGGACTCGCATAGTCGGTTGGCCACCGATACGTTTGAGACGTGCGACGGTTAGAAGTAACTGCCAATAGAATTAGATGTTTAGTAGACTTGGCAGTTACTAGAGGTTCATATGAGTTATAAAAATGACATAGATAAGCATTGGATGGGAAGAACAGTTCCTCGATGTATGGGCTACATATGTACTTACCATTGTACCTGAAGCTCCGCTGGAGACGCAGGTTCACCCTACTATTACTGATTCCCTTTGACGTTTATGGAACGTTACAGACGTATTCTATTACTGATTCCCTCTGACGTTCATGGAGTGTTATGGACGTAGGCACCTTGTTCCCGAAGGAAAGGGGCGATGCCAAGGCTATATAGCCAGAGTGCCCATATTTGGAGGTTGTTCTTAATTGCATAATCACTATCGAACGGTTAGGCACCCTATTACATGCATATTCTTATTTTTTATATATCACAGTTTATATGGCATATTATTTTCTTATATCTTGTTACATCCCGCTGAGGACCTGGTAAATTCTCCAGGCTTAGACGATTTCCCCAGGTGTATGGCTCGGCATTGGATCCATCATTCGCTAGCGACGATGCATCACCTTCTGATATCTAGTACATTATCTATTTGAGACTATGTAGTGGACATCTTTATTATTTCTTTTCTTCCTATTATGAGGAGGTCGGACTCCAGTTTATTTGAGACTATTTTCAAAGCTGTTTGGTAGTGGATATATATGTTTCCACCCGACTATATCTTTGGACTCGTTTATTTTATTCTATCAGGACTTTTGAGATCTTCTGTATTGTACTGTGGATGAGATGTAGTTATATTATGTTCTGGCATGTGATTATATATTCTTACAACTTATGTATACGTACGAGGATTCCATATATTAGAGTATTCTTCGTATGTATGCAGCTGGCATGTCTACGTACTTAGTCCTATCTATTATGGGACTGGGGCATTACAATTACGGATATATACCGCAAGAAGATAGAAATGGATCTAGAATGCCTCTTGTACTGGATTCATATTGAAGATGAGTTGAGGACTCAACTCAAAGTGGACACCTTATCCAAGCAGATGGCCATGGCCAACATAGTGCAAGGAGAAAACTCTAAAGGAAAGCAGAAGTCTCCTACCATAAGAAGAAAGACGTTCACCATCCGAAGGTGAAGTCGGCTCAGTTCAAGCCCAAGTCCAAAGAACCTGGGACTTGTTCCAACTGTGGCAAGAAAGGCTACAGGAAGAAACTGCAAGAAAAAATCAAAACAAAAAGTACAAGGTGAGGCTAACTTTATTGCTTTGATTGTGCAGGTTGACTCAGCTGGTGTTGACACGGACTGGTGAATAGACACTGGGATATCATGTCATGTTTGCTCAAAGAAGAAGTGGTTCACCACGTACAAACCTGTTTCTTAAAAGGTTATGGTGGCACACCAGACACAAGCTGAAGTACTTGGGATTGGAACAATGGTAAGTCGCTGACGCTTCAAAGTGTGAAGCGTGTACCGGCTATAGATATAACTACCTTGATCAGGAATTTCTGATTTTGAAATTTTTTGATTTATAAATTTGTTTCATGAATTTTAGTGTTCGTTTTGAAACCAAGATCACTATTTTTGAAAATATATAAAAATTATATTTGGATTATTTTAAATTTATTTCTAAACCTATTGCCTACCAAGCTTTCACTTGGATCGTAGATCCACTACCAAAATACAGTAAATTAGTGGCCAAAAATTAGCGACAAAATTTTTTCGTCGGAGTTAGCGACGGCTTTGTGGAAACTAGCCGACGGATTACCAACGACAAGCCGTTACATTTTTTATTTTATTTTTAGGGGGAGGAAAGGTCGCACATCCGTCGCTAGGGCGTCGGAGATATAGCGACGGATAGTCAGCCGTCGCTATGCAGTCGATTATTTGGCGGAAATTGTGTGGAGAATTGGCGGGACAATTTTTCGACTACGTAGCGACGGATATTCAGTCGGCAAGTATCAAAATAGCGACTAACGGGCGACAGATTAAAATCCGTCGCTAGTCCGTCACTACATATACGTTCCAGACTTAAATTGAAACGGCGGGGAGAACTTTTCGTATTCCCCCCAAATTCACTCTCTCTCCTCTCTCTCTTTCTCTCTCTCTCTCCCGCGGCTTCGATAATCGGCGTCGGCATCCTCTCCTCTCTCTCTTCCGAAGGTAATCCCCCCCCTCTCTCTCTCTCTCTCTCGATCTCTCTCTCTCTTGCGGTATCGTAGGGGCAGCGGGGGCAGCGGGCTTGGGGCGGGGGCGTCGGGGGCTGGGCGGCGGGCTTGGGGCAGGAGCGTCGGGGGCTGGGCGACTGGCTTGGGGCGGGGGCGTCGGGGGCTGGGCGGTGGGCTTGGGGCGGGGGCGTCGGGGGCTGGGCGACGGGCTTGGGGCGGGGGCGTCGGGGGCTGGGCGGCTGGCTTGGGGCGGGGGCGTCGGGGGCTGGGCGGCGGGCTTGGGGCGGGGGCGTCGCGGGCTGGGCGGCGGGCTTGGGACGGGGGCGTCGGGGGCTGGACGGCGGGCTTGGGGCGGCGGGCTTTGGTCGGGGGCGGCGGGGGGCTTTGCTTCTCAAATTCATCTGAGTTTATATTTTGGCTAAATAATATGTTATCCATATTGGGTGTTATCCATTAGTTTGGTGGTATTTGGATTAGTAAATGTGAATATGGGGTTTGGGTTCATGGTGTATATGTTCACTGTCTCAAGGACAGTGCGAGTTCTTCATTTGCCTTCTTTGTTAAGAATATCCTTGGGACATTCGCTTCACCAAAGTCACTGAATAAGTGAAATTTTTCCTGGAAAACTGACCCTTAGAGTGTATCAGTTGTGTGCTTCTATATCGATGTATATATCTATACATCTAACTGTGATATACATATGTGTATGTGACAATCTCAGTTAGCGACGGACTAGTGACCGGTTAGCGACGGATATTTCTAGCTCCATTTGCATTAATCTACGGTACGACATGGTGATCAGAACATAGTCCCTGCAGCCATTCGACTGGCGAGGCAAAAACTATGTAGCCGTAGATAAAGTTGACTGTCCTCCGACCCTATCCCTCGGCAATGATGATACGACAACCTATCACTATATCTTATATAGTAGTAGATGATGTCTTAGTATTACATTATGTGAGTTCATCTTGATTCTGTTATATCCTTCAGATACTAGATACGATAAGAACATATACTACACCATATGTACAGAATATAGATGATTCACACTAATGTATGCTAGAATGAATTTTGGGTTGTGTTCTGAGCCATCCGTTCTCACACTTAAAACACATAGGAATTAGTAGTGTGAAAGCGCCGGAGAGAGTGAGAGCGCCGGAGGAGGGTGGAGAGAGAGTGAGATTATAAAATGGTACGACATGGTGAAGTAGTACTGTATTTTGGCTCCAGTTCCAGCTCCATTTGTATTAATCTACGGTACGACATGGTGATCAGGACATAGTCCCTGCAGCCATTCGACTGGCGAGGCAAAAACTATGTAGCCGTAGATAAAGTTGACTGTCCTCCGACCCTCATCCCTCGGTAATGATGATACGACAACCTATCACTATATCTTATATAGTAGTAGATGATGTCTTAGTATTACATTATGTGAGTTCATCTTGATTATGTTACATTCTTCAGATACTAGATACGATTAGAACATATACTACACCATATATACAGAACATAGATGATTCACACTAATGTATGCTAAAATGAATCTTGGGTTGTGTTCTGAGCCATCCGTTCTCACACTTGGCAAAAAATCGAATTTTCTGTACTTTATCTGCTTTTGAAAATGTACTCAAATTACATGATGGTTCCTTTAGTTAGCTTGCTTATGTTACAATTATATTATTTATGAATATCGATCTTACCAGATGGCACCCATGACCCGAGGAGCGGCACGTCGTTTGAGTGAAACAGTGAATACTGAGGTGGCTCCTCCTACAGTTAAGGAGAAAGTGGCACCGGTAGCTAGTGAGACCAGGAGTTCTATTCATCCAGCACCGGTAGCTAGTGAGACCGGGAGTTCTATTTATGCAGCACTTGCAAGGGACTACATCTCTCCTCATGCCAAAGATCTCGCTTATTCGAGGTGGTTGCGTGATCGTATCACTGAGCGTTTGCGTGAGCTGTGTGGTTCTCATTAGCTATTAGTACTTATTTTTATTGGACTATTTGTATTGGGTTGTTTTTGTATTAGACTATTTGTATTGGACTACATATATGAATTAGTACTGTGTCAATCTCTGGATTGTATTGGACTACGACATGGTGATCAGGACATAGTCCCTGCAGCCATTCGACTGGCGAGGCAAAAAACTATGTATCCGTAGATGAAGTTGACTGTCCTACGACCCTCATCCCTCGGCAATGACGATACGACAACCAACCAGAGAGGATACTCTGAGAGATCCATCTGAGTAGGACGTATACTCTGAGAGATCACCTTTACAAGAATGATATCAGTAGTAGGATTGAGTGTTGGAGGAGATATTATCAAAGTATACGTCCTACTCAGATGGGTCTCTCACCGTTACTATTTTTTCTGACAGCATGGTGGATGTGCTCCGTCAACAGATTCTTGCTCCAAGCCAAAACTTTGCCCCGGAGCTAAAGTGGAAATCCTTCGTGTAGAGCTCGAGTGAGAGGTTCCTAACAGTATGGTGGTCTCCTTTGTCAAAGTATCCGTGCTCATCCCATATTGGTTGTGGGACGAGCACGGATACTTTGACAAAGGAGACCACCATGCTGTCAGGAACCTCTCACTTGAGTTCTACACGAAGGATGTCCACTTGAGCTCCGGGGCAAAGTTTTGGCTCGCAGCAAGAATCTGTTGACGGAGCACATCCACCATGCTGTCAGAAAAAAATAGTAACGGTGAGAGACCCATATGAGTAGGACGTATACTCTCATAATATCTCCTCCAATACTCAATCCCACTACTGATATCATTCTTGTAAAGGTGATCTCTCAGAGTATACGTCCTACTCAGATGGATCTATCAGAGTATCCTCTCCGGTCGGGTTGTATTCTGAGCCATCCGTTCTCACACTTCAAATACATATAAATTAGAACTATGTTTTGTATTTTCGGCGAACCTAGGGATTGGATTCTATATTTTGTATTTTGGTTTCTATATTTTGACTCCAGCTCCATTTACATTAATCTACGGTACGATATGGTGATCAGGACATAGTCCCTGCAGCCATTCGACTGGCGAGGCAGAAACTAAGTAGCCGTAGATAAAGTTGACTGTCCTCCGACCCTCATCCCTCGGCAATGATGATACGACAACCTATCACTATATCTTATATAGTAGTAGATGATGTTTTAGTATTACATTATGTGAGTTCATCTTGATTCTGTTATATCCTTCAGATACTAGATACGATAAGAACATATACTACACCATATGTACAGAACATAGATGATTCATACTAATGTATGCTAGAATGAATTTTGGGTTGTGTTCTGAGCCATCCGTTCTGATCATGCATCTTCCTTCTCCTCTCCTCCACCATGGCTCTGGACCCATCTGCTCCTTCCTACTTCCCTTCTTCTTATTTGACACTCTCAGCCACATATGATATCCACCTCAAGTGTAGAGTCGGAGGAGAAGAAGTGGGCAGGAAGAGGAGGGGGAAGCAGCACAGCCGGCGGCATGACCCGGAGGAAGTACAGATGTTTTCTTCAACATCCGTAGGAGAACTATAAGGATATATCTTTTCACAACATGTCACCTTGTCAAAGATCCTTAATGTAAATATCATGTTACCGCGGTGTTGGAAGATTATGTCAAGGTGATATGTTGTGAAAAGATATCCTTATAGTTCTCCTACGGATGTTGAAGAAAACCTCTATACTTCCTCCGGGTCATGCCGCCGGCTGTGCTGCTTCCCCCTCATCTTTATGCCCACTTCTTCTCCCCCGACTCTACACTTGAGGTGGATATCATATGTGGCTGAGAGAGTCAAATAAGAAGAAGGAAAGTAGGGAGGAGCAGATGGGTCCAGAGCCATGGCGGAGGAGAGGAGAAGAAAGATGCTTGATCAGAACTTGAGGTAGAAAAGTTGTGACGTTGATAGCATGAGAGAGGGAGAGGGTGAATGGAGGGAGGGAAGTGGCTGCATGTCTTTGGCTCACTCAAGCGGTATTTATCCTCCGACCCTCATCCCTCGGCAATGATGATACGACAACCTATCACTATATCTTATATAGTAGTAGATGATGTCTTAGTATTACATTATGTGAGTTCATCTTGATTCTGTTACATTCTTCAGATACTAGATACGATAAGAACATAGACTACACCATATGTACAGAACATAGATGATTTACACTAATGTATGCTAGAATAAATTTTGGGTTGTGTTCTGAGCCATTCGTTCCCATACTTGGCAATTAAGCATGTGAAATAGAACTGATTATGTTTAGTTTGTCTTACGATACAGATTTTCACATCCAAATTGAAATGGATCGTTACTTCGTTGATCGTACATGGATGTACTAGCGGATCAACCTCCTGGACCGTAGGTACTTATAAGTATTG
This sequence comes from Iris pallida, assembly GCA_029216955.1. Taxonomy (NCBI): domain Eukaryota; kingdom Viridiplantae; phylum Streptophyta; class Magnoliopsida; order Asparagales; family Iridaceae; genus Iris; species Iris pallida. The sequence goes on along the minus strand of JANAVB010034616.1, from coordinate 7,689,095 downwards.
ACCGTATCGGATTAGTATCGATCTATCATTTTGGTATGGGCCGTATTGGTTGGTATTGGTCTTAGCGAATTGGTATCGTCCTATCCGATATGTATCGGCCGTATAGCTAGGATTTATATTGGCCTTATCGATTTGTTATCGGTCATATCCGATAGGTATCGGCCGTGTTGGATTAGTATAGACCATTTTGGATTAGTATCGTGGAAGGTTTAGTAACAACTATACTTGGATTTCTCTCTTCTAAAGCTAGATTACCATTGCAAGAGAGTCACGAGAGCGTAGCTGGCCAGTTACAGAACATACATACTTCCTTTTCAATCTCGCTTTTCCTGATGGAAAAGGAAGCATGTATGTTACTGTAACTGGCCAATCACGATCTGGTGACTCTCTTGCAATGGTATTCTAGCTCGAGAAGAGAGAAATCCAAGTACAGTTGTTACTAAACCTTTTACGATACTAATCTGAAATGGTCTATACTAATCCAACACGGCCGATACCTATCGGATATGATCGATACCAAATCGATAAGGCCAATATAAATTCTAGCTATACGGCCGATACATGTACATATCAGATATAGGACGATACCAATTTGTTAAGGCTAATACCAATCTGATACGTCCTATACCAAACCGATAGACCGATACTAATCTGATACACTAGATACTAAGTACATCCGACCTATACCAGCGGATCCACCAATTACTGCACGATAGGCCCAACGACTTCAGTTACATCCGGTTATTGGTGAGTACATGATTACATAGTAATTATGTTAGTCTTGTGATACAGATTTTTACTCTCTCATGCTACCAACGTCACAACTTTTCCAGTGCTGCTCCCTCTAATGATGATGAACGCAAAAAACCAACGTCACAACTTTTATAATTTGAGTAAATTTTTTACCCTATATGAAAATTTCTGTTGTCAGAGAGATGGCTCCTAGGACTCGCCGAGGTGGTGCTGCTAGTCGAGGAAAGGGCCGAGGCAAAAAACCCTTGGAGGTCGACACGGAGGAAGTCTCCGTCGTCAAACAAGAGCCGGTGACTGTCAAGGAGGAGGTGTTACCAAAGGTCGAGGTCAAGGAAGAACCGATGACCATCAGGGAAGAGATTGCTCCCAAGGTTGAAGTTAAGGAGGAGCCACCGTCAGAGAGTAGTAGCATCGAGACCGACCCTCCTGTCCCTACAAAAGACCTCAACCAGATTGAGCCTTCGTATGCAAAGTGGCTGACAGAATGGTACATGCCTCAATGCAACTATGATCCCTGGCTGTGAGGATTCATCGTCTGACTTGCGGTCTTTGCTGAGGCCAAAGTCGATTTTCCTATGTGTTTTGGAATTTTGGAATATTTATGGAAATTTTGGAATATTTGTGGGAATTTTGGAATATTTGTGCTATGATTGGAATATAACGATGGATATTAGGTTACTCTTCAGGATAATTGATGTCTATTTTATATTAATTTGGTTTGGTCTATATGATTCTTGGATAATTGGTGTGCATTAAATTCGTATGTACATATTTGGTCTATGTGATTCTTGGATAATTGGTGTGCATTATATATTTGGTCTATGTGATTGTTGGATAATTGGTGTGCATTATATATTGGTTTGGTTTATGCATATTTTTGCGAACAGGGAAAGTGCTGAATTTTTTTTCAAAAAAATCTCATTTAGCGACGGACTAGTGACCGATTAGCGACGGATATTTCCAGTTTCCGACTACTGTTCGACGGCATATCCGTCGCAAACTGGAGATTTAAAAATGTTTCCAGGTAGCGACGGGTGGTCGACGGAATATCCGTCGGCAACGTTATGGTGGTATATAGTTCGACGGAATGGCGACGACTTATCCGTCGCCATGGTTCTGGAAATAGCAAGCATTTCCAGAACATGGTCGACGGATAATCCGTCAGTATTCTGTCGCTAATCCGTCCTTTGTTAGCGACGGTGATCGACGGAATAGCGACGACTCATCCGTCGCCATGGTTCTGGAAATGCCAAGCATTTCCAGAACATGGTCGACGGATAATCCGTCAGTATGCCGTCGCTAATCTGTCCTTTGTTATTGACGGCGATCGACGGAATAGCGACGGAATGATACACTCTGATACGCTATTACGACGGTTTACCGACGGACCATTACGTCGCTAGTGTCTACACAGTTCAGTATTTAATACTTGAAATGGACGAAAGTCCGTCGAAAAGTAGTCGCTAATGCTTCGTATCGTGAAGTCGAAAAGCCGTCGCAATTCCATCGCTTGACGACTACGTAGCGACGGACCTTTATTAGCGACGAGCTGATTGCCGACG
>JANAVB010034616.1:7464280-7681780 GCA_029216955.1 Iris pallida | reverse complement strand
ATTAAGAATGTTACAAGCTTTACTTCATATCTGATATGTATCCAGCAGGGGTCTTGGCCACCTTAGAACACCTAGTCCCCTTGGCAACATTGATCGCAAGAACTCCCAGGTAATCTAGAACAACTTCAATGCCAGAAAATAATATTTTTGAAATTTATTAACCCTATGAGGTATCATCTCATATAAATATCCAACAACTTGCATGTGGTCATGTCCAAAAAATACATAATGCAACAATGATATCTTAAACCTACAAATCCAAACAAATGTCATAATGCACATATATTGCAAGTATGGATGAAGGAAGAACTCACGGAAAGGGTGGTGGGAAGCAAAGCAACTAAAAATCAAGTTGTAGCACTAAAAATATTATTGTTTGGTAAGAAATATATCAAAAATATTATGAACAAAATTCTAGCATGTCTATCAACAACTAGGAGCTTAACCTTAAAACGGCGAACCAAACCCATTACACCTTGACATGCTATTGGATTCTAAAGAAGAAAATAAAGTATTGCCTAGAGAGCACTGAAATATTGCCTTGAGCTTAGGGGCACCATCAAAAATTCACTCGGAAGTCGATTAGCAGCAAAGAACAATCTTAAGTAGTCCGCGACTCAATTATTGTGGCATGAAAATCACTGTTGTCTTCTATAACACATTTCTATGGGTACGTGACCATAACCAATTTAGCTCAACTAATGATGCTGATAGTAAACTTAATGTGTCAAAGTCACAATTTGTATGATATAGCAGTTGGGAATAAACATCTTCTATTTTCTGAGGATGCTCCAATAAAGCAAGGTGACAAGACTCCTTCAAACCACACAAGTAGACAGTATCTGCACCTTTGAGGCTTTGAGCAACAAACAATCAGACATAACCCCTAACAATCTGTAGTGGAAACAAACCACCATGCTGGGCAAAACGTAATATTTGTCATAGTTTTCATTAAAGCCTCGTTTGGTTCGCGGAATCGTGAGGTTGGGAAAGCAAAGTCATTACTTTCCTATGTTTGGGTGCCAAAAGAATTGAGGAAAGGATAAGAGTTTAATGGAGGAATTTTAAAATTACTGGACCAAAAAGTTACTGAAAGTTTGAACCACAATACATTTATAGGTCTTGCTCTGTTTACATATGCATTATGCAGCCTATCTGATATTAGTATTACTTATCAAAGTTAACTATGCATCAGTGTGTTTCTTATTTAGTAATTTTTATATAAAATAAAATGAAAATGCACTGAGAAGAAGCATCTTTTCATCAATGAGCAATAAGTTAGTGAATAATACAATCCTCCCAAATTTTTGCTTGCTTTTACAAAATTCATGCAATAGATAGGAGGAATATTTAATATATTGTTCTTTATATATCGTTCAGCCGCATTATACAAAATTCATAAAATAGAAGAACAATAACACATGATGTTGCAGTAATGGGCACTCTTTAACGGAACATGAATGAAGAATATTAGGCAAGAGGAAAGGAATTTGATGAAGACGAAGAAGAAACTCGAAGACGCAGGATCCAAATCCGAAAAACTAACAAAAAACGAGGAAAGAAAAAGAACACACAGGAATTAGAGAACCTGGCTTGCGATATCGATTTTCGGGATGGCTGCGTCCCTACCTAAGATCTCGTTGGCGGGATGGCTTGTGGCCTCGTCGGCGAGATGGCTTGCGGTCTCGTCGGCGGGATGGCTTGCGATCTCGTCGTCGGGAGAGGAAGGCTGGATGAATAGAGGAAGGGTTTGCGTTTGGGGGGAGGGAACACTTTCTGTATTTAAAGGGGTAGGAAGGGTTCATTTTTGGAACGATTTTCTAATCCTATTAGTCATGGGAGATTGAGGATAATATTGTGGTATTTTAATTTGGCACATGTTTGGAACGATATAAAATCGTACCTAAAATAAATTATTTTTTCTAGAAGTTAAATTAAGTACATTTGGAATATTTTTTTTTATTTGAAACACTTTTATTCTGTTCCAGCACCTAGATACAAAAAATGAGTGTTCCGAATTGAAAAATGTATAGTGTTTCTAATTTACCATTTGGTGTAGTGCCGGCGAATCAAGCCACCACCAACAACTCATCCATATCCAACCACCGCCACCATCCCAAGAGTATCACCAACCAGACCTCACCAATTCAGATCCCGAGAATTCAGAGCTACTCACCTCGCAACCGACCCGCTGCACCGGGAGCCAGAGTTCGATGGCAGCCAAGCTCCGCTTTGCCGTCCAACGTCACCGGCAATGAACGATCCCGACCATTCCGAAGATCCGTGTAGATCCGTCTTCGTCCTCCTCAAGCTTCGTCAGCCGGGGTAGCTCCTCGAGCCGAGGCTCAACGTCGCCCGTACCGAGATCTGACGACCGAATCGGTCGGATGTGATTATTCCGACCGGAGCTGCTGACCGCGAACCAAGGCTGGCCGATCCCCGCGCGGCCGTCGACACTTCCTGAGGTCAGATCCGTGGGTTGATCACGATCGCCGATCCAAATCCAGTCTACCGCTCACGGTCAGTCACCGCCGACTCGAGTGATCCGGTCAGTTCCAGCCGGCTTCCCACCGCATCGGCAACGCCAATCGACCAAGCCACTCCGACGATCACCGTTGGTAACTCTCGATCTCACCTTCTCTTCTCTTTCTTCAGACCGTCCCCTCTTCTTCAAAAATTCATCTTCTCCTCTGAAAATGTCAACTGACATTCCCTCTCCGAGTGGAGAGACTCAGTTGAGCCCTAAATATGAAACTGTGGGCTGGAGCCCAATGCCAGTTATATGGGCTGGGCTCTAAGCCCAGATGTTAAATTTTTTTAATTAGAAATTAATGCTAATTTTCTATGTAAATGAGTAGCTGTGGGCTTTGGCTTCAAGCCCGAGTTTAATTTGATTAATTTTATTTTAATAAAGGAATTTGTCAATAGGTTGGGCTTTGAGCTTTAGCTACTGTTCTTAATAAAACTTTTCGTTTACTTTGGGCTGGGATATTATTTGTTGGCCAACATTTATTAAATTTCTTCTAATAATAAATAACTGTTAATTTTTAGTAATTCATTAGATATACTTTTATAGTGTTTCTATTTTTTTTAATAGTCATCTAAAATATGATTAGTAAATTAGTTAAACAAATGATTAGTTAATATTGATACAGTTAATTTTGATCTAAGTAATATTTTATAGCAAATGTTTTGCTAGTATCTAGTCATAATTTATTTTAATTATATGTAGAGGCTATTATATATGGTTCTCTTTAACTTAACCGTATAATTAGGTTACCAAATAGTGGTTAGCATAATTAGTTAGTTTATAGATAGCTAGTTGCCATTGTTAGAAATTAACCTATATTCTTGTCCTACTCTAGGTGGAGAATTTAAGACTCATTTGATTTGCAAGGACAAAGGCAAGTACACCGACTCGAACCCTTTACTCTGTATTTCTGTCTTGCTTCATGTTCCCATATTGACACGTTGTACACATGATTGTTCATTATTTACCGTTCATCGTTCATAGTTCACTGTTCTTACTTGTACATTGGGGTGGAGAAATACTACAGATATGTGACTAATCATATTTTAGCTAGGCATTGACTAATAGCTTAGGTCTCACATCGTGCACGTGGGACTCTAAGCCGTACTATTATTCATGTGCTCATTGTTCATTGTTTACCCAGCCGGTCACATACTATGATAGTTATTTCAAATGCGTGTTACACTAGTAGTATAGTTTATTATTTCTGGATCTGGTACCATAGTTCATCATTTTTCATGTACTACAGTTTTATATTCCTGTCTTGTACCATAGTTTATACTGTGACTCTTTTCATGCATTTGATTTTACATTGTTTAGTGCTTCTTATCGGGGTTGTACTTTGCTCTTTTCCTGATTGGATTCGTTGTAGGTGTCGGGGCATTCTACTTTAGCTTTATGGTTTACAGGATGGGATGATGGTTGGGTAGCCTGGAGGCTCCGAAGAGATTAGTGATGAGTTGGAACTTATTGTACAGTTTTACTTTTAAATTGATGATTTTGTATTATAAAGTCATGGTGATTTGTAATATTATTTAGCACGTGTTTAGATGCTGTGATGTGTTTTCATGATGTGACTTGAGATATTAGATGCTTAGTACAGCTTACTACGTTGTATCTTCCAAAGTAGGTTGGGCGTGTCCGACTCGTGTCTTATTATCCGGGAGCGGGTCATGACATGTTTTTAGTGGTGGCATGCAGGTCAGTCCAATGGTGCCTAGGATTAGAGTCCCATTGGAAACCTGCGATATAGGAATGTTCAATCACAGCTTAGGCCGAATTGCTTGATTATATATATGTATATAATATGTGTGCTATGATTAATATTTTCTCATAGGTGGCTAAGTGTGTGGTGGCCCATGCATATCAGAGCATATCGTATCGGTTACGTAACTGTACTGATACGAGCCTGCGAATACGACTAAACCTTAGAAATCTCAATCCACTCTGCCTTGAAAATTCTCCTAGAAATTCTCTACGTCCTTGAAAACTCCATATTTGCTCTCGATTATACTTCCTTGCTTTCCGTACTATTGATTCTCGTCCCCTTTTATTTCCAGGTGACGAACGATCGTGCTGTCTAGAATTTACCGGACATTCTTAAGTTATAGTATAATACTGCTTGATTATTGAGTTTTGGTTGTTTATAGATATGAGGGATTATAGATGCCATATGCCCTAGATATCTGTTGGAAGGACTGTTAGCCAGTAGTTAGAAGATTATAAGATTTTAGTGACCGTATTTTGAGGAGTAGTATGACCAAAGGTGGGTAGAATTTCTCAAGTACTCGGAGTTATAAAATGACTAGAGAAGGCTATAAGATAATTTTTGAGAAATTAAATTTGAGGAGATTAAGGTAATAGTAGACTTTGATTTTTTAAGGCATAGTTATGAATTAGAATTTCGAGGACGAAATTATTTTAACGTGGGTAGATTTGTAGCTCCCCTTCCAGAAAATTTTTGGATTATTTTTTTTATTATTTATTTGATTTAAAATGGTGATTTTTATATTTTTTTATAAATAATTATTTAGTTAATTATTACGGTAGATGACTTTAGCCAAGGTAGAGTTTTGAAGTACAAGACGACTAGGAATCATGGCACGGATAGTGCAGTGGCGTGCCTTGACTAGTGTATTAGCCATGCCTAGGAAGGCCGAGCCATAGTGATGTCCTAACTAGAAAAACCAGGCCAAGTTGTGACTCAACCTCTAAAAGACGTTTTAATTATTTAATATTTAGATTATTGATTTTTAGAAGACTCGGCCGCACCAAACTGACCCGAACCCAACCCAATCCCGTGTAGGCTCGTAGTGAGACCAAAGGCGTCCATATAGACGTATGTCGTATCACTATTTTAATTTAGTGACCCGATAGCCGATTTCACAAAGGTGGTTGTATTTATATATATTATAAGTTCTTAATATTAAATAATGTTTTGTTGATAATATAGTAAATATTTGTCCTTAACAAATATGTTGGACTTTATAGGAATTATCTAGGATATATATATACTTGTATATATATATAAAATATATATATATATATATATATATATATATATATATATATATATATATATATATATATATATATATATATATATATACTTGTATATATATATATATATATATATATATAGAAGCATATTTATGGTATATGGTAAATTAGGCTTTTATATATATATATATATATATATATATATATATAATATTATTGTATTTAATTTATGTGAATTTTAGTATATAGATTGAAGTATATTGTATTTCTATTATAAATTGTATTTAGAATATTTTATTCCTTATATTTGAATGTATACATGTATGTGTATATATATAAATACTCGTATATATGTATATGTACATATATAAATATACGTATGTATGTATAGATATATATATATAGTTTTAGATATATAGATATAAGTAAATGTATGTGTGTATATGTGTGTGTACGTGTATATATAAAAAAAATATAGATATAAGTAAATGTATATATATGTGTGTACGTGTATATATAAATATATGTGTGTATGTATACTATAGGTATATATATATATATATTGCTAAAAGAAAAAGAAAAACAAAAGGAGGTAAAACAAGCAACCAGGCCGAGCCAGCCCAGCATAGGCCAGCCCAGCCCGGCCCACAACAGAGCAGCCCAAGTCATTTCCCACGCACAGGAATTCCATACGAATAATCCAAACTCAATAGGGGAGCAGCCCCACCCGATAACAGCTAAACCCGAGCTTACCCATCCCATACCCGAGCTAATTCCCCCCTCCCCCCGCTGAACAGCCGAACCCGAGAGGGATTATAAATATACATCTGTATATGTATACAATAGGGAATCGAGAAAAGAAGAACAGAGTAGCAACGGAAGAACGCAAACCCTAACGCCGCGCCACCCTGGGCACCTCCCCACCATGTCCCGGCGACCCTCCCCCCCGACGACCGCGCCGCCGTGCGGGGCCATCCGTCGGCCGGAAACAGAGTACCGCATAGCATTAATGGCGGGTGGAGTGAGCAACTTCGCGGCGATTTTTCTCCCTCGACGACAGATCCCTTCGCGAACCGTTTGTTAAGGTACGACCACAAACTAAGCATCTTTAGACCCCTATAATTAGTTCGAATCTAGATGGCCGAGGTTGTCCAGAAAATTGAGTTGTAGTTGACAAAAAACCCGCTAGTAAACAGGGTAGAACCCGGCCACAACACCCAAGTTGTAAGGCAAATTAATGGCAAACCATAGACAGCCTAGGAAATCTATCTGAACAGTATTTTAGTCAACCTAAACAGCATCGAAACCCTTTTTGTAGTTTTATGTTTCATCGAATATATGTTGAGATATTCGTCTTCCAAAACAGAGAAAAACTACGTTCAAAACAGTTTTAACTTTAGAAAAACTCTTCGATACGACGTGGGTTCCGCCAATCCGGGCGATGTGGTCACGAACCGAAAGCATCGAAAGGTACGTAACGGCTTCGTAGACGTGTGGGCTTTGACAGAATTCAAATTGTCACGTGTGCGCGACGAATTTGATGCGTATCCGACAAAATTTACCGTATCGGCCTCTTTGCAAATTTCCAAATTACTTTGTGCACGCTCGTTAGATCAAAACGAAACTTGTGCCAAAAGGATCGTATCGTTTTTCTGGTCCTGTATGCTAAGTTTGGTCTGATTCTGAGACAGTTGATCGGATCGCCGTTTTGCGGGCCCCACGATCCGATTCAACGGACGATTTTGTGCACGGCTCACCGGAATCCACAATTGGACATATTGTTGGGTTCGTTTCGAAAAACCAGATCCGTAGACTTGTAGTTTGATGACTTTAGAGACCATTGACTCTGGCACATTTTTTGGTGCAAAGCGGGTCCAACGGCGGACACCGTTTTGGCCCAAAATTACCGTTTTGCCCCTGTATCCAGAATTGGGCTTAAGGACATGCAATCCTAGCTAATTTGACTATTCTGAGAATGTTGGCAATATTTATTTCAGCTTTCGGAGACAGTTGTGATGACTTGGACTTTATGGCTTATCAGTTGACTATATATTTGTTGGATCTGCGTACAACCTCCAGACAAGTATACCTTGCCTTCTTCTACAGTTTTATTTACATGCATTGTATTTCATTTTTCAGTTTTGGTTGTTTATGGACATGTGCTTTTCGTATTATATTCTTTTGAGTTGTTTTTATTGCATCTAGCTGTGTTCATGTTTGGTCTTATGGTTCACACTTGGAGTTTCTCGTCAGTACTTTGCTTGAGTCGTGTCATAGAACGAGTACGTGTAATTGAACTGCTAAATCCTTGATATTGTTTCCTTGGCACCAGAGAATCCACACTCGGGACAAGGGTGTTTTTCTTGATCTGTTTACATCCGTGAGTCCACACTCGGGACGAGGATGTCGATTATTTGCACCAGAGAGTCCACACTCGGGACTAGGGTGTTGACTTGACTTGACTTGCACCAGAGAGTCCACACTCGGGACGAGAGTATTTACATCAAAGAGTCCACCCTCGGGACGAGGATGTTATACTTGCAGCAGAGAGTCCACACTCGGGACGAGGGTGCCTTGCCGTGAACTAACCAGAGAGTCCACACTCGGGACGAGGGTTAGTACTAACCAGAGAGTCCACACTCGGGACAAGGGTTAGTACTAACCAGAGAGTCCACACTCAGGACGAGGGTTAGTGTTTAGTTCAAACCCATGAGTCCACACTCGGGATGAGGGTTTGGTTCTGCCATTGATCTCGTATTCATTGTTCGCTCGGTAGTTCATTTACGCGTAGTTGTTCTAGTGTTCGTGTGTTCGTGTTCGTGTTCGTAGTCATTTGTCGTGTTCCTATTTTTTTGTTTATTTTCTTGCGCATGATAAAACTGTTAGATAGACATGTATATTATGTATCTTGCTATGTCCTCTGAGGACCTGATGATCTCTTCAGGTTTAGCAATTGCATAGAGTTAGCTAGTAGTTCTGGATGGCGGAAGATTTGCGGTTCTTGTGAGATTCAGGTATCATTATTATGTTTGTTATCCTTTCATGCTCTACATTCCTTATCATGAGTTATCCTGTTTATTGATTCAGTTTAGAGATTCTTGTTATTTTTCTTAGACTTTCATCGGACATATATGCTAGTGGGCTGCAGACCATGACCCATACTTGTTCATTCTTGTTTATATGATTCCTGTGGATTGAGATATAGTTTAGATTAGACATGATACCATGACCTTGAAAGCTTATACGTACTCGAGTCGGGCTGGAGTCCGCTCGATACGTAGCTGGCTTGCTCACGAGCTCGCGTCCGAAAAGCAAGTGCGGGTCGTGATAAAGTGATATCCTCGATTTTCAGAGAATTATCTTCCTATTGATTTTTGAATTCTTTAGCGACTAGGCTAAATTACTATTTTAGAAGTTGACTCATATTTTTTAGCCAACCTCTCATCAGTAGCTAATTTTTCAAGCCTCCAAATTCCTTTAATAATTTTGTTGAACTACTTTAATCTAATTTTCTTGATCAATTCAAATATTCTAGAGCCCTAGACTAACTGCTTAGCTCAAACTTGTCTGTTTAGTTCCTCAAACATTTCATTGACCATAAGGAATTATTTTGTCAAAATAATTCCGTTATAGGTCAATATCTCTTAGTATTTCTCTAATGGCAGAAATATTTTTTCACTAGCTCTTTCCCTCAATTTGAAATCGTATTATTTATATTAGTCTGAGTCAAGTTTGATCAAATCCACAAGTCTAGGTCATCAATTCATTCAATAGAGTAAGGTTAGAGAACAAATACTTACTTCATTTCTTTTTAGAACTTTTAACACTCATGTTGAATTTTTATAAACTCCTTTAGAATTCCTAGGGACAAAATTGAGAAAATATTCGATGGCCTACTATGGCGTGGCAGATGCGCATTGCAGTCATTTATCTGGATTATGGAGACCGCGAGTTCACTGCAGTCAGCTACGCACTGGCGAGGCATGAACTCTAAGTCGAAGTAATTCCAGGTATCCATAGATTTTTGGATATTATTGAGGCTATGTCCTAAATTCATAATGTTTTGACCTCTTGAGTTGTTTCGGCAATCCTGGATGAAGTTGATAGGATATTCGGTAATCTATCATTATAGGAGTCATGGACACAAAAGGTTCATTGTAGCTAGATGTATACTACACTGGCGGGGCATAAACTCTAGGCGAAGTGACTTCGAATATGTATGGTTCCCGGATACTATTGAGAATATTTCATGATTTCCTGTTTGATCTTTTATCGTCATTGACAAATTTACCAGAATTTCTTGAATTGTTTAAACTTGGTCTTACTCAAGTTTTAATGTTTCTCCAAGTTTCAGAACTCATTTCTAGTACCATGTATTCCATATAGAAATGTCTACCTCATTTTCTAGAACTCATTAGGACTATTATTTCAATTTCCATTGACCAAATCTCCTTCATGATTCAACTCTAGTGATGGTATAACTTTTGTTGATGGTTGCATAATTTGATAGCTATGTATAGATAGTCGATATATAATCATGAATAATGTGTATACGTGTATATATGTATAGGGTTGGTAGCTATATAGAAATGCGGGAAGAAACCTAGATAGGTTATATAGGTTATTTTAGGTACCCTTGGAATAGACATTTGATGGGGATGGTTAAAAGAATCATGGGTAGGCAAATGGGTAATAAGTTTTGAAGGAGTTATAGATTATAGAAGTTGTGATTGACTTGAGGGTGATTAGGTTATAAAGTTATTATTTTCGTGCATATCCTATCTTATAACCAATGTTTGATTTCCTAAAAATTGACGTGTGATTTTTCTAAATCATGATTTGATTTTCTTCTGTCCTTATATTTACTATCTTGTTTTCAATAAAATTATATACCAGACTTCACTGATAATTGTGCCATATCGAGATAATTCTTTAAAGCATATTTATGGATTTTACCGTGACCATATTTTATTTCAAATATTGATCGTGCCTTGGTTTTGATATCAATTTAATCATGCCATGGCGAATATTTTGTCTTTGTTTTTGAATTCTCTTGGTTATAATTTTGAGTATACCTCACTAATTATTATTTTTTATCATTTATGATTGGGACTTTATTACTAAATAATTTGATCTTAGTCACGACTGTACCCCAAATGATTTATTTCATTGATCATGTTCCAAAGCAAATTGAGGATTTGATTTACTTACACTTGAATTTGATTTCTAGTCAAGGCAAATTTCTAAAATTCATGTTTTGTTTATCCTTAGTTGTTTTGTTCCTATGTCGATTGTATGGTAGTTTTATGACCCCGTTAGTTATGTGACCACCTTTTGGAGAGATGGCGAAAAAAAAAATTGTCATCCTTCTATTTTAGCATGTATGACCCTAATAGCTTAAATTTTTTGACTATATTCTTCCAAACGTGACAAAATGAATTGATTTTTTTTATTATTATTTATATAGCCGTGTTTCTTATGCTAAAAGATTTCTCATGGACTTAAGTCACACTAATAAAATCTTGGTCATATTTAAAAAAAAATTCATGACTAAATCATTTTGATACTATTTGACCATGCCTAGATTCTGATTTCGATCATAAAATCACTTTTGGGATAATCATGATTTTAATTATTTTCGAGTTTTTGTGTGTTCTTAATCGTGTTTATTATGCCTCTGAAATTTCGAGGACGAAATTTTTGTAAGGGGGTAGATTTGTAACTACCTCGATCAGGAATTTCTTATTTTGAAATTTCTTGATTTATAATTTCATTTCATGAATTTTTAGTGTTCGTTTTGAAACCAAGATCACTATTTTTGAAAATATATAAAAATTATATTTGGATTATTTTAAATTTATTTCTAAACCTATTGCCTACCAAGTTTTGACTTGGATCGTAGATCTATCAAATTGGGGTTTAGAGAGTGATTAGTTTCAGTTTAGCTAATTGAATTGTTAGTCCTAGTATAGGTAGCAATATAAATGAGTAAGTGAATAAGGGAGAGGAACATAGCAGCACTGCTAATTGGCATTACAACACTAGTGCAGTATCAGTAATTTCCCATATGCTGATACAGTGAGGCACTTAATGGGTAGTGGTCCATCTAGTGTTTAGCTTCAGCAACGACCATTACAGTGGGGCTATACAAAGGTAGGATGTACTTAATTTGTTGTTTCTTGGCAATTCCTTCTTGGATGTTCATTGAGACATGTTCTTTTTATGTTATCACAATATATAAGTTAGGAAGGAAAGCACTTCAATTTGTGTGAGAACTTAACAATAATCAACAAACAACGTCAGTAAAGAGAATAAGGACTTGATAGCCACATGAAACCTCTTCTTCCTTTTCATGTCAAGTATTTCTCTAGAAATTAGACCAGAGTGATTTTAGATATTAATTATTGGGTAGTTAGTAATTAGTTATGAGTTAGTTAGGATATTCTACTAATGACCCCAGATCTGTTAGTATTTACAGACTATGCCACTATGGATGACTTGAAGAGCACACTATTTTTACTATAAATATTGGCGATGTTCCCCAGTTATTATTTTATTACACAGAATTCTGACACATGAGTACACTCTCCTGCCACTTTCTCTCTCATGTTGCTGACCCCATTCGGCAGATCACCACCGTCTCCTCCATACTCCACCTCCGCCACCGCCAATTCTGGCGAATCACGGGCCGGCCATCCACCACCAATACCGGCGAATCAAGCCACCACCAACAACTCATCCATATCCAACCACCGCCACCATCCCAAGAGTATCACCAACCAGACCTCACCAATTCAGATCCCGAGAATTCAGAGCTACTCACCTCGCAACCGACCCGCTGCACCGGGAGCCAGAGTTCGATGGCAGCCAAGCTCCGCCGTGCCGCCCAACGTCGCCGGCAATGACCGATCCCGGCCATTCCAGAGATCCATGTAGATCCGTCTCCGTCCTTCTCAAGCTTTGTCAGCCGAGGTAGCTCCTCGAGCCGAGGCTCAGCGCCGCCCGCGCCGAGATCTGACGATCGGATCGGTCGGATCTGATCATTTCGACCGTAGCTGCTGCTCCTCGACCGCGAACCAAGGCTGGCCGATCCCTGCGCGGCCGTCGACACTTCCTGAGGTCTGATCTTTGGGTGGATCACGATCGTCGGTCCAGATCCAGTCGACCGCTCACGGTCAGTCACCGTCGACTCGAGTGATCCGGTCAGTTCCAGTCGGCTTTCTACCATATCGGCAACGCCAATCGACCAAGCCGCTTCGACGATCACCGTTGGTAACTCTCGATCTCACATTCTCTTCTATTTCTTCGGACCGCCCCCTCTTCTTCACAAAATTCCACTTCTCCTCTGAGAATGTCAACTGATATTCTCTCTCCTAGTGGAGAGACTCAGTTGAGCCCTAAATATGAAACTGTGGGCTGGAGCCTAATGCCAGTTATATGGGCTGGGCTCTAAGCCTAGATGTTGAATTTTTTTAATTAGAAATTAATGCTAATTTTCTGTGTAAATGAGTAGCTGTGGGCTTTGGCTTCGAGCCCGAGTTTAATTTGATTAATTTTATTTTAATAAAGGAATTTTTCAATATATTGGGCTTTGAGATTTAGCTACTGTTCTTAATAAAACTTTTCTTTTACTTTGGGCTGGGATAGTATTTGTTGGCCAACATTTATTAAATTTCTTCTAATAATAAATAATTATTAATTTGTAGTAATTCATTAGATATACTTTTAAAGTGTTTCTATTTTTTTTAATAGTCATCTAAAATATTATTCGTAAATTAGTTAAACAAATGATTAGTTAATATTGATACAGTTAATTTTGATCTTAGTAATATTTTATAGCAAATGTTTTGCTAGTATCTAGTCATAATTTATTTTAATTATATGTAGAGGCTATTATATATGGTTCTCTTTAACTTAATCGTATAATTAGGTTACTAAATAGTGGTTAGCATAATTAGTTAGTTTATAGATAGCTAGTTGCCATAGTTAGAAATTAACCTATATTCTTGTCCTACACTAGGTGGAGAATTTAAGACTCATTTGATTTGCAAGGACAAAGGCAAGTACACCGACTCGAAATCGTTACTCTGTATTTCTGTCTTGCTTCATCTTCCTATATTGACACATTGTACACACGATTGTTCATTGTTCACCGTTCATCGTTCATAGTTTATTATTCTTACTTGTACATTAGGGTGGAGAAATACTACAGATATGTGACCAATCCAATTTTAGCTAGGCATTGACTAATAGCTTAGGTCTCACATCGTGCACGTGGGACTCTAAGCCGTACCATTATTTATGTGCTCATTGTTCATTGTTCATTGTTTACCCAACCGGTCACATAATCTGATAGTTATTTCAAATGCATGTTACACTAGTAGTATAGTTCATTATTTCTGGATCTGGTATCATATTTCATCGTTTTTCATGTACTACAGTTTCATATTCTTGTCTTGTCCCATAGTTTATACTGTGACTCTTTTCATGTATTTCAGTTTACATTGTTTAGTGCTTCTTGTCAGAGTTGTACTTTGCTCCTTTCCTGATTGGATTCGTTACAGGTACCGGGGCATTCTACCGTAGCATTATGGTTTACAGGACGGGATGATGGTTGGGTAGCCTGGAGGCTATGAGGAGATTAGTGATGAGTTGGAACTTTATTGTACAGGTTTAATTTTAAATTAATGATTTTGTATTATAAAGTCATGGTGATTTGTAATATTATTTAGCACGTGTTTAGATGCTGTGATGTGATTTTATGATGTGACTTGAGATATTAGATGCTTAGTACAGCTTACTACGTTGTATCTCCCAACGTATGCTGGGCGTGTCCGACTCGTGTCCGATTATTCGGGAGCGGATCGTGACAATAGACAAGAACCTGGTCTCGGAAAGTCTGCTCTGCAATACAGGCTTGAGGATGGACATCAACGATGGTTAGGTCGTTATGTCTTACAAAGGAACATACTTCGGAATGGCTTTTTGTACCGAAAGGATGTACAAACTTCAACTTGTAACTCCAATGGAGATGATAAATGCAGTCTCTTCTTCTGGTTATCTTCTTAAGTTGTGGCATAATAGACTAGGACATATTCATTGTAAAAGAATAAACAAGATGTCTAGTCTAGGGCTTATCTCCAAATATGGGGATAAGGAGTTGGAGAATTGTGAGGCTTGTGCACAGACGAAGATCACCAGAAAATTATTCAAACGGATAATCGAAGTACAGATCTTCTGGAGCTGGTTCACTCAAATATTTGTGACTTCAAATAGTTCTCCACAAAAGCCAGGATGAAGTATTTTATTACTTTTATCGACGATTTCTCAAAATAGGCGTTCGTTTATCTGCTTAAGTCTAAAGATGAAGTGTTTGAGAAATTTAAGAACTTCATGACTGAAACCGAGCGTCAAACCAGACAACAACTCAAGAGACTCATAAGTGATCGAGGTGGAGAGTATAGGTCTCATGAATTTGCATCATTTTGTAAAGAACATGGAATTGTAAACAAGACGACTGCTCCATACTCCCTTCAGTCAAATGGTATTGTAGAAAGAAAGAACAGAACGTTAACAGAGATAATGAACTCAATGATGTTGACTGCGGGTCTTCCAAATTGCTTCTGGGGTAAAGCGGTGCTTACAGCTACTTTTATTCTGAATAGAGTACCGTATGCAACTTCCGATGTCACTCCTCATGAACTCTGGTTCAAGGTCAGACCCAACTTGGATGTTATTCGAGTGTGGGAGTATTTGGCATATGTAAAGCTTCCGGATTTAAAGATTCAAAAGCTGGGAACAAGGACTACGAAGACTATATTCCTGGGTTATGCCAATAAGAATGATGCTCAGAGGTTCCTTGATATTGAGAAATTATATCATCGAATCTCATGATGCAGAATTCTTTGAAGATAAATTTGCAAGACACAAGAACATTGTTCTCGCGGACATTCTGGAGAATAGTGTGAGTGCATAGGAGGCTGAAGCCCCTAAGAAAGTTTTAGAAGCTGTATTCTAAGGAGAAGTTGTTGTTACAAAAACAACTGTTGAACCAGAACTCGAAGAACCTACATCTAAGCGAGTGAGAAGACAAAAAGACTTCGGAGATGATTTTGTCACCTATCATGTGAAAGCAGACCCGCTTACCTATGATGAGGCAATGAAGACCAGATGCGCTGTCTTCTGGAAGGAGACTATTAATGATGAGTATGACTCGATAACCTCCAACAACACGTGGGTGTTGGTCGATCTTCCTGAAGGAGCAAAGCCAATCGGATGTAATTGAATCTTCAGGAAGAAGATGAAGGCCGATGGAACTATTGATAAGTTCAAGGCTAGGTTGGTAGCCAATAGGTTTACAAGCTAGTTATTCATCAGATGGATGTCAAAATTGCTTTCCTGAATGGTGAGTTAACTGAAGAGATTTACATGCAACAGCCAAAAGAATTCATCGTCAAAGGCCTCGAAGACAAAGTTTATAAGTTGGTGAATTCTATGTATGGTCTGAAGTAAGCTCCAAAGATGTAGCATGAGAAGTTTGATAAAGTCATAAGATTAAATGGCTATAGGGTCAGCGAGACGGACAAGTGTGTGTACACAAGGTTAGCTAACGTGATAGGAGTTGTAGTTTGTTTGTACATGGATGACATACTAATCTTGGGTACAAATCTAGCAAGTGTTACTGAAACAAAGAAGTTCTCTCGTCTAGGTTCATCATGAAGGACTTAAAAAAAGCTGATGTTATCCAAGGGATAAAGATCATCCGGACGAAAATTGGAGTGACGTTGTCACGGTCTCATTACATTGAGAAGATGCTCATACGCTATGGATATTAGGATCTTCTAGGGATCAATACTCCATATAGTGGTGACAAGAAGCTGAAGCCAAATCCAAGAAAAAATGGCAGACAATATTCAAGCATCATCGAGAGTTTGATGTATGCTACTACTGCCACAAGGCCTGACATTGCTTTCGCAGTGGGAATGCTGAGTCGGTTCACGAGCAATCCAGGTGTGGAGCGCTGGAAAGCTGTGAAGAGGGTTATAAGATACCTCGAGAGGACTCAGAAGTATGCACTGCACTACTGCAGAAATCCAACAATAGTGGAAGGCTTCAGTGATACAAGCTGGTGCTCAGAAATAGATAGTGAAAGGTCCACAGAAGTATGTGTCTTCTCTATAGGTGGAGATGATATATCGTAAAAGTCAAAGAAGCATACAATGTTGTCACACTCTTCTATGAAATCTGAGTTTTATGCACTGGCGGCTGCAGTGGATAAATCAGAATAGCTTGGGAGCTCATGTTTGATCTTCCAATGGTTGGTGCGTAGATACCGACGATACCAATATACTGTGACAACCAGGCGACTGCAGCTGTGGCATTCAATGACCTCTTCAATAGAAATAAGAGGACTATGCATCTAAGGCACATGACGATAAATGACCTTATTAAAAGAGCAGTCATTATCGTGGTTGATGTTCGGAGCCAGAAGAATCTGGCAGATCCGTTCACCAAAGGTTTCAAGCGCCAGCTGGTCGATGACACATCATGTAAAATAGGCTTAGAGATACTTTGATATTGTGTCTTTGTAATTCTACTACAAAGTTTTATGCTATTAGTTCAAAAAAAAATTTACTAGGCATCTAGCTTTTAGTTCAAAAAAGGACCATTGACTGGAAGAATATTAGATGCAGTGGACAATCCTTTGGATATTGTGGGGTCTCGAACCCTGAGCCACTGGTGGTGGGTAGTACTTTAGGATTTTGTAGGGTCTCAAACCCAGAACCACTGTAAGTAGGCAATACTTTTGGGATACTGCGGGGTAATGGACCCAGAACCACTGTCGTCAACTGTTTGTTTTTTGTATAAAACAAAGTCTTGTGAGAGGGTAGCTTGGAAGCCTTAATGAGTTATCGGACATTTGGGATGTCCGACGTGCTTTAAAAGAAGCACGGGTAGCACAACATTACAAAGGACCGTAGTACTCCATGCTACAGTGGGATGACTCCACAAGAGGTACCTAGTGAGCGTAAAGCATCCGCTTCGGGCCAAGTCACAACGACGTAGCACCGCCAAAAGGCAAGAGGACCTAAAGCTGTAGAATAAAGAGTGGTAGGCAGCACTACAAAAAGGATGGGCCTCATGTTACTGTGGTGTGACACCACATGAGGCATTACCTCGGCTTTGCGAGCCATGTCAGGACGGCGTAACACCACAAGGAAGCGAAAGGCTTCATTCTAGGTAGTTTGGCACCATAAAAAGGATAGGCCTTGTTTTCCATAAATAAATTCACTTTATTTATTTGTGTTTCTGAGAAAATTGCAACTATAGAAATCTAATCTAGAAGACGATTACTTTATCCCTTGGACGATGCGATGAAGAAAACTTGAACTTCGAAGAACTTGGACAGCAACTGGGCAATCTTTCTGTTCTCTCTGAAAATGACTGTCGTGTCTGATGAAAATGAAGAAACTCTCTTTTATAGAGTTCTAGATAACTGTTCTGAAGCATACGCTCAGTCAGTTACTTGACGTGTGCATAACTGCAGGAACGCGTGACAAATTCTGGTGGAGACACATTAGAGTGCGGTTGAAAGTAGTGGAATATATCTAGGAGAGATCGGTGGCATGGATGCCATGTTGCATAACTTCTAAATAAGTAGGTAACTGAGTACAGGACACGTGAGAACGTGTGTTGACTGTACGTTGAAAATTATCCCAAAGACATTTGCTGTGATACGCTGCCTTTGTTGAAGAAGAGTCATACGCTAGCTTTTGAAGGCACATGTCTTGCATACACTGACTTGGACAATATAAAGCTGATACGCTCACTTCATTGATAAGGAGTCGTATGGAGTCCATACGCTCATCTGATTGGCAAGGAGTCGTATGGAGTCCATACGCTCACTTGGTTGGGCAAGGAGTCGTATGGATTGAGGGAGTAGACACGTGGCTGTCTTCAATCTTCTCAAATATGCCATATCTTCTAATACTGACAAATATCTCTTGAGCGTTGTGCTGCAGATAACAGACTGTCAGAAATGACAGTAATGATGGCTGTACATTTATGATGGCTGCTGAGCTGTCCTCGTAAGAGACAAAATCAATTCTCGAAAACCTATACGACGGCTAATCTTCATAGGGCAGCTGTCTTTGCACGAAAGACGAAGTGTCAGATTCATCCTTCATTAAATATATGCTGTGCTGTCATCTCAAGAAATATTAAAATATTCACTGAGCGTACGGCCTTTAGATGAACGTATGGCTTTGACTGAGCGTATGGCCTTGAGCGTATAACTTTGGCTGAGCGTATGGCCTTGAGCGTATGACTTTGGCTGAGTCTTATGTCAGCGTGTCATAATTTTTCACACCCTACAGGCCTCATGCTAAATTAGTATGACATCATATGAGGCATTGCCTCGGCTTTGGACCATATCATAGCGGCGCAGCACCGCAAGAAGGAAAAAGGCTTCATGTCAAGACTCTTTAAAAGAACTCTTCTAGAGTGTGAATAGAGATGCAGGCCGTCTCTTGAGGAAAATCTTGTAGACACGCAAGATACATATACTGAAACCAGGTTGGCACTAGCCCTTTAATGTGCAACCAGAAGCATAGTTGATGTCATTATGTGAGTGAAAAGAATTGCAGTTATGGTGCAGAATTTAAGACATAGTCCATTCTTGTATCATGTTGTTATTTAGCCCACGCAGGAAGATTCAACTCGCAGCGACATCTATCCTGATGCATGATGGACAGTCACTATGGAGAACGCTCAACCCATATATGGGGGATTGTTGGTGTTTTGCCTTGGTGACTAGAAAGATAGTCCCACATTGCCTATATATATATATATATATATATATATATATATATATATATATATATATATATATATATATATAGAGGATTGTTGGTGTTTTGCCTTGGAGACTAGAAAGATAGTCCCATATTGCCTATACCAAATGGATTGTATCTCTACATAAAGCTTTGCTTGAGGAGATTGATGCACATGAGGTGTGGAGAGTCACATGGGTGCGTGTGGGGGTATTTTTTTAGTGGAAAGAATGATTACTCCACAAAGAAGCATGTATGCTTTTTGTCCTGCTCATGTGATTATTCCCTATGGAGCTAAGCACATTCGGGGTTAAGCGACTCAGACTCGGACTCAAGGGCACAAAGTAGCGCTTTGTTGGAACACTTTGCACTTAGCACGTCGGCATCTGGGCATGGCGCTTTCTGCTCTATTATTGCGCTTGTGTGCTCGTCTAATGTACGAGGCACATGCGCTAGGCGCATGGGCTCAGTGCATGGGCAGATGCGGGGACAGGCGCGGGCTAGGAGCAACTCGGTGTGTCCGGTGCCCTATGCATCTGCACGTCTATGCGATCGCGCACCTGTACGCCTGTGAGTCTGCACGCCCGTGCACATGCGCTTGGGCGTTTGCACGCCCCCGTAACTGCACGTCTACGCACCTGTGCACCTGTGTAGTTCTTAGGCGCTGATTGGACGATTCGGACAGTTATGGAAAGATTGAGGCAAATTTTAAATTCATTTTTTGTAGGATTTGAATTTGATTCAGTTAAATCTTTCCATGATTTCTTCCTATCTTTTCATAATCAGTATACGGCCATGATTAGAGTTAGGGTTTCAGTCCAACTCTATAAATTAATACTCTCTTCATGTCTTTATTGACGGCTCAATCAGAAATTAAGAGGCAAAGAGAGTAGAGACGCCGCTGCCATCGGAGTCCACAGAGTTTAGCGAGTTCAGTAAGGAGGTGACAGCGAGCGCTCCAGAAGTTCTTTCGAACTTGCTAGTTCTTGAGAACAGATCGCAGTAGGGCAAATCTTGCTTTGAGCAACGGTGATCTTTATCACCCCAGCTAAGTTGCGTCTTCTTCTTCCTTTGTCTCACAAATAGACGGAGTCTTCAGCTCCGTTTGTGTGTGTGTGTGTGTGTGTATATATATATATATATATATATATATATATATATATATATATATATATATACGTCAAGAAACTCCATGCATCAGCACGTCCAAGCGGACTCCTCCTCGACAACCAAGTACCTGTAACATGCACAAGCAAACAGTTGGGTGGTCAGTACACAACCGTACTAGTGGCTTGAGCTCCTCGTCTGCCCATACAAAACCAACACATTCATTTAATTAGTGCAACTACTCTTTTAATTGTTTTTCTATTCTTGCCTTAGGATCAATTTCATTCTTCGACTCCTGGCCTATTCGTATTACAACCGACGTGATCATACTATCAGATTCTTTAAGATCGTGCTTATAAAATCTCGCCGTGCAAACATTGTGGTCGTGCCTTGTAGCGATAACTTACTTATCTTTTGCTAGCCCTAGACCATTCCCGTGTCAACATATGACATATCGACTCGTGCTTGTCTTTTGGCTCATACTTGAGACGCAAAATATGGTTGTGCCATAAACTATGTCCGTGCTTCAACGTCCAGGCCGTGCCTCACAACTCAACATGACTTAATGAAACTTTGCCATCAATAACAAGTCCAACAATCCTCGAATATATATATATATATATATATATATATATATATATATATATATATATATATATATATATATATTTCTTTCTTTCTTTTTTGAGGTTTCCTTTCTCCAAGTAGGGCCGTGGCTCAAAGCCGCCCGGCCGCCTAAGGGGGAATTCGAACCCGAGACCTGTGCTCGGGCGGCCCCCCTCACTACTACTAGACTATATATATACATATATATATATATTTTGGTGGCCCATGCAGGCCAACGTTAATCACTTCGGTCACATTATTGTACCGTCGTGAGCCTGCGAATAGGATTAGACTTAGGATCTCATCCACATGTCTTGACTTATTTTTAGCCTCTAATCCTTGATTTCATTGAATCCTTGGCTTGCAAGAATTAATGTGCCATTACAGTATATGTAAGGCTTTTTATAAAGGACAAGGTGCAGAGGGAGATTCCAATTGCTATTCTTCCAAGTGGATGGCCTATTTATTCCAAGGCCGCACTGATGAAGTTCAGAAGAAGAAGAAAACCGATCAATATGTCGGTGAATTTAAACCTCTGAGTCAAGCTGAAATTGATAAACTAATCCGGGATACCACTCATGACGACATCGTCATTGAAGAAGACGAAGGCACCTACAAAGTCGGTGTTAGGTTGGAGACCTATATTATGCAGGGTAGCCGAGAATTATCTGCTGAAGGTCATCTGGCCAAATTTTTATCTCTTTGGCTGAGAAAATTTGTAGTACCTGGCACCTGTTCAGCAGACAGGATGCACAGAGGAGTTGTCTTTGCAGCAGTCCGTCTGACTTTCAGGTACAGGATGGATTTGCTGACAGCAATGACATGCCGTCTGAATGCTGGTTTAAGAGCATACACAGACAGAATGTTTGAATTGGCAAGGAAGCGACTCATAACCTTTCCTCGGGTAGAAATGCCCTTTACATATTTATTTGGGTGGCTACTTCTCCATTTTGAATCTCTCATGAATGCTGGATGGCTAGACCAGATGACACCTTTCTGGAAAGATACAGTCACACGCCAAAGTGGAAATATGACACTCTGACGGACTGTAGAACCATACTAAACAGGGGAGAATTATGGAGCTTCACTTGTGTTCCTCCACCTGTTAGTTATGAAACTATGCCTGGGAAATTGATTTATGGCATTAGTTCCAATGAGTTAGATGATATTCAACATGAATGGCTGAAGAGGATCAGGCCATCTCACTTAATCTGCCGTCGTGACAACATCACCTATCTGGAGCCATATCTTCCGAGTAGGTTTGCTCGGCAGTTTGGATATGATCAGTTGCACGTGGAAAATACAACGACATGTTTTGGCTACCAAGGCGGTTTAATCGATGGTGCCAGAGCTTGGATATACTTTATTGCTAAAGGTACAGGAGCTACCTTTTCCATGCCAGATCCGGTTACTTATCGGAGAGGGGCTAGAATATTGTCCTCTTATGCCAAATTCTATGTATCAGCTAATACCTTTGATGAAAAATTCAGCATCTTAGGTAGAAGCTTTATTCATGTTGAAAAGAAATCAACCAAATTAGCCTTGCCAAGAGATTGTCACGACCAAGAAGATCCTCTGGCTACTGATGAAGTTGATGATGAAATTTTAGAGACTTTCTTCTCTGATGAACTTCATCAACCATTACATGTGCCCATTGGAAGTGCTGAAGAGAGTATATCTGCCGACAGTACACCGAAGAGAAAGCGGGGCAAAGGTGCTGCTGGGCCGGCCCCAAAAAGAGTTACTCGGGCAGAGGCTCGAAATCGTAGAGGAATTACTATTCCAGGGACTTCTCCTGCTTCCAATCGAGTCAGAGATGCTGATGAAGCAGGTAGTGACCCAAAAGACGATTATCCTACTGTTCCATTAACAAAAAGAATAGGAAGGAAAGTGATCGTTTCAAAAACTAAATCCGTAATTTGTTTCGATGCAGAGAGTCCCACCAATCGTGCCGAGCGATTGGCTTTAGAAAAGCAAGCTGCCTTTGCTTTTTCTGTAAAGACGGAACCTATTGAAGAAGATGTACCTGAGCCTGCTGGATCATCCATGCCTTCTGATATAGAATCGATTCCGCTAACAGCCGATGATGTACAGGTGATTAGTCAACCTGCGTTAGAGGCCGAGAATCAGACTGAAACAGCTAATGACTTACGGATTTCGGGAGAATCAGTAAAGAAAGCCACTACTCTCAATCCAATTGCTGAAGTTTCAGAGAGCAATAAGAGTGATAACGAACAGGTTGACTATGAACCTTCGTCTCATTCTTTTGAAGAAGAGGACATGGAGATAGACGATGAATCACCATCTAAAACTCTAATTGATATACTGAAGACAATTGGTCAACATTCAGGGTTAACTCTAGAGCCGGAGAGGCATCTAGAAATAGAAGTTCATGCTCCGAGTACTTCTCGGGCGGGCAGCAGTGAAATAAATCCCGTGTCAGAAAGCACTCTGAACAGACTACGAGCTGGGCTGAATGATCCAACGGAAACTGAATATGAACCAGCTCCAGGTAATATTTTATTCAGCAAAGTTTTGTCTTTTCCTTGCTTCATTGTCTTTTAATTTTGATCATGCTTCTTTGGTTTCAACAGTTGTAGGAACTGCACCGACAATGAGTTCGACTCAAGCCCCACTTGTCCAGACTGATATGGGTGAGGGGAGTTCACATTTGCCTAGTTCCCCGAAAGCACTTACTTCAACTCCTAGGATAGAGGCTTCTCCTGCTCCTTCCTTTACTGTTACAGCGACTCCCGGTTTTGAAACAGGGATAGCAAAGGTCATGGGGATGTATTCCGATATTATTTATTCATATCTGGATACATTCTCCAGACGGCTTATGAAGGATGAAACTATGTCTTTCTCGGATCTTCGAGCGGCGATCAAGTTCCCGCTTTTAGCTTTGAGACAGGCTGGTTATAAGACCCAGTGTGTCTTCTTTGAGCATCTCCTGAATGATTTAGAAGCAACCATCCAAAAATATTGGGAGATCAAAAAGGAGGATATTAAGTCTTTGACTGAAGCTGAGATTGCTCAATTAGAAAATGAAGCTCAAGCTCAGCATATTGCTTTGAAGGAATTCCTCGCTCTGTCTTCTGAACAGTTAATGGCAAAGGATGAAGAAATAATAACTACTCGTCAGAAGATGAAGCGTCTGAAGAAGGATGAAGCATCAAAAGCCGATGAGCTTAATAAGTTGAAAGAGGAATTAACTCGTCTTCAGGAGCAAATTGCCTCCGTGGAAAAGGAGCAATCAAAGATTGTCACTGCTCGTACCTCTGAAGCTGAACGCTGTCAACTTTTACAGCAAGAGCGGGAACTGATGCAGATTAATCAGATTGAAGAGACCAATCGTCGTAGCTCTATTATCGTAGATTATGATCAACGAATGGTCGGAGTTGAAGCAGCAGAACGGATCCATAAAGCTCATGAAGACAAGATGAATAATGTAATTGTTCGTATTCAGGAGATAATTACTCCTCCTAAATAGTTCTTTTATATTTTTCATGTGCTGAATTTTTGAAATCCAATTGTAATCAATATTTTGACTTTGATTAAAGAAATGAATATCTCTGCTTGATTTTAATTCTGTGGATGATATTTTTGTAGAAAACATGTTCAGAGGTAAAATAATACATGACATATTTCAATAGAATAGAATATACAAATAAACTTTGTAATTCTATCAGATGATATTAAACCAAAGATAATTTTAGTTTAATACTGATTAGAGAAAACAGAATTCAGATATAAAGATATCTTTGGACTCTATTTTTCATGATCTTTGAACTCGGAAATCAAAAGACTAGATATCATTTTTATAGAAAACATGATACTGCGATAGAAAATTCAGAGGTAATATGGACGTGATTTTCTATATGAGATCTTTATTAAATCCACTGGGATCTAATAAGACAGAATATCAAATTCTCTGGGAAGATGATACATGGCAGAATATCAGTTTCCGCTGGGGATAACGATATCGAGATGATTTCTGTAGGAAAGAATTAACTCTGATTTTATACTTGCTGGGGAATAATGAAAATATTATATATATTGATGAAATTTATACATAATATTTCTTTAGGAATTTGCCATTGATAGGCATCATCGTGACTTTTCCATCCATAGAGGCAAGCTGATATACTCCATTAGAAAAGACTTTGTTTACTACGAATGGGCCTTCCCATTTCGCATCAAATTTGCCTTTGCTCATATGTGTCATAGTTATAGGACGTCTGACGGTAAGAACCAGTTCTCCCTTCTGATATGCTCTGACTTTCACTTTCCGGTTAAAAACTTTTAAAATTCGGGCCTGATACAGCTCAATATTTTGTTGAGCATACAATCGCTTTTCATCTAGGGCTTCCAGTCCTTGAAGTCGAAGACGATCATTATTTTCTGTTATAAGTTCATTGGAGATTGCAATTCTCAGAGAAGGAATCTGGATCTCGAGGGGAAGAACAGCTTCACACCCATATACCAAAGAGAAAGGCGTACATCCGGTCGCATTGCGAATTGTAGTACGGTAGGCCCATAAACATTCACCAAGCTTCTCGCTCCAGTTGCGTTTGTTGGAAGAAACGAACTTTTTCAAGAGTTTAATGATCGTTTTATTGAAAGCTTCTGCCAATCCATTAGCTGCTGGATTATATGCTGTAGAAGCTAAATTATTGATTCGATGGTCGTCACAGAATCGAATAAATTTCTGACTGACGAACTGCGGTCCGTTATCATGAATAATACGTCGAGGAACACCAAATCGATAGATGACATGATGCTTGACGAAGTTGATGACGTTAGAAGTTTTGACTTCGGATAACGGGATTGCTTCAGCCCATTTGGAAAAGTAATCGGTTATTGCTAGAATAAACCGATGTCCTTTTGATGATGGTGGGTTGATAGGACCAATGACGTCCATGCCCCAAGCTTCAAAGGGCCATGATGCCGCTGTTGGGTGTAAGAACTCTGACGGTTGATAGATAAAGTCTGCATAAATTTGACAGGCTTTACATTTTTGAGCATATTGAATGGCGTCAGCCACCATCGTGGGCCAATAATAACCTATACGTCGGATACGATCTTGAAGTTTAGGACCTGGTTGATGGGCTCCGCAAACACCA
The DNA here is from genome assembly GCA_029216955.1 of Iris pallida. NCBI lineage: Eukaryota > Viridiplantae > Streptophyta > Magnoliopsida > Asparagales > Iridaceae > Iris > Iris pallida. The sequence goes on along the minus strand of JANAVB010034616.1, from coordinate 7,655,582 downwards.
TCTTGTGCTTCACGGATTATCTGTTGTGCTTCTTCACCAGCTGTGCATCGGAGAAGAAGACCGTCATAGGATCGACGATATAATGTCTTCGTTGTATGATTATAATAGAATCTGAGAGATCGACGCCGGATAGATGCTACTTCGCTCGGATTATCGGGAAGTATGTCATACAACACAAAGTCTAAAAATGGACGTCTCCAGTCTTCAGTTATGGCTTCTATTTTGTTAGAAAAGACATATTCTATAGTAGAATCAGAAGAAGATGAGGACACTTTGCCAAACTTTAATCCAGCATCAAGGTTGAGAGAATCTTTATCTGGATTATGGGGAAAAGCTAAAGCCAAATTATTCTCAACGCAGAATAGTTCTCGGTTATAAACCACTATCACTTGCTGACGTCTGATTGGTATGGCTAATACAGCAGCAAGGTTAGCCAAAGCATCAGCTTCTGTATTACAGGCTCGTCGAACATGTTCAATAAAGAAACCTTCAAAGGAGGATGCCATAGAGAGTGCTGCTCGATGATAAGGTATTAAATCCTGATGACGGACTTCATACGTTCCTCTGATCTGATTGACAATAAGCTTGGAGTCTCCGTAAACTTCTAAATATTGAATATCCAGATGTTTAGCAAGTTGAAGACCGATGAGCAACGCATTGTATTCAGCTACATTGTTTGAACATGATTGATCCAGAGAATAAGCCCTCTGAATAGTTAGTCCTTCTGAGGATACAAGAACAATCCTAACTCCGGCGACAATATCGCCATTAGGACCTATTCTAGATGCTCCATCAAAGAATAGACGCCATGTAGGAATTTCTTCAGAAACCAGATTTGAATCCAGAACTTTATCTGGAATCTCATCATATAATTTAGAATCTTCTGGAACCACATGAGCTGCCAGAAAATTAGCAAGAGCCTGTCCTTTAACTGACTTTTGAGGGATATAATGCATGTCGTATTGAGCTAACAAGATTCCCCAATTAGCTAGTCTGGAGTTGAGAATACCGGGTTTCTTCATCATAATCCTGATGGGATTCACTCTGGAAATGACGTGAATCGTTTGACCGATAATATAATATCGCGTCTTCTGAACAGCAAATATTAATGCTAGGCATTCTTTCTCGATTGGAGAATAACGCGGTTCAACACCTGTCATTGTGCGACTGAGATAATAAATAGCCTGTTCATGGCCATCTTTATTTTTTTGGGCGAGTAATGCACCAAGAGAATGATCCATGGCTCGAACATATAGTGTAACGCCCCAGTCCCAAAATACGTAGGACCAAGTACGTAGACATGCCAGCTGTATTCATACGAAATACGTAGGTCTCGTATGAATACATAAGCTGTAAAATGTAGTAATCCAAGACAACTAAATCTCATCCACAATGAAAAGAAGAATAATATGAATATCAACTCGAATATTTATGATACAATTGTTGGGCGGAGACAAAGTCCACTACCAACTATCTCAATGAAAGAAAATGTACAATAAATCGAGCGATAAAAATAGCAAGACGAACCAAGCGCAATTGTCTTCGAAGAAATGGAGAAGACCACGGCCTTGGCTAGAATACCTGCAGAAAACATGAACACACACCTGGGGAAAAACCAGGTCCTCAGAGGGACGTAACAAGATACATAAAACAATACCATGATGAACTGTAAATGATACATGATAAAGAAAAACCACCTGCTCTAACACAATGGAACCTAACCATCTAGGTGTAATGCAAGTTGAAAACTATACTGGAACGTATAAGTGGGTAGGAATAAAGCATAGCATCCACTAGAGGCTTTCGCATGAACTAGTATACGTCTCTGACCGATCTGACGACGTGGTCAGGGCCGTGCAATGGATATATCCCCTAGTTCATACTTTGCATCGCTAGCATACCTCCTGACTTATCTGACGACGAGGTCAGGGCCGTGCAATGGATATATCCTCTAGCGACACACCCATAACAGGGAAACCATAACCCATAACCGGGCAATCTAGAAGGCTGTGGGATAGCTCATACGTCCCAGTAGTTTTTCCCGCCCATGTATCACACAAGTCATATCCATGTCTTGGCGATCCATATCTCTATGCAAGTCACTATCTAGACTCCGCTAATCCATAAATGAACCGACACACGAACCGCCCGTATCGGTAGCAAGTCGAATACGTAGGTTCGTGTCGACTCAATGATCCTCACTCATGTGTCGTGTATGAGACATGTCAACAAGTCAAAGAAGTTATGAAGCATAACTTCAACACACCGGGAAAGTCCGCTACCACATATGGTCCACACACACACACACGCACACACCAAACATCGATATACATATCGATGGCACCCAAGTCATACTTGGACACACTCTTACTAATGTAAAAACACTAGCAACATATAAAATATCATGAATCAAATGTAAGTACAAGATGGCAAGGTATCTTGCCTGTTGCGATGCCTGGTGAGCTGTCTGGTGTGCTGCGATATCAAGATGGCACGACTGCGACTCCGGTGTAACAACTGTACAAGGTGACCTCTGTTGGTGGTACAGACCGGTGCATCGGGTCTAAAATGGTCAGACTAGTTAGGGTAGACATGAGGTAGTACATGATTGACGAGGAAGATAGAAATTGGAATTAGTCATGGGCTAGAGGAAAATCGTAAGAAGTGGAGAATAGTATTTATGTTTTTATAACACTATTTTTAACACAAAAATAGAGTTTGTAGGTAGAAAATTAGATCACATTTGAAAACTATATCTTTTTGAAAACATAAATACTATAATAATATATCTAATCAAAACTTTAAAATTTCCTATAGAAACAAAATCCAAATACTATTTAAATTTATTTATTGAAAAATAGATTTTATTAGTGTAAAAATTACCTTGGTAAATATATGTAAACAATAGAAAAACATTGTATAAAATATTAATAATTAAAATTGTGGAAAGGTAACATACATACACACAAATAATAATAATAATAATAATAATAATAATAATAATAATAATAATAATAATAATAATAGTGCAGTAATAATAGTAACAGTACTAATAATAACTGTACTAGTAGTTAAACAAAAATAACATAAACACAAACTTATTCTACTGCTGTAGCAACAAAACCCAAAAAGGAAAGAAGAAAGAAAGAAAAAAAAAAGTAAAAAAAATGAAAAGGAAAGTGACGAGAGAGCGAGAGAGAGGGAGAGAGAGAGGCGGAGGATCGGTCGATCGGCGGCGGCCAGCGGTGGCTCGCGCGGGGTGAGCGCAGTGATGGTGGGGCGCGGCGCGAGGAGAAGGGGGTTCCGGCGTTAGAGAGGGGGTCAGCCTCGGCATGCGGAGGCGGTTGGTCCAGCGGAGGGAGGCGAAGGTGGATGGGGGTTTCACTGAGGGTCTCTCCGGGGTTCATCGGCGACACAGCCGAGGGCAGCTGCGGGATGCCGGCTCCGAGCGGAGCTCGACGCGGTTCGACGAGGGTTTCGAAAGGGGCGGCCGGTCGGCGTTCCCCAGGGGGCGGCGGAGGCTGGAAGCGGCGGATCGGGTCGGGCGTGGGAGGTGGAGAGGCGCACGGCCACCGTTGGCGTTTGCCGCTGCGATGAGGAGCACGGCGGAGCGGAGGGGGAGGAGCTCAGCGGTCGTGGCGGACGTCGGACGGAGGCGGAGGTATTGGGGAGTAGAGTCGACAGTGGGGGCAGTACTTCGCCGGTGATGGCGAGGTTGGTCGGACGGCGCGACAAGGGCAGCGGGTTCGTCGGCGCTGGGATTTTCTGGCCGAGAGGAGTATGGAGGTGAGGGAGAGACGCGGCGGCGCGGCTAGGGCTGGTGGAGGGAAGTCGGAGTCTGGGCGGTGAGCCAGTTCGGCGGCACCGGAGATGGAGGATGGGGTTCTCGCAGAGGCTCGGTGAGGTTCCGATTCTTTTCCCCCTTTTTTTTTGTTGATGGGATTTGGTGGTGCTGGGTTCGGGTTGTCGAGGGGACGACAGTGGGGTCGTCGGAGAGACGATGATGCCGATGGTGGTGTGGGCCTGTGATGGGGTTGGCTGGTTGGTTTGGTGTTGCGGCAATGGCGGTGATGGATACTGATGGTGGCTATTCTGGTGGTGGTGGGTCGTAGGTGTCGGGTGCGGGGCTGGTCGGGTTGTCGGGTGGTGATGGAGGGTGGTTAACTGGTGGTGATGGGTGGCAGCGGGTGCTGCGGGAGAGGGGGAGCTGTTGCGTGGTTGTGGTCAGGGGCGGCTAGATTTAGGCTTAGGGCTGGGTTAGGATTTGAAAATTAGGGATCGAAATCTAGGGTTTAGGGATTGGGGATGGTGTCGGGATTGTCGACACGAAAAGGAGAAATCATGTATTTGTAAAGTTGGAATAAAATATTGGATGGACACGGACACGATGCACGTAGATTTGTGTAGAAATAATTTGTGGAAGATGAATTGTGGCTTGTGGAGAAACAATGGAGGAGTACCTGCCTATTTATAGGATGTGGAAATTCCCAATTAGATAAGTGTTAGGATTTATTTAAAACCCAGAATAGATAATTAGCTACTATTAAATTAAATCCAAATTCAAATCTAAATCCAATCCAAATCAAATCAAATTCTAATTTAAAATCCAATAATTATAAATCTCTCTTAACTATAGATAATGCACAAATTATTCTATCAATTAAATAAAATTTAATCTAAGTTTACATTATCACAAAAATTTCAAATTATCTTTTAAAAAAAATAATTAAATAAATAAATTTCGAAAAATAAATAAATATTTTAAATAATTGAAATATCTTTTGAAAATAAATAAATGCAATTAGTTTCAAAAACCAACATATACATGAATCTATTTTCATGTTCCTTGCATACGAAAAACATTAATATAAATAATATTTTTGAAATCAATAGCCATATTTGTATAATAAATGAAATAACTTTTAGGAAAAAAAAATAAAAATAAAACATATGGTTTTGGCAAGTAATTGCTATGAGACTAAATATAAGTATTTTGAAAACTATATTACATAAATAAAATCGAAAATATTTTCTAAAGGTATGTACGCTCGCACATATTCGCATTCGACGAGCAATCACGAAGAAAAGAAAAAAATATATGTATATATTTTGCGCGCGACGTACAATACGACTACGCGACGTATAAATACAAAAATTTAAATCAGTACCGAATTTAATAATTAAAAAAAATATAGTAAAATTTTAGGGGTTTTACATCCTACCCAACTTACAAGAATTTCGTCCTCGAAATTAAAAATAGGTAGGGGTGAGAAGATGCAAGGGTATGATCAAATCGTTAGACGAGACAAGAAATCAACATTTAACACAAACATGCATTAGGAAATCGTGATTTAGATAATACGAAAATAATGCACGGATATGGTAATGGATGAGGGTTGCTAGCTAATGCAAGATTGAGAGGGATTTAAGGGTTAGGTAATGAAGGTAAAGTAATTAGAGAACAAGAGTACATGGTTCCTTAGAGTGAAGTTACGCGTTTAGGTGTTGGGGGTGGTTAAGGAAATAATTCTAGTTATTTATAAATTTTAAATGATTAGAGATCATGATCAAGAGTCGAAGGGCAGGTCGAATAACTTGAGGAGAGGTTATAAACACATGCTTGGTTGATGGCTAGCTATAACTATCGTGGTCATAGGGGAACACTTGGTTTCTATATATCGAGTACGAGTGTTCTGTCCTTCCAAATTAAGCGAAGGACAAAACGAATAAGAGTTCGAAGGAGATGCTTATTGAATGCAAACATGTGGTTCAAAGGCGACTGAATAAATTCAAAGAGAATTGCCAACGGCAGACGTGGATGAGATTCTAAAGAGCAAGCTTAACTATATCTCCACCCACGTATAACGATAAATAAAAGCGAACCAAAGTGCAATAGGTTGATCAGACCATCATGCACCGGTTCTGATTAGACAATATGTTAGTGGGTGCGCACCCAATAAAACATGTCATGATCAAGCTCGATAAGGGAATAAGCTTGCAAAATTTAAGCTACACTAGCAGCATAGGATAGTCAAAAAAATTTCGTAAAAAACATAGGCACGATTAATATTGAAAGAAGGGGAACTAGTTCAAACTTCTTAAGAACCTAGTAATGTCTTATGTTGGTGCCTATGCAGTCGTTCTATTGTCTACTTGCTTAAGACTTGGTTAAGGTCACAAGGATGATTAGGTCGTAAGGCATTCTACCCAACTTACAAGAGTTAAACTAAGGGTGTTAGGACAAAGGGGCCGAGTCTACCTAGTATGGATTACTCTATTATTCTCTATAAATCACGAAAGAAGGGCACGAATCACGATAGAAGGGATCAGCAAGATGCAACTCGAGGAGAAGGCGGTCAAGTATGTGGATGAGATTCTAGACTCTAATCCTATTCGCAGGCTTGCTTGGTACGGTAAAGTAACCAAACAATTTATCTTGACCTGCATGGGCCACCACAAAAACATGTAACGCCCCAGTCCCAAAATACGTAGGACCAAGTACGTAGACATGCCAGCTGTATTCATACGAAATACGTAGGTCTCGTATAAATACATAAGCTGTAAAATGTAGTAATCCAAGACAACTAAATCTCATCCACAATGAAAAGAAGAATAATATGAATATCAACTCGAATATTTATGATACAATTGTTGGGCGGAGACAAAGTCCACTACCAACTATCTCAATGAAAGAAAATGTACAATAAATCGAGCGATAAAAATAGCAAGACGAACCAAGCGCAATTGTCTTCGAAGAAATGGAGAAGACCACGGCCTTGGCTAGAATACCTGCAGAAAACATGAACACACACCTGGGGAAAAACCAGGTCCTCAGAGGGACGTAACAAGATACATAAAACAATACCATGATGAACTGTAAATGATACATGATAAAGAAAAACCACCTGCTCTAACACAATGGAACCTAACCATCTAGGTGTAATGCAAGTTGAAAACTATACTGGAACGTATAAGTGGGTAGGAATAAAGCATAGCATCCACTAGAGGCTTTCGCATGAACTAGTATACGTCTCTGACCGATCTGACGACGTGGTCAGGGCCGTGCAATGGATATATCCCCTAGTTCATACTTTGCATCGCTAGCATACCTCCTGACTTATCTGACGACGAGGTCAGGGCCGTGCAATGGATATATCCTCTAGCGACACACCCATAACAGGGAAACCATAATCCATAACCGGGCAATCTAGAAGGCTGTGGGATAGCTCATACGTCCCAGTAGTTTTCCCCGCCCATGTATCACACAAGTCATATCCATGTCTTGGCGATCCATATCTCTATGCAAGTCACTATCTAGACTCCGCTAATCCATAAATGAACCGACACACGAACCGCCCGTATCGGTAGCAAGTCGAATACGTAGGTTCGTGTCGACTCAATGATCCTCACTCATGTGTCGTGTATGAGACGTGTCAACAAGTCAAAGAAGTTATGAAGCATAACTTCAACACACCGGGAAAGTCCGTTACCACATATGGTCCACACACACACACACGCACACACCAAACATCGATATACATACCGATGGCACCCAAGTCATACTTGGACACACTCTTACTAATGTAAAAACACTAGCAACATATAAAATATCATGAATCAAATGTAAGTACAAGATGGCAAGGTATCTTGCCTGTTGCGATGCCTGGTGAGCTGTCTGGTGTGCTGCGATATCAAGATGGCACGACTGCGACTCCGGTGTAACAACTGTACAAGGTGACCTCTGTTGGTGGTACAGACCGGTGCATCGGGTCCAAAATGGTCAGACTAGTTAGGGTAGACATGAGGTAGTACATGATTGGCGAGGAAGATAGAAATTGGAATTAGTCATGGGCTAGAGGAAAATCGTAAGAAGTGGAGAATAGTATTTATGTTTTTATAACACTATTTTTAACACAAAAATAGAGTTTGTAGGTAGAAAATTAGATCACATTTGAAAACTATATCTTTTTGAAAACATAAATACTATAATAATATATCTAATCAAAACTTTAAAATTTCCTATAGAAACAAAATCCAAATACTATTTAAATTTATTTATTGAAAAATAGATTTTATTAGTGTAAAAATTACCTTGGTAAATATATGTAAACAATAGAAAAACATTATATAAAATATTAATAATTAAAATTGTGGAAAGGTAACATACATACACACAAATAATAATAATAATAATAATAATAATAATAATAATAATAATAATAATAATAATAGTGCAGTAATAATAGTAACAGTACTAATAATAACTGTACTAAGTAGTTAAACAAAAATAACATAAACACAAACTTATTCTACTGCTGTAGCAACAAAACCCAAAAAGGAAAGAAGAAAGAAAGAAAAAAAAAAGTAAAAAAAATGTAAAGGAAAGTGACGAGAGAGCGAGAGAGAGGGAGAGAGAGAGGCGGAGGATCGGTCGATCGGCGGCGGCCAGCGGTGGCTCGCGCGGGGTGAGCGCAGTGATGGTGGGGCGCGGCACGAGGAGAAGGGGGTTCCGGCGTTAGAGAGGGGGTCAGCCTCGGCGTGCGGAGGCGGTTGGTCCAGCGGAGGGAGGCGAAGGTGGATGGGGGTTTCACTGAGGGTCTCTCCGGGGTTCATCGGCGACACAGCCGAGGGCGGCTGCGGGATGCCGGCTCCGAGCGGAGCTCGACGCGGTTCGACGAGGGTTTCGAAAGGGGCGGCCGGTCGGCGTTCCCCAGGGGGCGGCGGAGGCTGGAAGCGACGGATCGGGTCGGGCGTGGGAGGTGGAGAGGCGCACGGCCACCGTTGGCGTTTGCCGCTGCGATGAGGAGCACGGCGGAGCGGAGGGGGAGGAGCTCAGCGGTCGTGGCGGACGCCGGACGGAGGCGAAGGTATTGGGGAGTAGAGTCGACAGTGGGGGCAGTACTTCGCCGGCGATGGCGAGGTTGGTCGGACGGCGCGGCAAGGGCAGCGGGTTCGTCGGCGCTGGGATTTTCCGGCCGAGAGGAGTGTGGAGGTGAGGGAGAGACGCGGCGGCGCGGCTAGGGCTGGTGGAGGGAAGTCGGAGTCTGGGCGGTGAGCCAGTTCGGCGGCGCCGGAGATGGAGGATGGGGTTCTCGCAGAGGCTCGGTGAGGTTCCGATTCTTTTCCCCCTTTTTTTTGTTGATGGGATTTGGTGGTGCTGGGTTCGGGTTGTCGAGGGGACGACAGTGGGGTCGTCGGAGAGACGATGACGCCGGTGGTGGTGTGGGCCTGTGATGGGGTTGGCTGGTTGGTTTGGTGTTGCGGCAATGGCGGTGATGGATACTGATGGTGGCTATTCTGGTGGTGGTGGGTCGTAGGTGTCGGGTGCGGGGCTGGTCGGGTTGTCGGGTGGTGATGGAGGGTGGTTAACTGGTGGTGATGGGTGGCAGCGGGTGCTGCGGGAGAGGGGGAGCTGTTGCGTGGTTGTGGTCAGGGGCGGCTAGATTTAGGCTTAGGGCTGGGTTAGGATTTGAAAATTAGGGATCGAAATCTAGGGTTTAGGGATTGGGGATGGTGTCGGGATTGTCGACACGAAAAGGAGAAATCATGTATTTGTAAAGTTGGAATAAAATATTGGATGGACACGGACACGATGCACGTAGATTTGTGTAGAAATAATTTGTGGAAGATGAATTGTGGCTTGTGGAGAAACAATGGAGGAGTACCTGCCTATTTATAGGATGTGGGAATTCCCAATTAGATAAGTGTTAGGATTTATTTAAAACCCAGAATAGATAATTAGCTACTATTAAATTAAATCCAAATTCAAATCTAAATCCAATCCAAATCAAATCAAATTCTAATTTAAAATCCAATAATTATAAATCTCTCTTAACTATAGATAATGCACAAATTATTCTATCAATTAAATAAAATTTAATCTAAGTTTACATTATCACAAAAATTTCAAATTATCTTTTAAAAAAAATAATTAAATAAATAAATTTCGAAAAATAAATAAATATTTTAAATAATTGAAATATCTTTTGAAAATAAATAAATGCAATTAGTTTCAAAAACCAACATATACATGAATCTATTTTCATGTTCCTTGCATACGAAAAACATTAATATAAATAATATTTTTGAAATCAATAGCCATATTTGTATAATAAATGAAATAACTTTTAGGAAAAAAAAATAAAAATAAAACATATGGTTTTGGCAAGTAATTGCTATGAGACTAAATATAAGTATTTTGAAAACTATATTACATAAATAAAATCGAAAATATTTTCTAAAGGTATGTACGCTCGCACATATTCGCATTCGACGAGCAATCACGAAGAAAAGAAAAAAATATATGTATATATTTTGCGCGCGACGTACAATACGACTACGCGACGTATAAATACAAAAATTTAAATCAGTACCGAATTTAATAATTAAAAAAAATATAGTAAAATTTTAGGGGTTTTACATATAGAAGGAATGGTATTCCCGAGACGGGAGGTACCAAAACCGGAGGGTTCATGAGATACTGTTTGATATCGTCAAATGCTTTTTGACATTCTTCGTTCCAGACGAAAGATACACCTTTCTTCAGAAGTTTGTTGAATGGTCTGCAGCGTCCTGATAAGTTGGAAATGAATCTCCTGATATAAGCAATTCTTCCTTGAAATCCTCGTAGTTCTTTTAAGGTGCGTGGAGGACGCATCTCTTGAATGGCTTTGATCTTCTCGGGATCCACGTGTATACCTTTAGCGGTAATGACGAAGTCGAGAAATTTGCCACTAGAGACGCCCAGGAAGGACTTAGTAGGGTTCATTTTAAGTTGATGCTGACGCATTAAATCAAAGATAGTCTTCAAATCTTGGATATGATCCTCCTTTCGTCGACTTTTGACTGTAATATCATCAACATAGCATTCAACTATTTTCTGGAGATATTCGCAGAATATAGTGCTCATTGCTCGCTGATATGTTGCTCCTGCATTTTTGAGACCAAATGGCATCACTGTATAACAGTATGTACCAATCGGCGTTCTGAAGGAAGTATGTCTCTCGTCATCTGGAAACATTTTGATTTGATTGTATCCCGAATACCCATCCATGAATGACATTCGTTCGAAACCACATGTGTTGTCGATCATAACATCGGTAATTGGAAGAGAAAACTCGTCTTTAGGACAAGCTACATTGAGATCACGAAAGTCTATACAAACTCGGATCTTGCCGGTCTTTTTGAGGACAGGAACGATGTTAGCCACCCATTCAGGATGTTGTTCCTCTCGAATAAATCCGGAAGCCATAAGTTTGTTGACTTCAGCTTCAATTGCATCCATAATGTCTGGACAAAATCGTCGTTGTTGTTGTTTGACTGGTTTAGCATTTGGCATGATATTAAGTTTGTGCGTCGCGATCTTCGGATCTAATCCTGGCATATCCTCATAGTTCCAGGCGAAGACATCGATATAATCATGAATAAGCTTGATCATGTCTTGTTTATCTGTTTCTGAAAGACTTTCACTGATGAATATTGGTTTAGGGGACCCCTCTTCACCAACATCAATTTGGATCAGTTTATCTTCAGTAGGAGGTTCTCTCTGCTCGAACCTGAATTCCCATTGATTATCTAATCTTTGAGCCCATTGTTCTGATTCGGGTGATGTTTCAAAATCATCCTTATCTTCATCATTTTCTTGCAGGCCATCGGCAGAAACCATATTGATGGATAAAATAGAACGATGAAGATCGCCAATGCTTGTGTCAGAATCCCAAGAGAGGGAATCGGAAGACTCAGATCGTTCGTCTCCATCGGATTCCGAATCCTCATGAACTACGTTGATAAAGGAGGTAGGAGCAATGTAACCTAAACCATATTTTATCCTTCCGTATTTTAATGGAGGAATTCGAACAGGCATTCTTCTTCCTTTTCCATTATTGAGGCTTGTTCTGAAGTCATAACACATATTCTTGATGATATTTTTAGATTGCTGACTGTAGCGACGTAGTTGTAACCTTCCAGTATCATCGTTTTTGTCATCTTCTTTCAAGTTAGGAGGATTCTGGGGGTCCTTTATAGAAGATTGTTGGATTTTCTCCCTTCTTTCTAATAGGGACCACGAAGTATGATTTTTGTATAGACTCTAATGATACGTCTGTGTGAAGAGTTTGAACAACTCCTATAGTTAGTGGCGCTAAGCTATCTAACAATTATAAATAACTTTGTACATGATTACAGACATCAATATACTGTAAAGGAGATGCTTCATTAATATTAGATGCTGTATTTACAACAGAAGGCTGAGCCTTATCATACTTAGTCAAATTAATGACAAAAGGGGGAGAAGAGGAGTGAGCAGAAGTTTTGTTTCGATTAAGATCGATAACAAAAGGCTCAGAAGAGGTGAGCTCCCTTGAAGAAGATCGTGGATAAGTAGTACGTCCACTGACTGGAATGACTAGAGTATCTGGTCTAGCCTGAGAAGATGGAGGGGGAGTGATGCGTCCACTGACAGGAATTATCAGCGAACTTTGTGGAACTTGGAAAGATAATGGAGTAGTACGTCCACTGACAGGAATTATCAGTGAGCCTTGTGGAACTTGGGCAGGTGATGAGGTAGTACGTCCACTGACAGGAATTATCAGTGAGTCTTCTTCAGTTGGTTTAAGAGACTGCGGATGAGTGATACGTCCTTTTACAGGAATAACAAAAGTGTCGACTTTTGATATCTCATCGTCGTTATCCATAGCTTGCAAGACTTTTGAATATTCAACTTTGTACATGCGAGCGTCATTGAAGTAAGCTTCGACTCCTTTAAATGGATAGAGATCTGCCACTTCTTTTTGAACCTCTCCATTATCATCAACCTATTTGAAGCATTGATGAAGAGTCGAAGGAACAACATTATGTTCATGTAAAAATGGTCTCCCCAATAGAGCATTATATGAGCAACCATGATTGTCGATGATATAGAAAGTAACCTTAGTGCGAAGATCGTCTATTTGAAATTTGAGACGAATCTTGCCTAAAGGCTCACTTTTTCCTTGATTGAATCCCAAGATGGTAGTGATAGTGCTGGAAAGACTATGTACGGGTATCTTCAGTGCATCTAGCATAGTCTTTGGCATAATACTGAGAGCGGATCCTGGATCAATCAGTAGACGATCAACCTTCATGGAATCGATATATCCTGTATGATATAAAGGACGGTCATGTCGATTATCCTCTAGCAGCATATCGTCCTGCGTAAAGGTAATGTTTGGAATTAATTCCAATACATTATGGCAATGAGAGACAGGTTCTGTTTCCAACTTCTTGAGGAGAGTTAGGCAGGTTTCTGCTTGCAACAGTGCTTCACTCAGAGTTTTTTGAGTCTCCTTAGAGAGGCGTAAAAGCTCGAAGATTGATAATTTAGCTGGTTTATTGGCTAGTTGAGCCAATATATCAAAATTATAAGGCTTTTCAAGTCCTGTAGGAGATGATTTCTTCAATGGTTTGTCGAAGCGGACTTGTTGTTTGCCTTTGTCAGCTGCTGTTGGTTTAGAAGGAACTGTCTCAACAGGAACATTTGAAGGTTCTTCATTAGGGATTGTTGTTGGAGTTGTAACCGGAGGGATATCAGAAGTTTCTTCAGGAACTTCAGCATAATCTTTCAAGTATGTTTTTCCTGACCGGGTTCCAGCAAGAACTTCGCCTTCAGGCTCAGGTTTAGGGTTTATTGAAACCATGTTGCAATTCTTCATTTTGTTCTTGGTTCTTTTGTGTTTGATGAGAGTTTCATTCCAGAAACCAAGGCCAACACGAGATTGATTATGTCTCATAGTGATGGCTAAAGGTGTTCGGAGTCCTTTGCCTGAGTTCAAACCAGGAGCAGTGGCTAGATCATACCCCATCTTCGCCATTAATTCACAAGATTGTGAACTATATAGGTGGAATGCAGGCTTGTATCTTTCTTCAACTTGAGGTACAATTTTTACCTCCATAGGGGGTAAATTTCCTGCCAAGACAAAAGTAGGGGTTAGAGAAAGATTGGGTTTAATACTAGAAGTCACATTGCATGACTTAGTCTTCCCAGGCTTCTTTTTAGACAAAGGAGTCTTCCGAGGAGAAGAGGAAGACGTCTCGAACTCTGTCATTAAATTCGGGTGAATCCACATGATTTCTCCCTTCTTAGTTGTGACAGGAACAAGTCCTTCATTCTGTGCTGGTGGGATATTCACAACTTCGAGAGTTGCTTTGGGGATAGGAACAATCCCACTTTCCACTATTAAAGGAGGGAAGTCACCAAACTGTATTGAAATCACATTTGCTGTGACTGTCTTGTCTTTGGGTGTCAATGTCACAGCTCCTGACTTAATCATTTCCTGGATCTTTCCTTTTAATACATAGCAAGACCGGATTGTATGACCCAGCATTCTATGATATGGACAGTATTTTGGATGATCTGTCTTATTGGCTTCATCAGGCTTTTTGATTTCTGGCAATTGAATCTTGTTTCCTTTGAGCAAGCATTCAAAGATACCCTGAACATCATCATCGTTGAAAGAATACTCTTCTTTCGGTCGAAGAGGTCTCTGTTGTTGATTTGTTGGAGCTGGGGTAGCTTGAGTAGTTTTTGTCTCCTGACTATTGCTCTGGAGATTAACTTCAAGAGCCTCTTTTCCTTTTCGATTGTTGGGTCGAGTACTATTGCTAGCACTCTGATTTGATTCTTTGGGAGCCATTTGTACCCCCAGTCCTTTGAAGGTCTCAGCACTGATTTCGGCAGCTTTGGCACTGACGATAAAAGAAGGCCAATCTTGGAATTGAGTAGACCCTGTCCACATGCTGATGATTGGTAATAGATTCGACTTGCAAGTGTCGATAGTAACAGCATCGAGAGTTCCAAGAGGCATTTTGAGGGCTTCTCTTCGGAATCTTTCAATGAATTCCTCAGTAGTTTCATTATTTTTCTGTTTGATTCTTATGAGGGCCGACATGGTCATGTCATTGAGCCCTTCATAGAATCATTCAAGAAACATTTGTTTGAAACCGGCAAATGAGGTAATGCACCCATCAGGAAGACTTCTATACCATTTATAAGCCGTTTCTTTGAGACATCCGACGAATACCCGAGTAAGGAGGGCATCGCTTGGTTGCAACTAATCAGTCATTACTTCAAAGTGATTAATGAACTGACTTGGGGAGGTAGTCCCATCAAAGAAAGAGATGGTCGGAGGTTTGTATTTTGGTGGATATGATACTTGCTTCCATTCTATCGGATAAGGTTGCTTGATGCCTAACCTTTGTAAACTATCCTTCTGTTTGAATGCCTCAAATTGAGTACGGAGATTCCTTAACTCTTCAGTAATAATTCCAGAAGATTGTGGAGTTGTAACTTGTTGAGTGTAATTGGGAGGAGGGACTGCAGCATATGTACCACCCCCAGCTCCGGATTGACTTGGAGTGGGTTCTACAGGTACATTAGATTGTACCCCCGAAATAGTAGAGGGTTCCGGGTTTGGAGCAACAGGAGTATTTAAAACCACTGGTGGTATTGCTTGTTGGACTTGCTGAGTTTGATGGTGAGCTTGCATAAGAGTGTGCATAGCATTCAATGTATCTGCCATAGCTCGCAACTGTTGTTCCAAGGAAGAAATCCTCTGTTCATAAGCTTCAGTGCTAGTCGAAGGTTCATGATTGCCGTCTACCACGTAAGTGGTAACCATTCGAGGAATAGACGATGAAACAGTTTGTTCTGAATCATCGCTATGAGAGTCAGTATCTTTTCCGAGGCTATTTACGGGAGTCAATACTGGAAAGTTGGACTCTCCAAGGAAGTCCTCTGTGATCTCCGGATTATTACTTGGATGAGAAGAAGAGACCCTGGCCAAGGCTCCGGTCCTAGATCGGGTGCCGAGGTAAACACCATCTTCAGAATCTGATATAGCATCAGACCGTATGCTACCCCCAATATTTCTGGAGGTCATGTTGACAGAAGCATAAAGAGGTTCATCTTCATCCAATATTGGTTCATATTGAATCTGTTCAAAAACATATCATCTTTTTGGTGAACAACAACACTGAATCACAACCCGAGGTTGGAAGTTGCAACCATGCTATTCATGGCAAATATGAGCAATGTCATAGCCAGATGGAGTGTTGATGCTCCGTTTGTTTTGCAAATGTTCCCGGAGATCTGTAGGAACAGATTGGAAAGTATTTGAAGATAGTTTCTGTGTAGAAACTTGTATTTTATTCCTCTGTCTTCTCGGTTCTTGAGTGTATAAAGACCGATTAATTTGAGCAACATAGTTCTTGGAATATTCTGCATCAGGGTCTAGTATACTTGTCTCAGTGGAACCGAGATGATTCTGGTTAAGCTTGTTACGAAGATCTGTAGGAGATATGACTTTGGTATCAGTCTTAGATACTTTTAATTTGCCTTTCTCAGATCGAGAAATTTTGAGAGAAGGAAGATGGACATTATTCCGACTAGGAGTCGGTAATAATCTATCTTTAGAGGAAGTAGCCAAAAGGCATTTTCCTTTGTTTGATCTAGTAAAAGTACTAGTCAAATTAACCCTAGAGGTAAATACCTTAGGAGTAGAGGAGTTGACTAAAAAGTCTTTCTCCTTGGTTGGCACGAGATGTGCAAGTTGAGGGAGAATCATTTGTATGTTCTGTGGAAGAGAACCCCCAGCTTGATTTTGAGAAACAGTCAAAGGACTGTATCGATTGGCATACGCTGACTTTAGTTTGGAATTCTGGTCATACGCTGCCTTTTTATTAGCATATGCTGGCTTTGGCTTAGCGTACGCTGCCTGCTGTTGGCTTTTGTACGCTACCTTTGCCGTACGCTGCCCTTTGACTGCCATACGCGCAGTCATTAATGGCTAAAGAGCCGACTGCTGTCGTAAGAGTAGAGGTAGAAGAGACTTTGACATGTCCAGAGATGGTTTTCTTTGGACACGCTGACTTAGTTAAAGAACCTACTTTGTAGCGTGACTAGGAGAAGCCACTGTCGCCGTGTTCAGAGAAGCCGAAGCATGCTTCGTTGAAGTTGAAGACGTGTTCTTGTCAGCATGAGCAGTGACAGAAGCGTCTCGGGCTGTCGAAGAAGACTTAGGGACATAGACAGAGCGTCCTTTCTTCTTGGCAGCCGGAAGAGCGGAGGAAGCAGTTCGGCCCTCCTTCGCCTTGAGCATTTCTTCGTAAGCAGATTGGTCGAATTGTACGACCATCGTCTTCTTCGTCGAGCTGATCGACGAAATATCGCATTGAGTTGTTGCTATCTCGTTGGAGAAGACAGCTTTCCCCAGCAGAGTCGCCAATTTGTTTTCCATAAATAAATTTACTTTATTTATTTGTGTTTCTGAAAAAATTACAACTATAGGAATCTAATCTAGAAGACGATTACTTTATCCCTTGGACGATGCGATGAAGAAAACTCGAACTTCGAAGAACTTGGACAGCAACTGGGCAATCTCTCTGTTCTCTCTGAAAATGACTTTCGTGTCTGATGAAGATGAAGAAACTCTCTTTTATAGAGTTCTAGATAACTGTTCTGAAGCATACGCTAAGTCAGTTACTTGACGTGTGCATAACTGCAGGGACGCGTGGCGAATTCTGGTGGAGACACATTAGAGTGCGGTTGAAAGTAGTGGAATATATCTAGGAGAAATTGGTGGCATGGATGCCACGTTGCATAACTTCTAAATAAGTGGGTAACTGAGTACAGGACACGTGAGAACGTGTGTTGACTGTACGTTGAAAATTATCCCAAAGGCATTTGCTGTGATACGCTGTCTTTGTTGAAGAAGAGTCATACGCTAGCTTTTGAAGGCACATGTCTTGCATACACTGACTTGGACAATATAAAGCTGATACGCTCACTTCATTGATAAGGAGTCGTATGGAGTCCATACGCTCATCTGATTGGCAAGGAGTCGTATGGAGTTCATACGCTCACTTGGTTGGGCAAGGAGTCGTATGGAGTCCATACGCTCACTTGGTTGGGCAAGGAGTCGTATGGAGTCCATACGCTCACTTGGTTGGGCAAGGAGTCGTATGGAGTCCATACGCTCACTTGGTTGGACAAGGAGTCGTATGGATTGAGGGAGTAGACACGTGGCTGTCTTCAATCTTCTCAAATATGCCATATCTTCTAATACTGACAAATATCTCTTGAGCGTTGTGCTGCAGATATGATGGCTGACAGACTATCAGAAATGACAGTAATGATGGCTGTGCATTTATGATGGCTGCTGAGCTGTCCTCGTAAGAGACAAAATCAATTCTCGAAAACCTATACGACGGCTAATCTTCATAGGGCAGCTGTCTTTGCACGAAAGACGAAGTGTCAGATTCATCCTTCATTAAATATATGTTGTGCTGTCATCTCAAGAAATATTAAAATATTCACTGAGCGTACGGCCTTTAGATGAGCGTATGGCTTTGACTGAGCGTATGGCCTTGAGCGTATGACTTTGGCTGAGCGTATGGCCTTGAGCGTATGACTTTGGCTGAGTCTTATGTCAGCATGTCATAATTTTTCACACCCTACAAGCCTCATGCTAAATTAGTATGACATCATATGAGGCATTGCCTCGGCTTTGGACCATATCATAGCGGCGCAGCACTGCAAGAAGGAAAAAGGCTTCATGTCAAGACTCTTTAAAAGAACTCTTCTAGAGTGTGAATAGAGATGCAGGCTGTCTCTTGAGGAAAATCTTGTAGACACGCAAGATACATATACTGAAACCAGGTTGGCACTAGCCCTTTAATGTGCAACTAGAAGCATAGTTGATGTCATTATGTGAGTGAAAAGAATTGCAGTTATGGTGCAGAATTTAAGACATAGTCCATTCTTGTATCATGTTGTTATTTAGCCCACGCAGGAAGATTCAACTCGCAGCGACATCTATCCTGATGCATGATGGACAGTCACTATGGAGAACGCTCAACCCATATATGGGGGATTGTTGGTGTTTTGCCTTGGTGACTAGAAAGATAGTCCCACATTGCATATATATATATATATATACATATAGAGAGAGAGAGAGAGAGGGGATTGTTGGTGTTTTGCCTTGGTGACTAGAAAGATAGTCCCATATTTCCTATACCAAATGGATTGTATCTCTACATAAAGCTTTGCTTGAGGAGATTGATGCACATGAGGTGTGGAGAGTCACATGGGTGCGTGTGGGGGTATTTTTTTAGTGGAAAGAATGCTTACTCCACAAAGAAGCATGTATACCTTTTGTCCTGCTCATGTGATTATTTCCTATGGAGCTAAGCACATTCGGGGTTAAGCGACTCAGACTCGGACTCAAGGGCGCAAAGTAGCGCCTTGTTGGAACACTTTGCACTTAGCACGTCGGCATCTGGGTATGGCGCTTTCTGCTCTATTATTGCGCTTGTGAGCTCGTCTAATGTACGAGGCACATGCGCTAGGCGCATGGGCTCAGTGCATGGGCAGATGCGGGGACAGGCACGGGCTAGGAGCAACTCGGTGCGTCCGGTGCCCTATGCATCTGCGCGTCTGCGCGATCGCGCACCTGTACGCCTGTGAGTCTGCGCGCCCGTGCACCTGCGCTTGGGCGTTTGCACGCCCCCGTAACTGCACGTCTACGCACCTGCGCACCTGTGTAGTTCTTAGGCGCTGATTAGACGATTCGGACAGTTATGGAAAGATTGAGGCAAATTTTAAATTCATTTTTTGTGGGATTTGAATTTGATTCAGTTAAATCTTTCCATAATTTCTTCCTATCTTTTCATAATCAGTATACGGCCATGATTAGAGTTAGGGTTTCAGTCCAACTCTATAAATTAATACTCTCTTCATGCCTTTATTGACGGCTCAATCAGAAATTAAGAGGCAGAGAGAGTAGAGACGCCGCTGCCATCGGAGTCCACGGAGTTCAGCGAGTTCAGTAAGGAGGTGACAGCGAGCGTTCCAGAAGTTCTTTCGAACTTGCTAGTTCTTGAGAACAGATCGCAGTAGGGCGAATCTTGCTTTGAGCAACGGTGATCTTTATCACCCCAGCTGAGTTGCGTCTTCTTCTTCCTTTGTCTCACAAATAGACGGAGTCTTCAGCTCCGTCTGTGTGTGTGTGTGTATATATATATAGACGTCAAGAAACTCCATGCCTTAGCATGTCCAAGCGGACTCCTCCTCGACAAGCAAGTACCTGTAACATGCACAAGCAAACAGTTGGGTGGTCAGTACACAACCGTACTAGTGGCTTGAGCTCCTCGTCTACCCATACAAAACCAACACATTCATTTAATTAGTGCAACTACTCTTTTAATTGTTTTTCTATTCTTGCCTTAGGATCAATTTCATTCTTCGACTCCTGGCCTATTCGTATTACAACCGACGTGATCATACTATCAGATTCTTTAGATCGTGCTTATAAAATCTCGCCGTGCAAACATTGTGGTCGTGCCTTGTAGCGATAACTTACTTATCTTTTGCTAGCTCTAGACCATTCACGTGTCAACATATGACATATCGACTCGTGCTTGTCTTTTGGCTCATACTTGAGACGCAAAATATGGTTGTGCCATAAACTATGTTCGTGCTTCAACGTCCAGGCCGTGCCTCACAACTCAACATGACTTAATGAAACTTTGCCATCAATAACAAGTCCAACAATCCTCGAATATATATATATATATATATATATATATATATATATATATATATATATATATATATATATATATATATATATATATATATATATTTCAAAAAAAAAATATATATATATATATATATATATATATATATATATATATATATATATATATATTTCTTTCTTTTTTTTGAGGTTTCCTTTCTCCAAGTAGGGCCGTGGCTCAAAGCCGCCCGGCCGCCTAAGGGGGAATTCGAACCCGAGACCTGTGCTCGGGCGGCCCCCCTCACTACTACTAGACTATATATATATATATACATATATATATATATATATATATATATATATATATATATATATATATATATATATTTTTTTGGTGGCCCATGCAGGCCAACGTTAATCACTTCGGTCACATTATTGTACCGTCGTGAGCCTGCGAATAGGATTAGACTTAGGATCTCATCCACATGTCTTGACTTATTTTTAGCCTCTAATCCTTGATTTTATTGAATCCTTGGCTTGCATCCTGCTTGAAATCCTTCAGCGGCTAACATGATTTCTTTTGTTGCAGTAAATGGATTCTCAAGACATGAATAACGTTTCCCTGAATACCCCACCGACTGCAGGAGGATTCTTCACGTATATGACCCCGCCGACGCAGGAAAGCCAGCTCACTCATATGGGCAATCCGCCACAGCCGCAGCTCTCGAGATTCCGTAGAGATGACATTCCACTACCTCCGCAGTTTCCTCCAAAGACTCCACCACCAGCACCCGTTCTGCCCCCAGCATCTGTCCCACCACCAGCACAAGTTCCACATCCAGCACGTGTTCCACATCCAGTACAAGCTATACACCCAGCACCAGCGATGTATCCAGCTCCTATGATGCATCCGTCACATATGATGTACCTAGCACCAGTTCTACCTATGCCACCAGCACTGGACAATGTCACACTCTTGGGGATCTTCCAGCAGCAAGCCAATATGTTCTGCGACACTTTGAGAGAGGCTCTTCAGATTAGAGATGCTTTCCGACAGTATCCTGGAACTTCTAAGAACTTCATGGACCTCAGGCCCAGGGAATTCGATGGGACAGAAGGGATTCTCTACGCTGATGAGTGGTTGTAGAACGTGGAGCGATACCTGAAGATGGCCTAAGTCTCAGAAGACCTGAAGGTCGAGTCAGCTAGTAGACAACTTTTCGACATCGCGAGGACGTGGTACCAAGGCGAGCCCCAATTCTCTGCTCCAGATGTAACTTGGAAGGAATTCAAGCGACTGTTCAAGAAGAAATTCTATCCATACATAGCACGAGAGGCATTGGTGAGTCAGTTCGAGCACCTAGAGCAAGACAACCACACCGTCGACGAGTACACATCGGAGTTTTCTCGTCTCAGCCGCTTCGCAGAGAGCTTGGTCAGCACCCCTGAAGACAAGCCGCGATGATTCAGGAAGGGACTATCTCACAAGATTCGTCTAGCCATTGCCACCAGTCGAGCTGCCACTTACGAAGAGATTCTGGAGGTCGCCCAAACTGTAGAAGAAAAGCTGAGCCACAAGCCGAAGAGGAATCGAGATGCGTTCGGAGGAGGCAACAACCAATCAGCACTGGCGAAACGTTCCAACATTCCTGGGAAGACCTCAGCACAGCAGCATCATCAGCAACCACGAGCAGCCCCACATCAAGTCCAAGATGTCCCTACCTGCCAGTATTGCAAGAAGAGGGGTCACGTCCAAGAAGATTGCCGTAAATGGTTAGGGTTGTGTTATACTTGTGGATCCAACCAACATTTATCTTGAGATTGCCCAAAGAGAAATGCGACTGCCCTACTGCTACCAGTCGCACAGGGAGGACAAGCTTATGCCATGATCGCGAAGGATGCAACAACACCACAAGGAGCAGCTGGCGTAAATTTCCAGTAGGTATTGGCCATAGTATTATAGATAGGTCTATATTAGACTTTGATTTAAGAGAAATTGAATTACTTTTATAGCAGTTTATTCTAGACTATTCATTCTAGTTGATCTTGGCTTTATGTAAATTTTGAGGACGAAATTTGTTTAGGGGTAGATTTGTGAGCCCTTGGACTGAAATTCCCTTCTTCTTCTTTTTTTTATTTTATTGTTCAGTTATTCTACTATTCATCTTATTATCAATTATTATTATAATAAGCTATGCAAGCCTTAAACAAGGTGGACTATAGTCATATGTTACACTTCATCATAAAAGAATATACATGCAAGGACCTGAAGATGGAGGGGTTAAGGTGCCAATATTCAAATTTGAATTCTCTAAAGGGTCGACCCCAATAGAGCTTCTGTTTGAACGAACAGATTAGAAGAAGGAGATCTCCTTCACTCCTTATCATACCCAGTCCAATCCAAGAGGAGATTCAATCCTATCTGAACTTTGCATAAACACAAGGGGATTAATGGATTCATCCTCTTCCACACCCTAAATCTTCCCTCTGGCGCCCCTGTCCTTCCTCGAGTTGAGATCAACTTCTAGCATTTATGGGATAGAAGCATTCGAACTCCTTAAACAAGTAATTCTTTATCCCTCAAATCAATTTTCTGATTTTAGTTTATTAATAGATTTGGATTCTGCTAAACAGTAGCCTAGGCATTTATATTAATTCCTGAAAGGAAGGCAAGGTTAGGGGGTAAACCATAGGATCAGATCCATCATGTGGGTCGAGGGATAAAGGAAATAGGTTTCAGTTGGGGAAGCCTGTACCAAGAATATCTAGGTGTGCATTTGTTACCTGTGCAACCTGTGGAGTATAGGAAAAACCTAGACTGATCAGAGCATCCTAGATATGATAGATGTCATCATGAGTTAGGATAGGAATACTGAGAAAGTACTGAGTGCATAATACCCTTAATAGAGGATATGGTGTCCTTTCCTATATAGAGTTAATTGGTGTGTGTCTCCATAGGATATCTTAGCAAATAAAAGGGGGGTCTTGCAGCAGTAGTGGTTTTTAAGTCCCAAAACACATCTAGGTTGTCATGAACCGCACAGCCACAGTGACACATGAGTGTACCAACCCTTTTTTGGTAGTACCTGTGTCCACTGGGTAGAGTTAATAGAGTATCAGGATAGATGAAGGGGGGGTTAGAGTGTAGGGGGTTACAATGACAAATAAGTTATCCAATGAAGGCCCAAGTTCTGTACCCCTCTACAAATAACACTAGTAGGCACTAGCAGTAATGTAGTAGCTGGAGGTCATGTAGTGTTCAGTAAACGAGGATGTCAGATCAGAACACCCATAGGGTAGCCTGGGTACAGGAGGCAATATGAGGTCTTAGGGGGTTCAAGACATTACAAAGGGCTTAGCAATCAATTGTAGGTGTCTAGGCACATTATGAGGTGTCAAGACAACAGTGTACCCTTAGAGGTTCCTATGTAGGATCACCCAATGCATTGGTATGCTAAATTGCATATCATATATCAGTCACACATGACATACTGGTTGAAATCGAGTACCAGTTGTGAATGAGAGTTTAGTTAATGCTTGAAAGGAAACTAAGCACAAACGAGCATCACTACCAAATAAGTCATAATGGCGACGAAATTAGCGACTCCAGATAAATACGTCACTAAGTTTTGTGCTTTTAGCGACGTTTTATATATACGTCACTGAACGTCACTATCAGCGACGTTTGAGCGACAGTTAGCGACACCATTTATGTTTTGGACAACTGATGTCGCATACTAGTCGTAAAACGTCGCTGTTTTTTTTATTCAGCGACGTTTAGCGACGCTACTTTTATAACGTCGCCAGGTTTTAATAAATAGCGACGGTTAGCGACGTCTTTAAATGACGTCGCTAAAACGTTTCATATAGGGTTCTGGCCCGATCAATTTTTCATTTTTCCACCCAAAATTTTCTAATCTCCCGCTCCCGGCGACCCCCTGCCCGACGACCCCATTCCTCCGACGACTCACTCCCTCCGACGACCACCCGACCAGTCTCCTCCGCCGCTGCTCCAGCCCCGGCGACCCCGACCCAACCCCAACGCTGTGTCGGTAAACCCTAACCCTATCTCCCTTTTTCTGATGCGATACAGACACGACCAGACCTAACCCTTTGACACTTTGATACTTTGACACTTTGACTTATGTCAAAGCTAATCGTCGAGCTTGGGTCCCCATGGACCTATGCATCAATTGGAGGTTCGAATACCAGAGCTCATGTCTAGGGCTGCAAATGAGCCAAGCCGTTTGCGAGCTGCTCGAAGCTCGGCTCGATAAAAGCTCGTTTGAGCTCGGTTCGTTTAGTAAACAAGCCGAGCTCAAGCTTCG
This sequence comes from Iris pallida, assembly GCA_029216955.1. Taxonomy (NCBI): domain Eukaryota; kingdom Viridiplantae; phylum Streptophyta; class Magnoliopsida; order Asparagales; family Iridaceae; genus Iris; species Iris pallida. The sequence continues at coordinate 7,630,705 of JANAVB010034616.1, read as the reverse complement.
TTTTCGAGCTCGTTTAATAAATGAGCCAAGCTCAAGCTTAGAAGTACTCGGCTCGTTCGAGCTCGCAAGCTGACTCGTTTATGAGCTTGCGAGCTGGGTCGTTTAGAAGCTCGTTTAGGAGCTTGTTTAGAAGATCGTTTGTTTGTTGAATTCTAATTTTATGTATATTTGTATAATGATATGGTTGTGTGCTTTATATATTTATATGTCCTTAATAATTGATATAAAGGAACTTTTTTAATTAAATTTTTATAAATAAATTGTTAAATTACAGGTACTTGAATTCAAGCGTAACTAGGTTGAAATCAATCTCATTAAGCTTGAAATAAAGATGAACAAGCTTGAAATCAAGCTTAATGAGTTTGATATGAGCTTATCGAGCTTGTTTATCAAGCTTGAATCAAGCTTGCTTATCAAGCCAAGCTCGAGCTCAAACCAAGCCAAGCTCAAGCTTAATATAAACAAGCTCAAGCTCTAAAATAAAAAAATTATCAAGCTTGAGCTCGAGCTCGAACTCCATTAATTCTAGTCAAGCCAAGCTCAAGCTTACAAAAGCTTGGCTCGGCTTGGCTCGTTTGCAGCCCTACTCATGTCCCTAGCTAAGGTGTTGTTACAAGTGTAAGGTTCAGGTGTTAGGTAATTATTCATTCCCTTAAATAACATCCATCACATGTTCATTACTACTGTGCAGTCCACTCCTATGGTTGTAACAATTTCCATTGATGTTAGTATCAGTCGAAGAAAGAGGAATGGCTCAGGTTAGAAGTGGGTATTGGTTTAGCCCGGGTCCTGTACTGCCTATGAGGATAGTCCCTGTCACAATTGGGTATCAATCTACTTACATGAATCTGTCCTGCATACCATAGAGCATATCATGTTTCAGTCCACCCTAGGTATGTGTTCAGCCCACATGTGCCTATTGCATTACCTGTCCATCTTGTTATATAACACACTGCATATCATGTTTCAGTCCATCCTAGGTATGTGTTCAGCCCACATAACCATGTTGCAGTCTATCTCATTAGAGTTCAGTCCATGGGTACACATGAACAGGTAGGTGGAATACAGAACATATACATTTATGTATAACATTTAACATTATCAGTTGTAATTAGGAACGATTTGCACATTAAGAAGTTTTTACTTCTACAAACTACCCAGTTGACAAGGTGGTAACCCTGCCAATTTTCCCTCCAATTTGCACATTATGACTTATGTCAAGCTCGAAATGACTTGACCAAGTTTGGCAAGGTATTGACCCAGTTGTCCTAGTGTGACCTAGAAATGACTTGGAGACCTAGAATTGACCTAGTATATCATTTTTATGATTCCAAAACACCAATTGACATTAATACTCTATATTTAGGTCTTCGAGGTACCGTATCGGATATTGTTGACATTTAACACTACCAAAATAAGTCAAATCAACGACGAAATAAGTCAATCCTAGAGTGTATAGAGTGAGCCTCCCTACTTCCTTCCTTCTCATTCGGGTCATTCAGTCGACTATTCCGCATCATAGGATATCTACCTCAACCTCACCCTAGAGAAGTGTGGAAATATTAATGTTAACCAAGGTTCACAGTAAAGAGAAGGAAAGAAACTACATAGGATACATCATATCTATTACCACTTGTTGTATCATGATTACTTTTACAAGTGTTTAAACGATGTGCATATGTATCTATCTTACAGAATTATCCTCAAATGGATATGGAGCTGAATTACTATCTGCGGAATCGTTCGTGGATGTACAACCGTCATCCTGATGACATGTGCGGTGTGCGGGATGAATTCATAGAGGGTGTACACCAGTTCCTGTAGTTTGACAAACACCGTTATAATCTGGATTAGCCTACAAGTTTGTACAAATACTAGTCAAACAGAAATTTGTCCAAAAACTTAAACCTGATAAAGATAAGATTAATCAATAAGCAGATCACATCATCTTTCGTTGCATCAGATACCAGAAAAGTACAAAATTACAAGCCATACCTTGAAATTTCTAAGATCCTTGATGTCATAGAAGTACTTGATATTTTCTTCCATACAGAAGTCCCTCAAGAAGTCCCTCAAGATATCGACATTCCTATTAGCATGCTCATTACTGGTGAAAATGTGGTGATCTGGTATTCTAACATCCTTTTCATGGTCCCAAACTTGTATTTAAAAATAACCAACAAGTTTACAAGCGTACAAAACCTGATGAGCATTATTTCAACAAGCAGACAAGTGGATGCTTTTTAATTGTATTCCTTTGACCTTGCTTATAATCAACAAATGTATACTCACTGTCAGGCGGCCAATACCTTTCCTCAAAATAACAAATGATTTGCTCCTTGTTTTAATTTTAATTAGAATTTAGAAGTTCAAATAAATGGAATCTAAGCACGAATAGATCCAATAAATAGAAAAATACGTAGCAATACAAATATTTGTATAATTTGTCACTTGATGACGGTTTGCACCCAGGACTGCAAGCATTTCCAGTTACTGACGTTTATGCCCTGTGTAAAACACATTGGCCCACATGTAAGTAAAAGTTAACGAAAACTCTTGTAGGGCCTGAGCACTAGCAGAAGGTATTGCTCTATGCAGTATAGATGGAAGTTAGAGGTGAAGGGTTCATGTTGGCAGTATATATACAACTATCGATACAGGTGCAGTTTGTTAATTGAGCATTCTCCACTCACCTACTTAACATAATAACTTTCCACGGAGCAGTTTGATGAAACACCTTGGCCCGCATGTCACCAACTTTCCAGAGAGCTTTCTGTCGATAATAATCAGCATTTAACATATGACTCCTTTTGGCAATGAAGTAGAGGTTCAAGTTGCAATCCTGTGTTAAATTACCACAAAACAAAGACTACCAGATTGGCCAAAAATAATCTCAAGGTGCTAAATTAAATAATTGCTTACCAGTTCAAAACTTTGAAGTACCCAACAATGTGCTAAGGAACCATGGTCCGCTAAATGCGAATAAATAAACAAAAGGGCAAAATAGAATCGAAAAAAGAAAGAAATTGGAGAAAATAAGTGCTTCCTTTTAAAAAGAAATTACCACCGCATAAATAATGAGTGGCAGATGTTGAGTGGAAATAATATCAATGTGCAAAAACAAAATTGGGAAAAGTAAAAGGAAGAAAAGAAAAGACGAGAAAAATAAAAGAACAACATAAGAAGAAAAGGAAAGAATGTATCACGACCCGCACCCGCTAAAAGGGCACATGACGCGACAACGCCCAGCCCTCACCGAAAAATCGGCGTGGAACGCTGTAGATTTTTCTACTTCTAAACAGTTTATATATATAACAAAAACCTGTCGAGAATATGGTCAACTCCGAACGGAGGACAAGCAATGAATATATATACGAGTACTCAATCACGACTCAAAGATAACAAAGTAAAGACTGAAATGAAAAGACAACAAGACGATAATAAAATAATATATAACCTGTCAAGTCCAACACAAGAATATATACAGTCCAAGTCTCTAATACAGTCCATAATAATAACAGTCTCAAAAGTAGCTGGAGACAATGTTCAGTACAAAAGACCTACTCTAACTAAGTAATAGGTAGAGTCTCGCCAGGCGTAGCTAAGCCCTGCTGGACCAAAGTCTCCAAGTCTATGCCCACTACGTCATCCGGACCGTAGTAGGTACTGTAGTCTCCCTCATCTGCATCTGTAATATTTTCAACATATCCTGTCAGGATGGAACGAGTACAATCCACTAACAACATTTCACAAGATATGACAAAAGCTATAATCTGTAAATAGAGAGTATATACTAGAAAATCATGGAATGTACATGTGAGAATCATGGCAAGGTAAGCTGTAAAACTAGAGCTAGAACAAGGCAAGTAAACTGATCATGGCATGTACAAGAATCAAGAATCATATATCTAGGTGTGTGAATACTAGCTACAACATGTGGCCGGCTTGGGTCTTGCACAAGGTCTACTGGCCTGGTTAATCATACGTGGAGTGTATGATTAACACTCACAAGGTCTACAAGAGTAACAAGGTGGATAATGACCACATGTCTACACTAATACTCCCCATTCCCGACTGGTAGAGTGGATCCAAACAAGACACGTCACGACGCGGGATTCTACGAGAAGGAAGCAAGTCTCCTCGAGAATCGGCGTCCATGTACTGCACAAGAACTACAAGGGGGCTTGCACAGGACATACCAAGACAACAAGGAATAACACCTCATGTCGGGATCCATGAATACCAACCCGTGTGACCAATGTGTCGAGAACAAGCATATCTACACTAATTACATGGATTATATCAATTAGCATAAATTGGAAAAGTGTCAGAGAATGTACTCGCCTGAAATATGATATGGTACGTCAACCGGAGCAAATGCAGCATCTCGAGGACCTATAGAGAACAAGACGTATCAATACTATGTTTAGGAAGTAAAATCTAATCAATTTGAATCCTATTAAGTCATTCTAGGTCAAGACACGTCAAACTAGGTTGTACGGGGTCAAACTAAGTCATATTAGGTCTAGCTAGGTCATACTGGGTCAATGCAAGTCAAACGGAATTAATCTAGGTCAATTTGAGTCAACGGTTGACTTACAGTTGACTTTTGGTCAACTGGTCAACTCTGGTCAACCGTGGTCAGCTCTGGTCAACCCTAGGTCAACTCTAGGTCATTGGTGACTAACAGTTGACTTTTGGTCAACTGCACAAGTCTAATGGAATTTGGGACTAAATTGGGTAAAGTGTTGACCCATAGTTGACTTTTGGCCTAAAAAGTCAACCGTGGTCAACCAGGGTCAAGACTAGGTCTAGACAGCTAATCCTACTCATTACCAACCTATACAACCCATATCCAAGTCCATCTTGGACTTGGAAACTCAAATCTTGGCCATGGGCCAATTTCCTATTTTACCCTTTTTAAGGGTAAAATTCCACCCTCGGCGATTATCTAGATAGCCTACCTATGCTTGATATTTTGACCCGTGCTCTCTACGGTAGTAGGGTACTATCCTATAGGTTCGTTATCTACCAAAATACCTAGACAAAGTGGACGTCTAGTCCACCTTACGGCCCGTTGCAGATATCTTAAATATTTCAAGATACGCGCTGATACGGCGCGATACCGGCGCCCTACGACCCCGATTTCCACTCGGGAGCTTACCCGTAAAATCTAAATTACGTAACCTAGGCCTACGTCAAGTTTCATCGCGATCCGATGCTCCGGGCTCAATTTCCCCTTCTAACTTGATTTCTACCAAAAAGTCCCTTTTTACTCTCGTTCTAATTCTCCTCTTTGATTCTCAATTTTAGTTCTTCTTCTTCTTAACTGCTCTAATCTTCTTCTAATCTTCTCCTCCTAATCTCCTTCTCAACTTCCTATTCTAACTTCTTTTCACTTCTCTACTAATTCCTAAACTTTTCTCTTTCTAATTCCTTAACTTCCTTCTTTCTAACTTCTAAACTCTAATTCTTTCCTTCATTCTTCTATCTAACTTCTCATCTATTTCTCTATATATAAACATATATATATATCTATATGTATATACCTACATATACACCTATACATAGGGTACTAGGAGGGTTTTAAGGGGTGTACAGGGGGGTGAATGGGGGGGGAGGAGCTGCTAAGGCAGCTCCTGCTGCTGTTGCTACTGCTGCATCTGCTACTGCAGCTGCTGCTGCTAATGCTCTGCTTGCTGCTGCTGCTTCCCTGCTGCTGCAGCTGCTCCTACTCTACTGCTACTGCCACTGCTACTACTACTTCTTTGCTACTTCTTCTCCTCCCTCTTTTATATATATATATATATATATATATATCTCCCTATATATATATATATATATATATATATATATATATATATATATATATATATATATATATATATATATATATATATATATATATATATATATATATATATATATTTTATATCTATCTATATATATATATCTATCTATATACCTATAGCTAGTTAGATATCTATATATCTATATATCTATCCATCCCTCTATATATATATAAACACACACACATCTCTACATATATATACACACACACACACATCTCTACATATATATATATATAAACACATACACATGTATATATACATACACACACATATACATATTATATATAATACACATATACATCTATATATATCTCCACAACCACTCACACAACCACACACACAACCACACCACCACTCTCATTCTCTCATCCCACCACTCTCTACACACACACACCCAAATACATGTATACATATATTTTCATATATATATATATATATATATATATACATATACCATATATACATATATATACCATATATATATATATATATATATATATATATATATATATATATATATATATATATATCTATATATATATATATATATATATATATATATATATATATATATATATATATATAACTTACAAAACCCCTAATTAACTCTAACCTAAATTCTAGGGAGAAACCTACAAATAGAGGGCAAAGTGTAGAGAATTTAATTCTCTATATTTATTGTGAAGAACAAGAATGAAAAAGAGTAATTAATGAAGGGTTAATGACAAACCTAAATGGAGTTGTTTGGAGAGAGAGAGCTTGGAGAGAAAGAAATTTGAGAAGAGAGAGAAAGAGGTTGCTTTGTGGAGAAGACAAAGGGGGGGAGACTTCATGGCCGGCCACCCCATGGGCTATTGGGTTGGGATCCAATAGCCCTCAACCCACTTGACTTGGTTTGGGTTTATTTGAATTCGGGTTGGTTCGGTTCAATCTTAAATACAAATTAAGCCTCTAAAATAACTAATTAAGTCATGGAAATTAGGTTAATAATTTCTAGCCTAATTATGATGGTCTATGGGCTAAGCCCAGCTAGTATGGGGGTCCCACTAGGGTCCAGACTACACGGGTCTCCAAATTGAGTCCGAATTGGATAAAATTCAAACTGACTCAAATAAATTCCTAAAAAACACATAAAATCAAATAAAATTCCTAAAAATTACAAAACTTGAAAATGACGAAAATACCCCTAATTTGAAAATTGGGGGTGACAATTCTACCCTCCTTAAAAAAATTTCGTCCTCGAAATTCAAACGGTCGTACTCTTCTCTAGGTCAAGCACCCAACAATCAAGGTCTACTAAATTTTATCCTAAGTTATATAACATGTAACCCAGGAAATCAGAACACATGCATGGTTTTAAATCTCTACAGTATCGTGTTATTGCAGTCTTCATTGGGGTTTTCTATTTAATCTAGCATGATCATCACATATGCAACTAAAGGTACTAAGAAAGCAATCATCAATCAATGGGCGGAGAGAACAGGTAAAAGAAAGAGCAAGACCCTACCTCCTAGTCCAATGCGTGCAGGATCCTCAACTGCCATCGTAAAAACCCTGTCCTGGCGGGGTATATCCCGCTGCTGGTGGAGGGCGTGATGCAATGCCATAGGTGGCCTACCCTGTGCTCCTTGAGCTGCTACCGCTCCACGGGCTACCCTGCGAGGGTTCACAGGACAATCTCTCAACTGATGTCCAGCCTCCCCGCAGTAGAGGCACAAACCCAGCCTCTTCCGGCAAACCTCCCAAACGTGACCAGGTCTCCTGCAGAAGTGGCAAGGAGCCCCATGCTGAGCCTACCTCGGCTGAGTGTGCTGCACCTGCTGAACCGGTGCTCTGGTCTGATGCTGGAAAGGCTGATGCTGAAACTGAGGGCGCTTAGCAGCCTCTGCGCTGCTACTGGCCCCCGAAAATAAATCTCGATCCCTCTTCGGCTTCAAGCCCCACTCCCTCTCCACCTTTCGAGCCTCCGCATAAACCTCTGCATATGTCGCATAGAAGGAAGGGATCAGGATCTTGATATCCCATGTCAATCCCTCCCGGAAGCGCTCCGCTCGGATCACCGGGTCACTCACCATGTACTCGGCGTATCGGCTCAGTCGGCCGAACTCCGCCGCATACTCCTCTACGGTCATACCGCCCTGCTGCAGGTTCTGGAACTGCCGCACGAGGCCGATCTTGTCCGTGGGAGAAAAGAACTTCTCTCTGAACAGGGCCTGAAACTCAGCCCAAGGATGGCCCTCTCCTGCAAGAGCCGGCTCATTCCGAAACCATGTCCGGGCAATATCTAACAACTGCAACCCAACCGCCTCGACCTTCAGGTCGTCTGCCAGGTGGCAGGCCCTCATCTGGCGCTCGATATCCTCGAGCCAGTCATCAGCATAAATAATGCCCTCAGTCCCCTTGAAATCCCTCGGACCAAGCTTCTTGAAAGCCTGGATATCCCCTATCTTCGGCTGCTGCTCATGCTGAACCTCCCTCTGCGGAGTCCCACGCTCTACTGCCGCCAAAGCCAACCTGTGCACATCCTCCATGCCCTGGCGCATGGCCTCTGTCTGCCTCTAACTGAGCCTAGTGGTGGGCCCGCTGGGACTCCAGTACCTGGTGAAAGAACGCTAGCATCTGCCCCATGTCTGTGGGCAGAGAAGGCAATGGAGGAATAGCTCCCATCATCACCGGAGGAGTCCCCTGCTGAGGAGGAAGAATACCCCCGGCAGCTCCCGCTGTAGCCCCCGGTACTACGGGAAGAGCACCCGCAATGGCCCCAGGGACAGTCATCGAGGTAGCTGGAGGAGTACCTCCGAGAGCCCCAACAGAAGTCCCATCAGCCGGGAAAGTGACCGGAGCCTGTCCGCCAGAGGTGGCAGACCTCTCCGTCTCCCAGTGCTCCTCGCCAGGAGAATGAGTCATCAATATCCTGGAGACAAATTGAGAAGAAGATATCAATATGGCACATGAAGGCAATATCAAAGGAGGACAGCTAGAATGCAGTAAATCGATATCAAAGACGGTAAGCAAGATAAGCAAGGAAAGATCCTACTGTGATTGAGTACTCTTAGCCTATAGCCTATCCTAGATACGTACCGCAGGCTCGTAATAGCATTCTATGTCGAGCGCCACTACGACATCGTACTAATTGTGACTTCAGGACCTGCGTGGGCCACCACTAAAACGTGTCACGACCCGCACCAGCTAAAAGGGCACGTGATGCGACAACGCCCAGCCCTCACCGAAAAATCGGCATGGAACGCTGTGGATTTTTCTACTTCTAAACAGTTTATATATATAACAAAAACCTGTCGAGAATATGGTCAACTCCGAACGGAGGACAAGCAATGAATATATATACGAGTACTCAATCACGACTCTAAGATAACAAAGTAAAGACTGAAATGAAAAGACAACAAGACGATAATAAAATAATATATAACCTGTCAAGTCCAACACAAGAATATATACAGTCTAAGTCTCTAATACAGTCCATAATAATAACAGTCTCAAAAGTAGCTGGAGACAATGTCCAGTACAAAAGACCTACTCTAACTAAGTAATAGGTAGAGTCTCGCCAGGCGTAGCTAAGCCCTGCTGGACCAAAGTCTCCAAGTCTATGCCCACTACGTCATCCGGACCGTAGTAGGTACTGTAGTCTCCCTCATCTGCATCTGTAATATTTCAACATATCCTGTCAGGATGGAACGAGTACAATCCACTAACAACATTTCACAAGATATGACAAAAGCTATAATCTGTAAATAGAGAGTATATACTAGAAAATCATGGAATGTACATGTGAGAATCATGGCAAGGTAAGCTGTAAAACTAGAGCTAGAACAAGGCAAGTAAACTGATCATGGCATGTACAAGAATCAAGAATCATATATCTAGGTGTGTGAATACTAGCTACAACATGTGGCCGGCTTGGGTCTTGCACAAGGTCTACTAGCCTGGTTAATCATACGTGGAGTGTATGATTAACACTCACAAGGTCTACAAGAGTAACAAGGTGGATAATGACCACATGTCTACACTAATACTCCCCATTTCCGACTGGTAGAGTGGATCCAAACAAGACACGTCACGACGCGGGATTCTACGAGAAGGAAGCAAGTCTCCTCGAGAATCGGCGTCCATGTACTGCACAAGAACTACAAGGGGGCTTGCACAGGACATACCAAGACAACAAGGAATAACACCTCATGTCGGGATCCATGAATACCAACCCGTGTGACCAATGTGTCGAGAACAAGCATATCTACACTAATTACATGGATTATATCAATTAGCATAAATTAGAAAAGTGTCAGAGAATGTACTCGCCTGAAATATGATATGGTACGTCAACCGGAGCAAATGCAGCATCTCGAGGACCTATAGAGAACAAGACGTATCAATACTATGTTTAGGAAGTAAAATCTAATCAATTTGAATCCTATTAAGTCATTCTAGGTCAAGACACATCAAACTAGGTTGTACGGGGTCAAACTAAGTCATATTAGGTCTAGCTAGGTCATACTGGGTCAATGCAAGTCAAACGGAATTAATCTAGGTCAATTTGAGTCAACGGTTGACTTACAGTTGACTTTTGGTCAACTGGTCAACTCTGGTCAACCGTGGTCAGCTCTGGTCAACCCTAGGTCAACTCTAGGTCACTGGTGACTAACAGTTGACTTTTGGTCAACTGCACAAGTCTAATGGAATTTGGGACTAAATTGGGTAAAGTGTTGACCCATAGTTGACTTTTGGCCTAAAAAGTCAACCGTGGTCAACCAGGGTCAAGACTAGGTCTAGACAGCTAATCCTACTCATTACCAACCTATACAACCCATATCCAAGTCCATCTTGGACTTGGAAACTCAAATCTTGGCCATGGGCCAATTTCCTATTTTACCCTTTTTAAGGGTAAAATTCCACCCTCGGCGATTATCTAGATAGCCTACCTATGCTTGATATTTTGACCCGTGCTCTCTACGGTAGTAGGGTACTATCCTATAGGTTCGTTATCTACCAAAATACCTAGACAAAGTGGACGTCTAGTCCACCTTACGGCCCGTTGCAGATATCTTAAATATTTCAAGATACGCGCTGATACGGCGCGATACCGGCGCCCTACGACCCCGATTTCCACTCGGGAGCTTACCCGTAAAATCTAAATTACGTAACCTAGGCCTACGTCAAGTTTCATCGCGATCCGATGCTCCGGGCTCAATTTCCCCTTCTAACTTGATTTCTACCAAAAAGTCCCTTTTTACTCTCGTTCTAATTCTCCTCTTTGATTCTCAATTTTAGTTCTTCTTCTTCTTAACTGCTCTAATCTTCTTCTAATCTTCTCCTCCTAATCTCCTTCTCAACTTCCTATTCTAACTTCTTTTCACTTCTCTACTAATTCCTAAACTTTTCTCTTTCTAATTCCTTAACTTCCTTCTTTCTAACTTCTAAACTCTAATTCTTTTCCTTCATTCTTCTATCTAACTTCTCATCTATTTCTCTATATATAAACATATATATATATATCTATATGTATATACCTACATATACACCTATACATAGGGTACTAGGAGGGTTTTAAGGGGTGTACAGGGGGGTGAATGGGGGGGGAGGAGCTGCTAAGGCAGCTCCTGCTGCTGTTGCTACTGCTGCATCTGCTACTGCAGCTGCTGCTGCTAATGCTCTGCTTGCTGCTGCTGCTTCCCTGCTGCTGCAGCTGCTCCTACTCTACTGCTACTGCCACTGCTACTACTACTTCTTTGCTACTTCTTCTCCTCCCTCTTTTATATATATATATATATATATATATATATATATATATATATATATATATATATATATATATCTCCCTATATATATATATATATATATATATATATATATATATATTTATATCTATCTATATATATATATCTATCTATATATACCTATAGCTAGTTAGATATCTATATATCTATATATCTATCCATCCCTCTATATATATATAAACACACACACATCTCTACATATATATACACACACACACACATCTCTACATATATATATATATAAACACATACACATGTATATATATACATACACACACATATACATATTATATATAAATACACATATACATCTATATATATATATATCTCCACAACCACTCACACAACCACACACACAACCACACCACCACTCTCATTCTCTCATCCCACCACTCTCTACACACACACACCCAAATACATGTATACATATATTTTCATATATATATATATATATATATATATATATATATATATATATATATATATATATATATATATACATATATATATACATATACCATATATACATATATATACCATATATATATATATATATATATATATATATATATATATATATATATATATATATATATATATATATATATACATATATATATACATATACCATATATACATATATATACCATATATATATATATATATATATATATATATATATATATATATATATATATATATATATATAACTTACAAAACCCCTAGTATGATGGTATATGGGCTAAGCCCAGCTAGTATGGGGGTCCCACTAGGGTCCAGGCTACCTGGGTCTCCAAATTGAGTCCGAATTGGATAAAATTCAAACTGACTCAAATAAATTCCTAAAAAAACACATAAAATCAAATAAAATTCCTAAAAATTACAAAACTTGAAAATGACGAAAATACCCCTAATTTGAAAACTGGGGGTGACAGAATGAGAGGCTCAGATTTGCTTTCTGAATCATCATGATAATCATATAACTATAGAAGATCAGGTGCTCCTGCTTGAGGTGGAGATAGTGCTACAGATATAAGTTACCATTACACATCAACGGTGACCCTTTTTGGCTAAGAAGCAATTACGAACAATAGATTATACCTACAATACCCCTACACCCTATCTACTAAGGCTGTGGGATACAAGTCAGTAGAAATGTCCCAAGAGTAGAAAGTAAGATTTATAGCTTTGTTGTTTCAGTAATTGGTCTTCCGATCTAATTAACACCTCTGATACTCATGCGCAATATTCAAAACTGATCCACGACTCCTGCCTCTTTCCTCCTTGGCAATGAGTCAGTGGTACACCCACAATCTGAAACCAGAATATGGACTTTTTCCTATTCAGATTCAGACTAAACCACAATCTGAAATCGATAAAACTCAAGAAGACCTTCATTGAAATGAAAATGAGCAAAGACATCAGATTTAATCTTCCAACAAAAACAAATGGGTTTTCCAAAGACATTGCCAAAAGGTTGAGGTACGTAAGATAAACTGTATGAAGTGTACTTTGCTAGCATTAAACACAAAAGGTTGAAATTATAGATAAGGAATCATATACACAGGAACAATCAAGTACATGCAGATACATTCAAAAGTGAAGACTTCAACAGCAGTAGCTATATAGGAAGAGCAACAGCAGGAGAGATATTCATGTGTGCTTTGTGTGTATATTGGTAGTCCGTGTGTAGAACAAAATGTGTGATATCATTGTCTTGTGTCAATATCCAGTCGTGTGTCTGGAAAATATCTACTCATCCAACCAAAATGTTATACAGTTGACCAACTAAACCTATTGGCACAACATTTCTACCTCAAGATGTGTCAGGTGGTTACTAATTACCTGAATACAAACAGGACTTCATGCTAGTGTGCTACCATATGACTTCATGTCAGGTGGTTACGAATTACAGGCCCTCTGTCGACCATCTACCAAGAGAGAAAAGCAGGAATTAGAAATATCGAACAAAGATGAAATATATGTTATAAACTTATAGGGTAAGTGGGTTCAGTCTATATATGGCTGATAAGTATGTATATCAAAAATATATATAACAATGACAAGAAAGTAATAGAATTCTTGTTTTTCTTACCACTATCTCATTCCAAACATCATCCTTGTTGGTCTTAGGTACCTTTAGCCAACTTGTATACCTGATAAGCACATATGTCTTCATGTATTTACCAACTTGACTCTTAAAGTGAGTTGCGTTGGGTCCAACTGCTTGTCCAAGATGATTAAATTCAATGCTCTTCTTAGATGTTGGCTTTTGATTGACTTCCATTGATGTGGGATCTTCTTCCCGCCGGTTAGATGTGTCGACAACACTCGAAGACACCATGCAATGAAAGAAAGTCTGTTTATTCAAAATACAATATTATGATACAAAACTATGCATATAGAAGAATCAGGCTATCAAAGTCATTTGCATATATTAAAAAAACAAAGATAGAAATAATGATAAATAAAAGAGAGGAAAAAATAATATAAACATAACTCATGTGATGATGATAATATGCATACATACTTGAGTTGCAGCTGTGCTTAATCATAGTGACAAAAATAGCATCATAATGAATTTTTCAGTAAAAAACTATCGACCAGACTGAGCACAAGTATTTGTCAACAAGAGTACTTAAAGAGAGTACTTCTGAGACGAGAAGTAGTTAACAACAACAACAAAATAGCTGCTTGACAAGAAATAGTGCAGGTCATGTATCACACAAGAATTTAGAGTACAATACCAAATATTCCACACACCATGGCAAATTACTAATGATGCAGGGACAACACCATGGGTCCATCACAAAGTACCCATTGTTACCAGTAATTTTGCAGCCTTAAAAGCCCTTAGTTGTTGTTGAGAAATCTAATATACACAGCCGAGGCGGCTGAAGAAATGCAATGAGACAACTTTCATTGGATTAAAAGACATCTTTTGATGTTCAGTTCAGAATAACTTATTCATTCAATGAAAATATGAAAGTAAAAACAATATGAAAGTGAAAATAACAAAATTATTTCTTGTTATTATAATGTGTGACAACAAATAAATCAAAAGAAGACCATATTGAAAAGCATAGCCAGGCATACTCCTCTCACTATACATAGTATATTCCTAGCATACCAAACTCCATTTTCATAAGAAGATTCTATATAGTATTATAGTGATTCAACAGAAGGTAAATTTTATCTCAAGAAATTAAACGAAATTTTGATTATAACAAGAAACTATATATAAATAGTGTGTCTGACATGTAACAGGATGTCTGAACTTATTCTATATGGACAAGGTTCCTTTTTCTTGATGCATCCTTGCTCAAAGAACCTCCTTAACAATTTTGATTTTATATTTCTACCAAGTCTGATGACTTTTTGACGCCATCGAAAACTTTGAAGTGCCTATAACTAATTCTATATGATAGACAACAACAAAAATAGCATGCATGTCCGACAAGTTGCAGTCGGACAAGAACTTTTTTTTGCAATCACATAGTAGACATGAAGAATTAGTTGAAAAATTAATTTAACCATCAAAATTAGTCGAACAAAAGTGGTCTACTTGGGAACAGAACATTAATTTAACCGTCAGAATTAGTTGAAAAATTCCTACCAAAGAAGAATCACAATGTTTCTCCGGAACTACCTACTAACAAAAAATTTCAAAGAAGAAACACAATATTTTGCAAATAAACCAAAAATAAAAAGGGCATACAAATATGTTAGGGTTTCAAAATAATCATAGATTTCAATCATACGCATAAAAAAGAGAGCATACAAATACCTTAGGGTTTCAAGCGAGTGTGAGGACGGCGAGAGACAAGGACAGGGAGAGCCGAGGACAGCGAGACGTGGACGCGAGACGAAGACGGACGAGAGATCCGACGATGATCCGACGAGGACGATAGAGAGACGAGGACGGCCGTGATCTAAACGTCGTGATCCCAACGTCGTGATTCCGTCGGTGATCTCAGACGAGATCCCGCGTTGTGAGGAGGCGAGTTTTTAGTTCCCGCCAGAGAATTTGATAAGAGAATTGTGAAAAAAAAGGAAAGAGAAAGGATAAGTGACAGGGAACTTGTACGCTTTTTGCTAAATACACGTGATATAATTTGTGTTTAAAGTTTCATTTGGAATGGTTTGGGTGCGTTCCAGAATAAATAATTTTTATTAAAAATAAAAAATAAAATATTTGGAACGCTTTTTTATTTTGGCACTGTTTTTGTCCGTTCCAAAATCTAGGTACGGTAAATAAGTGTTCCAGATTGAAAAATGCCTAGTGTTCCAAAATGGCTATTTTGGTGTAGTGATGGACGATACCAAAATTAAGTGTCCGTGTGTGAGATGTCGCAACTTGAAATATCATCCAGAAGTGGATGTCACGTATCATTTATACTCGTAGGGTTTCACGCCGAATTACTATCAGTGGAGCGAGCACGAAGAACTTGTGTCTTTAGCATCGGAGTACGAGCCTTATATGGATGTCCACAACAACGCTCCTTACGACGATGGGTTGGTGAACATGGTTTTTGATGCGGCCGGGCCTAGTTTCGATCCGAATGATCATGATGTACCTGAGGAGGCACCGAACCCCGATGCTGCACAGTTTATGGAGTTGCTGGAGAATGCAAGGACTCCATTATATCCTGGTTGTGAGGATCATTCACCGTTGGAGGTGGTTACAAGATTGTTGAGCATCAAGTCCGATTTTAACATGTCGTAAGATTGCTACAACCGTCTTATGGAGTTGCTTATAGAAATATTGCCTGAGGGTGCGAAGTTGTCTAAAGACTTCTACCGGTCTAAGAGGATGGTTAGATCGCTCTGGATGGGATACAAAAAAATCGATGCCTGTCGCAATGGGTGCATGTTGTACTACAAAGATGACAAGGATGAAGACGCCTGTAGATTTTGTGGTGTCGATCGCTACAAGGCATGTAGTAGAGGAAAGTCTGTCGGTGCCAGGAAGCCTACCTCTTCGATGCACTACTTGCCGTTGACGTCGCGGTTGCAGCGGTTGTTTATGGTAAAGAAAACTGCAGAAAACATGAGTTGGCATAAGCGGGAACATACCGAAGGAGTGTTGGATCACCCATCTGATGGAGAAGCATAGAAGCACTTTGATCGAGAGTATCCAGATTTTGCTTATGATCTGCTTAATGTCAGATTCGGTCTCTACTCCGACGGTTTTACCCCATTCGGACTTTCGGGATCCCAGTATTCGTGTTGGCCTGGGATCGTCACCCCATACAATCTATCGCCTTGGATGTGCATGAAGACTCCGTATATGTTCCTCACCGTTATTATCCCAGGTTCGAACAATCCGGAAAGGAACATCGATGTGTATTTACAGCCATTGATTGATGAGTTGAATCAGCTATGGAAAGTAGGTTCCAACACGTACGATGTATCTAGAAAACAAAATTTCCAGATGCGGGCAGCACCTATGTGGACCATCAACGACTTTTTGGCCTATGGAATGTTATCTGGATGGAGCACGCATGATCGTCTTTCATGTCCGTATTGCATGGACAGCACTAAGGCTTTCCATTTGAAACACGGAGGCAAACCGTGCTTCTTCGATTGTCATCGACAATTCCTGCCGAATGATCATCCATATCGGAGGAATAGGAATGCTTTTCATGCTGGCGTTGTGGAGAAGGCTAATCCTCCGCCAAGGTGGCCCGGATACACGATATGGAAAGAGGTAAAAGATTTACCAAGAGCTATTGAGCAGCATGCTACGGGCTACAAGTGTGACGGATTTGGTCGCACTCATAACTGGATGAAGAGGAGTATATTTTGGGATCTTCTATATTGGAGCACCAATCTGATTAGACATAACTTTGATGTCATGCATATCGAGAAGAATGTGTTTGACAACATAATTAATACTG
Organism: Iris pallida; assembly: GCA_029216955.1. Classification (NCBI taxonomy): domain Eukaryota; kingdom Viridiplantae; phylum Streptophyta; class Magnoliopsida; order Asparagales; family Iridaceae; genus Iris; species Iris pallida. The sequence continues at coordinate 7,613,164 of JANAVB010034616.1, read as the reverse complement.
TAATGGACGTAAAGAGGAAGACGAAAGACAATCCAAAGGCTAGATTGGACTTGGAAGAAATATGTAGACGTCCTGCATTGTATTTGATAGAGGACGGGAATGGGAAGTTGAAACAGCCTAAGGCAATTTTCTCACTGGAGAAGGAGGATAAAGTGAGGCTTTGTAGGTGGATTCAAGGTCTAAAATTTCCAGATGGGTATGTTTCGAACTTAAGTAGATGCGTCGACCTCAAGGAGAACAAACTGACAGGTATGAAGAGCCATGATTGTCACGTATTCATGGAGCGGTTAATTCCGATTGCATTTCAGGAATTCTTACCGCAGGCAGTTTGGGATTCATTGACGGAGCTTAGCATATTCTTCAGGGACCTTTGTTCTAAGAAATTGCTCGTTGATCGTCTAGAAAAGCATGAGAATGACATTGCGGTAACACTGTACAAGCTAGAGAGGGTGTTCCCTCCTGGATTCTTTGACTCTATGGAGCATTTGTCGATTCATCTTTCCTACGAGGCACGTGTTGGTGGACCCGTCGAATATCGATGGATGTACCTGTTCGAGCGATATTTGAATTACCTAAAAAGAAAGGTGAAAAATAAGGCTCGGATCAAGGGTTCTATTTGTGAAGCCTATATTCTCGAGGAGATTACAAATTTTTGCTCCTCCTATTTCAAACCTCATATTTCTACGAATAGAACGAGGGCTCCGAGAAACGACGACGGATATCAAGAATTTAATGATGGAATACTGAAAGTATTCAATGCGTCCGAAAAGCCTTCGAGGAAAATGAAGAAGAGATATTTGAATGACGAAGAGCTAAGGGCTGCTCAGTTGTATGTATTACTCAATTGCGACGAGGATAAAGTAAAAATCAAGGTTAGAAAATTGACAAGCATGGTCTTGTGGATATAAACTACAAGCGTAGATATCAAGGCTACGAACCGTTTGTCCTAGCAACTCAGGCTCAGCTCGTGTACTTCACAGCTTATCCGAGACGGGAAGCAACAAAGTCTGACTGGTGGGCAGTATGCAAGACTAAAGCTAGAGATACTTTTGATGTTGACGAAAAAGCTTACCAGAAGGACGAGCTACCTCTTGTAACCAATATTGTCGATGTGGACTCCACGGAAGTTACACATTACACGACACATAATGTAGAAGATGTAGAATTATCCGAAGAGGAAGACGAAGTCGACGAAGGCGAAGATGAAAGTGAAGATGAGGAGGAAGAGGAAGATGAGGTCGAGGAATACGAACAAGATGATTATTCTGAAGATGATTGGGAGAGATATACTTATCTGAACTTAGATGTTTCTTCTAGAATATATTATCTGGACTTAGATGTTTATTGTAGAATGTATCATCATATGTTGTCTTGGTTATTATCTTGTCTTTGTTGTACTTTCATATTTCTAGTCTCTATTATTTGTTGTACTTTCATATTTCTAGTCTCTATTATTTGTTGTACTTTTATATTTTTAGTCTCTATTATTTGTTGTATTATCATATGCTGTTATCAGGTATGGCAGGTCGTCGCGGAGCGTTCCGAGGAGGACGACGAGGTCATGATCCTCCGGTACTTCCTATATGTACTGCTAGAGGACGGAGTTTTCCTTCGGTACCTCCTACTGGTACCGGCTCTGGATCCTCGTCGCCGATTACTCTTCCATATCGGACAGTAGCTGGGCCTGCTGGGACGACGTCACGTGGCATATCTCCTGGGACGAGTAGTTCCAGGCCTGTTGAGAGTGCTCGCCCGTCTAGCGTTCCTGCTGCTGATACGACGATGGAGACGGATGAGCAGATGGCGGAGGCTGCACCGACGGCCGAGGCGGCGGTGCCGACGGCCGACCAGCATCATGCAGATGATGCGTGCGCACCTCCGAAGGAGAGGAGGACGGAGATCTGGGCCGACGGTACAAAGTAGGTGTTTTGGTTTATAATTTTTTTTCTATTTTTATCATAAATTAACTTTTTCATGAATATAATATGTTTGTATAGATATCGTCCCCCAGAGGTACAGAGACGTCTAGGCCACATGCTGAGGCATAATTATTTTGGTGCTTGGATTAACTACTCTGATGCTACGGACGAGAGGAAGGCCTTCTGGTTTGCGCGCTTCAAGGTTAAAATATATTTGCTTTTAACATGAATCATATAATTTTTGCATATTATATATAACTGATAAATATTTGGTTTGTGCTCTTCTAGGATATGTTTTTCTATCCACCGCACCGGGCCGAGATTATCGAGGGGATGTTTCCTGCCGTCGCTGCCAAGCTGATCCGCGACGCTAATAATGATCAGAAGGATCGTGATCGTGCCAGAAAGCCGATCCAAGGTTGGATCACCCCTGATCAGTGGAATGCGATGAAGGCTCGATTCGACGAGCCAAGGTACAAGAAGAAGTCGGAGAAGGCCAAGGCGGCTAGGCAACATGCCTCGAAGTGGTGCGGTGGGTCAATTCCGATGACGGAACATTTCTGTCGTCTGGTATGTCTTTCTCTTTTAGAAATATTATTTTAATGCAAAACCGATAAATTATTACTAAGATAATATATTTAATTACAGGTATGGAAGGTCGGTAATGTCGACATAGTGACCATCTTCCTGGCCACCCATCGTCGCGGCGATGACCTTATTGACGAGAGGGCCGAGCAGACCTATGTAAGTATTACAATACGTTATCTTAATTTAATACTTCGTGTCAATTTTAATATAACTTAGTAAATATGATGCAAATAAATATTCATGTAGTTAGTAATAATAAGTACATTAATTAGAAATTAGAAATTATAAAGTACTATACATACTTTCTAGGCCGAGTATCAGAAGCTGCGGGAACGGACAGCTGCTAGTACACCTGATGCAGGAGAGGCCGGAACTTCCTCGCAGCCCACTCAAGCTCCGTCGGCAGACGAGCTGTGGATGACCGCCGCTGGTGGACTCCGTAGGGGTACGTACTACGGTACGGGATCCTATGGCACCCTAATTGTGACCCAGTCCTCTAGGGCATCTCCTGCTAGTGTGCATGGTCCACAGCCATCCCAGGAGTCTGCCCGAGTCCACCAGATGATGGAGTCTCTCCGTGACGACCTGCTACGACGGATCGAGGAGCAGTCTCAGCACCCTACGGACGATCCTGCGCTGCTAGCACGATTGGATGCGCTCGACCGTGGCATTATGGACCTCATGGAGATGACTGAGAGGACAGAGCGCACCGTTGGAGGGTTAGAGTGCACGGTGACGGAGCTGCAGACAGGACAGGTGACCATAGCCGAGAGGCTGAGATTGGCGCAGGATTCGATGGTCCAGAGCAGTGATAGAATGTTATCTATCATGGATTCATACCACCAGCGACTTACAGCGTTGGAGCGTGCTGGTCCTCCGGGTGCGCCTTCATCGTCGTCGACTCCGCCGCCTCCACCGCCTTCTTCTTCGACACCGACTCTACCGACGTCACTGCCTGCTCCATCGCTATCGATTTCACTTGAGGAGTATGAGTTGCTCTTATCCCTTCGTCGCGGCAGTGCCCCTCCTGCACCAGATCCCTAGTAGTCCTAGTTAGGATTGTTTGTTTGTGTTTGTTTCATCCTATTCTATTTGTGACTTGGATATTTGTTGGTTGTGTAGACTTGGATGTTTGGATCCTATTTGTTGGATCCTATTCTATTTGTTGGTTGTGTGTAGACTTTGGTTATTTGGTTGTAGACTTTGTTATTTGGTGTATTTGGATGTTATTATTCATTTATGTTATTATTTGTTTCAATTGGATGTTAATGTGCTTCTGTGGTTTACGTTTACCGGTGTTGAGTGTTCCACCGAAGGGGTCGGCGAACCCAGGGAGAAAAGAATATCTGTTATATTGTCTTTATGGTTATATTTTTAAACTGCAGGGAGAAAAGGACATTCTGTATTTTATTTTTTAATTTTTTTTTAGATTTACCGACGTTTACCGACGTCCACCGACGTACGTTTGCGTCGGTAAATGTCGGTAAATATGAAAAAATTTCCAGGGTACCGACGTTTACCGACGTCCTTATAAGTCGGAGACCGTCGGTAAGCGTCGCTACACGTTGATAAAAATCCCAGGAATTATCGACATTTAGTGACATTTTAAACGACGATAAACGTCGGTAATACACCGACGATACGACGGTAGACGTCGGTAATATACCGACGTATTTATACGTCGGTAAACGTCGGTACTTGCGACGTTTGGCGACGTTTTTAAGATCAGCGACTTACGTTTCCGCGACAAGCCCAAAATGTCGTTAATTGCGTCGGTAAATATTTTTAGCGACGTAATTTGTCATTTTAGCGACGTCTTTGGGCGTCGCTAAAATGACTTATTTTGGTAGTGCATTATCCGGAGTTAGTCTCCCTGTACTCATGTGCCAGTAGGACATAAGTACATGTGGGTGCTTACTGGAGGTTCAATTCGTAGGCATAGGGGTTAATGTGCCATGGATAGGTTGTAAATATGAAGTAGTGACATGTTGGTATCAGTAGCACAAAGAACGTAGGTAGCAGTCATAGACTGTGGGGAGTATCAGATGGTGTCAGACCCTTTGACACTTGGGGTATCACAAGGGTGTATAACAAATGGTGTAGATGTGTCAACCTACTGGGAACGAGTAGGTATCATGGCCATTAGACTAGGCTTTGCTCAGATATTTTTTAAATTACAAGATAGACTTAGAGGGAAGCACAATAACTGAAGTATACTAACATGACCAAAGGGGATGCTTGTAGTATCAGATGACACCCCATGGAGTGATAATAGCAGTTGAACAAGGGACACCAAGTCCCCATGGCAAGTCAACCCATAGGCAGTAATAAAGGTAGACCCTATACCAGACATGGAGTGGATACATGTACAGGACATGTATCCAGATTAAGAGGAGGCACCTCCATACCTGACTGAACAAAGGTAGTCGATAGCTTCACTGTACCACCTTATGACTCATAGAATATAAGGTATAACCTCTAGAACTATAGACTAAGGAAGCAGGTAATACCTAGTCTAGAGGGTAGCTTGAAGTATAGGATAATGTGAACAGACATGAAGACATGGTCGGGTGAGTGTACCAGTAATAAAAAGGATTGTGGTGCAGGAGTTAAAGGTGTTAGAGAGGAGATGTTCAGTCCTGGCCTATGCTTGGTTTGGCAAGGACTGTACAAATGGGTGTGATGTCCTTACAAAACTTATGTGGGCAACAGGACAAGTATCCTTGAGTATGGTTAATGCATCAGGCACTATTGTAATAAGTAAGAAAGAGATGGGATGTCCTTGCTCTGTTATAGGTTAGTATAACCTATGAGGGATCTCTGACACATAAATTGCATCCCCGGTCACAAGAATAGGAAGGTCTTAATACCTGCAACCAAGTAGGGAACATGTCCTTGTACAGGACAACCTTGGCCATCATAAGCCATACTCCCCATGCCTGTAACCTACACTAGGCAGGGTAGACTGATACCGGCATATGAGTTCCCCTTGTACCGGATGGACATTGATGTGTTATTTATGTTCCAAATTGGTCCTGGCATGGTATTGTTACATGAACCATCCTGGGTGTACCAAATTGGTATGGACTTTAGGATTTCTGACTAGTATCAATGGGTACTACTACCATTAGGTAAATTCCTAACGTCTGACCCCTGATAGCTACTCGATAGTAATGTTGCTAATACCATTATTGGTGTTGTTTTCTCCATGTCTATTTCCTTATGGATGGAAGACAGGAATATGAGAATAACATGCCTTAGCATTATCTACCCTAGTAAGTCAGTGTATATGAGTAGGTTAGTCTTAACTAATTATGTACATAAGGATAACCAAGAATAATTAATAAATAAAATTAATGGCTTGATTTTATGTGTTGATTCGATTTACTTTACAAAATAGGTTCCTTGGACTTTGACTCGGCACTCGGCCCGTATCTGCAGCTCAGGACCACATGCAAGTATACCTTGCCTTCCTCTACAATTCTATATACATGCATTACATTTCATTATTCAGTCTTTTGATTGCTTATGGACATGTGCTCTTCATATTATATACTGTTGAGTTGTTTCATTAATATATAGCCGTGTTCACTTTTGGCCTTGTAGTTCACATTTGGAGTTGTTCTCACCAGTACCTTGCTTGAGTCGTGTCATAGAATGAGTATGTGTGGTTGAACTGCAAAATCCTTGTTATCGTTTTCTCAACCAGAGAGTCCACACTTGGGACGAGGGTGTTTGCCTTGAACTAACCAGAGAGTCCACACTCGAGACGAGGGTTAGTGATTAGTTCAAACCCGTGAGTCCACACTCGGGATGAGGGTTTGGTTTTTCATTGATCTCATGTTCATTGTTCATCCAGCAGTTTATTTATGCGTAGTGTTCTAGTGTCCGTGTTCATAGCCACTTGTCGTGTTCTGTCTTTCTTGCTTATTTCTTACGCATGATAAAACTGTTAGATAGGCATGTTTTATGTATCTTGCTAGTCCTCTGAGGACCTGATGATCTCTTCAGGTTTAGCCGAGTGTGAGTCAGGAGCAGACGAGCGGGTTTGAGTCAGCATCAGGACCACGGTGCCCTTGCAGTTGAGGTTTCTTTGATTAGCATTTTGTACTCAGTTAGTTTATTTTATGTATATATATTATTCCATCTATTGGTTGTGGATTTGTGTCCACCGGACGTGACTTTGATTCTGGGAAACATTCGGTCTATATTCTCTATTGTTCAGTTTCATTGGCATTCATTGGTCTCAATTGATTCTTTATTATTCTGTGGATGAGAAATAGACTGCCATGACTTGTGTATATTAGACAGCGTTCTACCGCCGACACTGCAGCGTAGGCTGGGCTTGGACACGTCTTGTATCCGAAAAGCGGGTGCGGGTCGTGATATATATATATATATATATATATATATATATATATATATATATATATATATATATATATATATATATATGTGTGTGTGTGTGTGTGTGTGTGTGGTATTGTTGCTGGTGTAGCAACACACATGTCTTTGCTGCTGTAGCAACACACATGTCTTATTCAAGAAAGTGCTCATTTCTTTTAGTCCCAATTGGAAAGGAGAAATGTTCTCCTTTGCATATATTTGTTTACCCTCCTTAGTGGGTAAGTGGATTTTGTTGGGGATGTGCTACATCCCATCCAATCTGCGAGGGGGTGCGCAAATTAATACCCATTTTTGACACATTTATTTGTCGCGCACTTAGCACTTAACGGATCGGGGGTATAAAGATAATTTTCTAACTTTTCAAAAAAAAATATATTTGTTTTAATTTTGTATCATTTGATTCGGTTGCCTGGTCTTCTATAGACCTGTTATCACGTAATTCCATTACGGGATTTGTGGATCAAGGAAAATTATTCTGGACACGAACGGTAGTTCAGAGATATGTTTAAAACAAAAACTATTTATCTGTTTTTTGGGACATTTTTTTTTCTCCCCCTCGTTTGAAAATATGTTTGTAGTTTTTGGCACAGAAAAGAAAAGACAAAAAAAAATCTTCCTCCGTCCAACTCCTCTTTCGGACAAGGGTTGTAATCATTCGTGAGATTCACTACCGGATGCACGGTGGTGTGGATCGAATGGAATCGTTGTATCTCGAAGATAGATTGCCTGGTACCCGTTGTACTGTTCGTGTGGATAAAATTCTATTATAAGGACAACGTTGTAACGTGCCTCGAATCTATTCTTTTATTTTTTGTTCTTAGATTTTACATCTTCTGATTTGCATGCATTAAATTTTTTTATCCTATATATATATATATATATATATATATATATATATATATATATAGTTGAACCAGGTAAATTATTTTTGGAATTGTTCCCACTGGAATTCGAACTCCTGACCACTCGGGCCGCATGCATCTCTCTTAAGCACTAGGCTAGAGGTCATATATATATATATATATATATATATATATATATATATATATAAAAGTTGTTTATTGGTCAGAGTGAGGACCTTGACTGGGGACATCATTTTTTGTCCTCATTATTTCCATCACAAAGTTATTTGTTGGCATATACCTAGCTTATTTTAAACAGATATGATAGTGATGACTGATAAAGACCTCCAACAGATTGATTTATACAATTTGAAATCATTTAATAATTGAGTGTTAGTACATAGAGGCTAACTGTTATGAATAGAGAGCCTATCTACCTTTGGATATTCTCTACAAATTAATTAAGAGATTGACAACACGCTATGAAATGTAAGCACGAACGGATGCCACATTTGCAGTTAGTCTTGAGGATACAGCTTTGCTATCCACACAAAAGATAGCATTGCGTCCACCACAAAGTTCTTGATTTATAGTTGTATTCATGTCAACACTGATCTGCCATCTCACAACTCGCATCGACAATTTCTGCAAACACAATGACAATTAATACATGCAGTGATGTTCTAATAATTAATATATAGTGATGTTGGGCGCAAAAAATTCAAAGCCAAATCATACAGAAAGGAAAATTTAAAATACTTTGATTGTGTCATAATTGTGTCCCCTCAAAATAAAGTTTATGTTATCTGTTGCTTGGTAGAACGACCTTAGATATTCAACCGAGTGTAACGTGGGAGCACCAGTTAAACATTTTTTTTCTCCCTATACAACACGTTTAGTTTGTTTATCCACTGCAGCAGATTCCCTTGCCCCTCCAGTAAGAGCATCTCCAACCCTATTATGAGTTTGAAAAAAATGATTGCCATATAGGAATGACAACCATTTTTTTCAAAAATACTTATCCAATGCAAATGTGAAATAAAGTGTGGAGTTGACATGACAATGACATGGCAAAGACAATATGAAGTTGGTTGTCTAGATCTAGACAATGCACTTCACAATGTCTTTATGTCCACATCATCATTTGTGAATAAAAATATTTATAAAAAAAAAGTAGAAGAGTAAAAGTTGTCTTGGAAGTTGTAAAAAATTACTTTGTATTGTCTTCTCAATACTTTTGCATTGGAGATGACTTTTTAAACATTGTCATTTGTAAATATAATCTTACCACCTATACAAGGCATTGTCTTGTGTCCCATGCCACCTAAGATTCACAACACAAAATAAGACAATAGGGTTGGAGATGCTCTAAGTACTGTTGTCTACGCACTGTTTCTACTTATATTATGTTATTTCTAGGAATATTGCGTAATAGGATATCGTGTAATAGTTAAAATTAAGATCTGGGTCTTCATAATATCCGACATTAGTATTTGGGTCTTAAATTTATTATTCAATTGCCTACGTGAACAATAAATTTAAGACCCAAATACTAACGTTGGATATTTGGAGACCCAAATTCTAATATCAACTATTATATGAGACCCTATTACTAAATAACCCGTATCAGCCGTGGAGTGTTATAGGCGCAGGCGTCGTCCATTCATCGAAGAAGTCGTAAAAAAAATCGTAATATCATCTATACGGAGTTGTATATAACCAAAGAGTATCAAACATAATACTATCAGTATATTGTTGAAACGCGGTGTGTTCCGAATAAGAGTTGGTCATTGAGTTACGATATTGGACTTGACCCATATATATTAAAAAAAAATTTCAGGTAAAGCCTGAACCAATCTTAATTGTTTACACCTCATGTTCTAATCTCTACTTAAGGGTTCAACCGAAATGAGATATACAATCCAACAATATCTACCTTAACTCGTTTTTCCTGATCGGACAATCAAGCGCATTCCGACTATCTTTACTTGTTCCTGCTAGCCGAGCACCTTGCTCGTTACCGTCAGCCGAGCACCCAGAGATCCAACATATTGCTGTCTCGATCCGTTCGACCATAGAATCAAACCGACAGTTCATCCACACCACCATTGTGTGTCAACCTGAACATCTTGTTCCACTTTGGACGTGTCAGACCCACCATTGAAGTCAATCCGTGTAGTTGCCTCCAACATTAGGTTTGATTTGTCTTGCGCTTGCGAATTTCTTGATACCTAGTCCATATTATGGAGGATGCTCATAACTCCACCTTGAGAAAAGTGTCCGTATAATCTGATTATACACATGAACGTTTAGCACAATCTATACACCATATGTCTCGAACCAATTTAGCCGTCCAAATTAGTCCCGTAATCTGACTCTGATACCACCTGTTGGAAATACGGTATATATGATTCGAACCAGAGTTGGCCAATGAGTTGCAATATTAGACTGGACCCATATAACTTTAAAAAAAAATCTCATTGAAGGCATTAATCAATCACAATTTGTCTACCTCTCATGATTCCAATTTTTTTTGGTCTCAAGCGGAAACAAGATACAATCCAACATATATTTGCAAGGGCACCAAAATTTACAGCAAATTATGGAGATCTAACTAAGACAAAAGAAACTTGATTAGTCTATCATCTGTAGATATTCTCTCTGTCCATTCGTAGAACTTGGCTCAGATGAGAAAGATTAACAAACCCGAAAAGGCTAGTTTTTCATTGGAGTCTATGGATATTACTGATTGTGTTATTTGATGTCATGCCAAGCTCATTTGTATATATGCATATTGCAATAAAGACAATCTTTATTTTAATTTTTTGTTGTCGACCATTTGTCGCATGCATTTTCCTTCGTTCGCTTCTGTTAGGTCAGGTCCTATTTACCTATTTTTTTTAATTATATACTCTACTGTAAACATTTGTATTGAATTATATACTATGGTTACCATGGCAAAAGAATATTATTAGTATTTTTTTGGAAGTAATGTATTATGTACATAGAAAATTTTGTAAATATCATAACTTGTGCCTATCTACATTATAGTTTCTTCAATGGCGAAATTGACACCACCCTCTGAAGTTTATGTATCAAAACATGCCACATTAGCAGTTAGGCAAATTCTTCTGGATACTCATGCAAACACATGGGATGATACCAAATATAGTAATTTTAAACTGATCGAACTTGTAGTAGCACTGCAATTTCTGTTGGTCTCTGTTTTCCCTGCAGCATGTTTCCTTCTATCTTGTCTACTATAAATTATTCAGTGGTCCAGTCTTATCACTTGACTAGTGAGACCTTCTATTTTATTTAATATAAATTATTCAGTAGTCTTGTTTCACCATGTACGTGGCATGTACATGTCAGTGGTGAGATTTGATCTCCTCTAATAGCAGTATGACATATCATTCATGTTGCTTGCTTTTTTTTGTGATGTATCATTTTGTTATTGGAGGAGATCGTAAGACCTTATCACTGTCACGTGGTGAGTCCCGACCACTGAATAATTTCTCCTTGTCTTGCCGGTGTTCCTCGCTCACTTATTCCTGGACGTGGATATGATTATATATGAGTTTGTGTGTTCTCAATCCTATGAACCTTCCGCGGCCACGTTTACATCTCATGACTTTTAATTAGAGTAATTGTGCCATGTGTTATGTCTACAGCAGGGGGCAATATATTATAACTTATAAGAGATTCTGGAAATGCAAATGGATTGATTTCAGTATCAATATTTATCACTGCAAAAGAATATATATAATGTGCAGTCAAAACTGATATATATATATATATATATATATATATATATATATATATATATATATATATACACACGCGATAAACACTACTAAAATTTGCTTAATTGGCGACGTAAATTTAGCGACATTACCAAAACGTCGCTAAATTGTGGACATTAGCGACGTATAAATGAAACGTCGGTAACCGTCGCTACTAGCAACGCAAATAGCGACGTGACAACGACGTATATTAGTTACGTGAGCTAGTCGTCGCGAAACATCGCTACAACGTCGCTAATTGCGACTGATTTAGCGACGTTAATAATAACGTCGCTAAATTCTAACTAAATTAAATTCCCCCTCCCCCTGATTCATTTCCCCATCCATTTTACTCTCTCACTCTCTTCCTCCGGCGCTCTCGCTCTCACTCTCTCCGACGACTCTCCTCTGGTACGTGACTCCCTCTCTCTCTCTCTCTCTCTCTCTCTCTCTCTATTTGTTGTTGGTGGTTGGGGGGGTGTGGGTAGTTGGGGGTAAGGAATGGTTGGGTGGTGGCTGGGGGGTGGGGCAGGGGGGGTGAGAGCGGCTGGGGGTGAGGAGGGGGGGCTGGGGGAAGGGGAGGGTTAAGGTTCGGGTTAGGGGGGGAGTGGGGGGGGGGGGGGGGTTGAGCGCGGCTGGGGGGTGAGGGCGGAGGGGCTTGGGAGGGGAGGGGGGATGGTGGGGGAGGGGTTGGGGATAGGGTTCGGGTTAGGGTTAGGGGTGGTGTAGGGGTTGGGGAGGCTGGGGAGGGGGGGGGGGGGGGCTGGTGGGGGAGGGGTTAGGGATAGAGTTCGGGTTAGGGTTAGGGGTGGTGTAGGAGGGAGGGGGGAGGGGTGCAGGGGGGCTGGGTCAGGGGCACCGATAGTGCCGAAAAATCTGATAATTTAGTAATAGTTATTTGTTTTCCGACACCGAAAAATGTGATACTCCGATTCGAAACCACGTACCGATAGTGCCGATATTTGTAACACGTAGTTTTGTTGGTTGGTTAATTTGTAACACGATAGTGCCGATATTTGTAACACGTACCGATAGTGCCGATATTTATAACACGTAGTTTCTTTGATTCCGATACTCATAGGAATGGTCCCGAGTCACGGCCGTAGTATGTAGTATATTCGTTTTAGTTTGTAGTATATTCGTTTTAGTTTTGAAGTTTTAGTTTTGAAGTTTATTCATTTTAGTATGTAGTATGTAGTATGTAGTAGGAATGGTCCCGAGTCACGGCCGTAGTATGTAGTATGTAGTATATTCGTTTTAGTTTTGAAGTTTATTCATATTTGCAGATATCTAGAAATGGCTATATCCATGTATCTGCTAGACCGTTCGTGGATGTACAACCGCATTCGAGATGACAGGTGCGTTGTGCGAGATGAATACATCGCCAGAGTAGAACAATTCCTCCAATTTGCGAAGGCGTTTCCTCAATCCATGGACGGCATAGACATTAAGTGCCCGTGTGCAAAATGTCGGAACATGAAGTTTCAACCAGAATTGGATGTGACGTATCACCTATACACAAAGGGTTTCCTTCCGAATTACTACCAATGGACCGCACACGGAGAGCTTGTACCTTTAGCATTCCAAGCGGAGCCTTATGTGGAGCCTTATGTGGAGCCTTTTGTGGAGCATTATATGAATGTCCACAACCGAACTGGTGTCGACAACGAGTACGTGAACATGGTTTTCGACGCTGCGGGGCCTAGTTTCGATCCATATAATCGTGACGCAGCTGAGGAGGCACCGAATGTCGATGTCGCAAAGTTCATGGAGTTGCTGGAGAATGCAAGGACTCCTTTATACCCTGGCTGTGAGGACCATTCACCGTTAGAGGTGATCACTCGGCTCTTGAGCATAAAGTCTGACTTTAACATGTCGCAAGAATGCTACAATAGAGTGCTCGATTTGATTATCGATATCTTGCCGGAGGGTGCCAAGTTACCGAAAGACTTCTACCGCTCTAAGAGGATGGTGAGATCCCTCTGGATGGGATACCACTACAACAAAAAACCCTTTTAATGACGGCTAAAAGCGTCATTAATGACAAACCATGACGCTTTTTTTAAAAACAACCGTTATGAAAACGGGTGTTATAAATATTTTTTAAAAGCGTCATAAAAAAACTGTCATGAATAGTTTCTATAAAAGCGTTATGAATAGTTAATATATAGTGCACAATTCAGAACAATTTTAAAACGTCATGAATAGATAATTTGTATAGGCTCAATGCAGCACATTTATAACACTTTATACTATTCAAATTAGCATATTTATAATGCTCTATACTGCACAGTATATATTACATTCCAAAAACTTAACATTATATATCACCATCTTTATTACATTTCTCAAAATAGAGTATATATCAACATCTTCATTACATTGAATATCCAAATACATATATATATTTACAACTACCAAAATTGTCCACATCAAAACTTGGCTACATCAAAACTGTCCACAGAACATGTAGCAAAACCCTGAAAAAGATAAAAACAAGCAAATATAAGGAATTAGCTCCCAAGATTATAATACTTCCAACTACACAAGTAGTAAAAGCCTGATACTTATTGGGAACAATTCAAATTCATAATACATATTTAATATCCAAATGCTGAACTGCATAAATTCTTCATGAGAAAGGAGTTAACATACAGAATGCCTACATTGAGGTAATGCTCTTCGTACGAGTGTGATGGCATGAGGAATTACCTACAAGGCCATACTTCTGGAGAAAAGAGAATGTAGTAGCAGCATCCCAATCATACCTAACATAAGTAGATCACATCAAATAAATAAAAAAATAAAATCACACTTTAAAAATTAAAATAAATCAACTTGTGACACATTACTGGTGCTTAGTAGGTTCTTGAGGTTTAGGTTCGATCAGTAGAGTCCCTGAAAAAACAAAACAAGGAAGCAAAAGACTCGAAAAATAACACCAACCATGTAGTTCTGGATATTTGTCAAACTCAACATGATACACAACACACACAAAGAGGAGATTTATCCACAATTAAGTTGCAAATTCAGTTTGCCTATTACATAGCTTCTGTAGCGGTAAATTATATTCTTTCATGGCCAAACCGTATAAATATAAAAAATCATTATCACCATCATTACCAGTAGTAGAGTACACAACAACAAACAACTGCAAGGAGTCATGTAGTTAAAAAGAGAAGGTTAAATGTCTCCTAACAAATCTTTTCAAAGCATGTATCAGTTCTAAATCTTACAATCAATGTTCAAAGGAAGTGGGGGGCCTGGGGCATACAATGAAGAGCTCCACAAACAGTGTAAGTTTTAAAGGGATGCCATGTCACTAGCATAAAAACAGACGAATATAAAAATAATAAAATGACTTGGAACCCTGGTAAAGTACAGAGTATAGGAATTAGATCAATGCTCAGGATAATCAAATCCTAATATGTTACCAACTCAGGTACAAGTTCAAACAGCCTTCCAATTCACTATTAGAACAAGTCTGGCTTTGGAAAAGAATAGTGTATCAAATGAAACGGAAACAACAAATGAGTTTAGACTCAAAATTCCCAGTTTTATTTCAGTTCTTAAAGAGTGTCTCGAGAATGTTGCCACCATTCGTAAGATTCTCTCAAACTGTGGTACGCCACTTGCCATCTAAGGGTGCATATATAGGATATAATGGTCATTTCTACTTTCTTTCTCATGAAGACAGATACAAATGTATGCGACGAGGTTATTATACAAAAACAGGGAGACAAAACACACAAGCAAACTTGCACCCAGTAAAATACCCAGTAAATTTTGATACATCTTCACAAGCATGCCAAAATACCCAGTAAAATAGCAAACACTTGTAAATGCATGTTTTCTAATTCATGTTCTCTTAATAATTAAAAGTGAACTTATACCTTTGAATCCAATTTTCTTCTTCCAGTCAACAGCTGCTTGGAGAAACTTGGCCTGAAAATGCCAATGTCACACCTTAATATTCACAATAATCATATCATTCACATATCAAAACAAATGCCTGAAAATGAAAATGCAAATGCCTGAAAATAAAAATGCAAATGCAAATGCCTGAAAATGCAATTTTCTTCTTTCAACCATTTGACTATGCTATCATGAACTCTACATACTCTGTGACATATGATCGATTAATGGTTACACTATTCTTTCACTGTTAGTGGAACTTCCTAAAATTTGAGCATATTTCCAAACTAGTGCATATATGAAAAAAAAATGTTGACACTTAATTAGACTAATCTCATGTTCTTATGACAATAGAAATTGTATGATCTTAAATTTCGAAAAAAGAAGGATTAAATAAGAGGAATTTGGCCTATACCACCTTGAAGAATTGTCCCACAGTCCATATTGGCTAGCTCCCTCATTCACTACTGGTTATCCATGTTGAGTTGACGATTGTGATCCGATATAGACCATACTGGCTAGCTCCTGCTTCCAATTTCAGGATTCTCAACTCTTCCAAGTTACAGTTCTCGCAAATTAACTGTTGAAAATCACAATACTAGTAGAAATCCATATCAAGATTTGTTTCAAGACAACTGTGTACAATACTAGTATATTGGGGCTGTTTATCATTTACAAATGGCCAACCTACTGAGATATCAGCACATACTTATTGTTGGTGGTGTTAATGACCATTAATTTACACATACAAAGTTTAACAACAACTGTGTACATCTTCACCCTCTCCATATATTGGCATAAGACTGTACATCTTGACCCTCCCCAAACCATACATTTGTGGGAGCCATGCAGCACTGGGACGCACCTATCTCAAAAATTTAACAACAAAGGATGTCATACCAACCAACTTTTAGAGTAACTTGCAATTTTCAAGCATTAAGTATAACTTAATGACATACAAGATCTGCACATACTTCTTGAGCACGCAAGACAATTATTTTGATTTAGAATTCTGATATATAACCAGCCTAGATAAAGTGGCTTTCATGATTCCATGGTTATAGACAAAACCACAATGATAATAATTATCATTAACAATTTAAAAATATAAGAAATTCACTAAACCATAATTAAAAAGATACACTAAAGAATAGCAATGCTATAGAGCATATGGAAAAGAAAGGTAATGATCTGATATAACCAAAGATTCCTTGCAAGTTAAACATTCAAAATAAATTACTGGATTAATAGAAAATGGCATAAAATAATCACAAAAAACATTTAATTATGTAAAGAGTCGAATCGAAGTGTTCAAAATCAGAAAAATAAACTTAGAAAAGAAAGATACCTCATCCATTACTAGCATTGAGCAATTCTTCAATACACAAACACCCTTTTTCGTAAGATCGAGTATGCGACCTGGTGTACCAACAAGTAAATGGACTGGCTGATACAGACGCATGATGTCATCTCTCAAACTGGTCCCTCCAGCTGTGACCATAACCTGAATATTCAAATGTTTCCCCAGCTCCTTACAAACTTGTGATGTCTGAAGAGCTAATTCTCGTGTGGGCACCAAAATAACCACTGTATAGTTGTAATATAGGATGTTAGTATACAAGTCATCAGTACATATAAACATCCAGCAGTGCGCTGCTCAGATAAATAGATGCCTCAAAAGGAAAGACCAATATCATGTGAAGGTAATAACATAAAAGTATATATAACTTTCAACTGTATGAAAAAAGCAATAAAATTAATTCAAGAATTATAACTTGATGCTCATTCTTCCACGTTATAACAAAGAATAAATATAGCAAAATCTGTGTGAAAAGAGAACCTTGTATAACATTCTTGTCTTGGTCAATCTTTTCCAGAGCAGGAATACAAAATGCAGCTGTCTTTGGAGAGGAAAAAAATTTAGACAGCTTTATTCTAGAGCTGAGGATTTTGGAGGAATATAGATGAAAATTTGGGCGGCTTTGGAGAGAACCAAAAATTTGGACGGCTGATCAAAAAATTTGGGCGGCTGACCAAAAAAATTTGGAGCTCGGTCAACGACTTCTTCCTCACGATAGGCGGGGCGGACTTCTTCGACGTGGCGGGCTTCTCGGTGCTAGAGTTGAGACTGTTGGGGTCGTTGCCCCGCTTGCCGAGTTTCAGCTTGGGGGAGATGGAAGGGGAGTAGGGCTTGGAGGTGGTGATGTTGGTGGCAGTGGTACTCAAGGAGATGGTGATGGAAGAGGACAGGGACCTCTGGAGGGACTTCTTGAGCCGTCGAGCTACCATTGGGAGGGAGAGGACGAAGAGGGGTCGGGAAGAAGCGCGAGAATGGGGAAGAGGAAGGAGAGAGAGAGCGCGGAGAAGAGGACGAGCAGAACCCTAACGCTCCTCCTTCGCGTTCTTGTCGATCGCGTGCACGGCGGCCTCGAGCTTGTCCTGGAGGGCGACGAGGAGCGTGAGGCCCTCCTCGAAGATTTTGGATCTAGGGTTAGGGTTTTGGAGTTGGGGGAGAGGAGGGAGAAGAAAGGAGGAGAAGGAGAAGACCAGAATGTTTTGGGGGAGAGGCGGGCTATAGCAAGGATTTTGCCAACAATTAAACTTAAAAAATATTACAAGTTTGCCACCGCTCTAAATTATTAATAACGCTTTGTTTTATAAATGTTATAAAAAGCCCAGAATTAGCCTAAACCGTCATAGAAAAAAGGCATTTCGAACTTTGATGACGCTTCTTTATCAGCTGTCATAAAATCCACTTATCAAGCATCATTAATAGGTCTTTTGTTGTAGTGTTCCTTGGCGATTCGAAACGCACGGCCGCATGGAGTAAAGACTTATATGGGACATAATGTATGGACGTCGCCTTCCGAAGCTTCCGCCGGCTCAAGCGTTGTATTGAGAGATGAGAGAGAGCTGAGTAACTTGTAATATGAGCTTGAATGAGCTTGAGTGACTATAAATCTTGGCCTTGCGCCCATTGTAACCTTTGTTTCAATATCAATAAAGAGCTTCTTTTGAATAACTTGTGTTTGTTCTAATTTTCGCTGCTATTATTCAATGTCTCTGTACGGGACTTCTGTGCGACGATCCTGTCGCAGCCGCTGGAATCGGCCGTTATGGAACCCGCCTTGCACGAGCACAATCTAGGCTCGTGCGGCATCATGCCTTAGTGAGGACGATCGCTCCTACGGGAGCGGGGCGTGACATAATGGTATCAGAGTACGGCTTTACGTCCTTGGACTATCGATTGAATTCTTTAACTTCGTTGTTTTCGCAAACTCTGTTGCTACCGCAAAGTTGATATCGTTGGTGCGCTCTCTCTCAAATGTCCCACGGATGTCCATACAATAAGTCTAACTATTTTGTAAAACGTAGGAGAACAGTTTTTGATAAAACAAAAAGATGGTTTGCGTAAGCACGGTTGGCTAAGTCGGACTGGGCATATACACCAAAGTTGCGTCGACCTTAGAAAAGTCAAGTACGGGAATTGAATAGCGTCGAGCAAGAATGAGTTGAACTCGGTTGAGTAAATGAGATGACTATCGATAGGGGTGCTATCGAGTGACAACAATGTCGGTAAGATATAGATGAGCGTGCTTGGACATTGAGGAATGGATCGAACGGGATTCGAAGAAGTCGATTTGATTCAAATGATAAGTTGAGGATTTGTTGAATGACTTCATCCCTGAGTGGTATATGCGATAGCCTCAGAAATGTCGATCGATTGATTGAGGATGTGGGATGTCGATGAGTCTATCAGCAAGCGTCGCGTGTATGCAAAGCCATAGATTGAGTATCGATGAATAAGTTGTAGTCTTGAAGATTTGACGAATTGATTCGATCAACCTAGAATTTTCGCGCACAGAACGTGCATGGGATTGAGGATTGTGCGAAGTATGAAACGCGAAAAGAATCGAGTAGATGAAATCGAATCGAGAAAAAAGTTAAGGTGTGTGAATGGATGACTTGATCGAGGAAATCGATAAGAATCGTATAAGAAAAGTTAGCACGACAAGAGGATAGCGTGCATGAAAAGTTTGATTCGAATGTGTGAAAATGACTCTGAGGATTGGAATGGATGTCGTTCGATGAATTGAGTCAGTAAAGGGACGATGCGAATTGAGAAAATACGTTGGTCGATGACTTAAGATAGATGGATGAACTATACGTGAAATTGGTTTAAGGAAATTGATGTTGTGAATGATTCGAAGGATAATAATCGAACTAGAATTTGAATGTCGAAGAGATTGTCTAGTCAGACGATAGCATCGTTCGTATGACTCGAAATTTGGTTGCAAAGGAAGATCGTCAGGTTACGCATATCGTCGATGGTATTGAGGTGTATCAAAGATCGCTATGCGATAACTCGGGGGAACTCTAACTCGGCGAATGACGATCGTGCAAGTGTTATTGTTCGGTTGGATGCTATACTTAGGATTTTGATTGAGATGAATACCGGATGAAAATAAAAGTGTCTTGATGGTTACGCGGATAACCACAGCATCGACATTTATGTCTTGTGCGAGCGCAACTCTAGTCTCGCACATGCGTTGCGTCGGATTTGGGGCGATCGTTCCGCGTGAGCGCTGATATGGTGATTCATGTTGCAGGAATGATCGAACTCGAAAAATCAGGATGCGGTAACTTTAATTGTCTTGACTTGTCGGTTTGACGCGAAGGAAATTTGAGGATGTTAGGACTTGCGATTGATGAATGAAATAAACTTGAGAATTGAGTAGGTCCAATCCGCGCATCGAGAATAAATTAGACTAGACGTAAAACAAGAGTTACGTCCCGATGAGGATAATTATCCCGCGGGAGCGTGCATGGTGATTCATGTCCACCGTGGATAATCTGACGTACGTAAGATCGGAGCGCAACGTATTGTTAAGTCAGATGACCTTGTGATCGATTTTGTCGATTGGGATAGATGACTTAAGGAGTATGGAAGATGAAATTTTGGTTGGCGATGAATTATGTCATAGCGTGCTTGAATTGAGAAGGATTGATAGGCGAACTATATCGAACGTGTTTGAAGGGATAGACTATACAAGATGACTTATTGAATGAGCAATTTTGATACGTCGTGAAATTGGTTGAAACGTGAGTTATCGTAGGATGGCTTTGCTGAATGACTCGGACCCCGTGCGACAAATGTTGGGATGTGTGTAGGTAATCTATGCTCGATGTTTAGAAATCAGAATGATGCGAGCTTGGATAGAAAACCCCGTACTATCAACTTGGTTTGACCTTAGGATGGGGCCAGTGTTGATATCGTTGTTTGGGAACTATGATTCCAATACTGACGGATTGACTATAGCCTAAAAGACATAGCCTAGCGGTTAGGCAGACGTTCCGGTACAGAGCGATAGGAATTGTGGAGGCACCACTCACGAGGCTCGGTTGACATGCATGTATATCAGGGACGCCCGAATATGTGCATGATCCGACTTGAGTGGTGATGGTGGATTCTCTATCACGAGGCTTGGCTGAAATGCATATATTTTGGGGACGCCTAGAATATGTGCACGATCCAACTAAGTGATACGTTGAATCAAGTGAGACTTGAGGAACGGGAAAGTGTCAAGGATTTTGAGATTGTAAGTTTTGAAGAAAAGATTGTGGGTAGCACGAGCGTGGCTCTGACTTGTGGGAACGCATAGGAGAAGTGTGTGCAAGGGTCCTTGAATGTTGAGTAAAGTGATAAGTCGATAAGTGTACTCAATTAGTTTCGAGGACGAAACTTTTTTGAGTGGTGTATGATGTAGTGCCCCGTCCCGCTCAGTCAATCGGAGGAATCGAAACGCCGACGGCATTCAGACTTAGCCTTGCAACGGCTACTCGGAGACATCGCTCGGTCAAGGCGACCGCTCGCTCAGGTGGGGTAGTTTCGGTGAACTTGCCTCATCTTTGCCTTCACATAATAAAATGCATGTTTTCAACTTGCACAGGTAGGCTTAATAATAAAATAGATAAATCCACATAGCTAAAGGGAATAATACCGACGGGTCGAACTGAGTTAGAATATGGAAAGGTCCAACGGTCAGCTTAGAGTTAGTGCACGGCGTGCTTTCAAAATGACACTCGGTCCTTCGTCCCGTGGCTTGGGAGAAGGAAAGTTGATCTTCGTCACAAATCTGTGAATTAGCCTAAGTCATAGGCGTCGCCCGTGTAAATGCTTGATAAAGCATGCACGCTTCCACTGCGCAAGGCTTGGCATAGCCTTTGCTCGTCCCTCGGGTTAAGTTGTAGGTTTGAGTAAGTTAGGCAAGTTATGCCGGTCGATCTAAGGCATTTCAAGTGCTGTCCCGCTTATTCTGCGGTTGTCAAGTTAAATAGTCCCACGATCTCAAGGCCCGTCGACTTGGACAGAAGTGTTGCATAGAACACAGTTGGCTTAAGGCATAATGCACGGACTTAGTGTTTAAGGCACGAGCTACGGTGGTTTCAAGTCGAGTTTAGAAAAAGGGCTATCAAATGGGCATTCCTAAGTTGAGTAAAAAGGATATGGCATCAAGGGAGAAGAATCGCGACCGTGGGTCGTCGAGGGATCTCAAGGATACATCAAGGAAGAAGGCTCGCGACCGTGGGTCGTCGAGGGATCTCAAGGATAGAAGTCTTGAACATGGTTTTGAAAGAGAGGGTAACACTGAAAGAAGGATGACTGTGTGAGACGTGAGTTTGTGTCGAGTCTTGCATGGTCATGGACAACTTTTTGACAAGGGTGAAGTTTCCTCGAGCGGCAACCCTGGGCCATGGGATCGACTCGGCCTAGGAGGAATCAGGGTATAGTCGTGCGTAAGGTTTTGGCACGGGTTAAAGCGGGGGCTTGCAACGGAGCTAGCTACTTGCGTTGAAAGGTCCCCGATTTAACCAAGCTATACGTCTCAGGATAGCTTGTGATGCTAGTGGCCAAGTTCATATAGATGTCGGCAAATAGCGGCTATCCGTGTATATGCCTTTGGATTGAGTCGAGTTGAAGTTGTGTACAAGTTAGAACACAAAGTTTGGGCCTAAGATTGGATTTCAACATAGGCGTTGTGCTTTAACACGAGATATGGCATCGAGTCTCAAGTGTTGACATGTGAGTTGCAAAAGTTGGATTTGAGTTGTTCGAGTTTAAGTCAGGAATCACCACAAGGCATGTTGGTCAAGTGACACTAAGTTCACAAGTAAGGATTGGGTCAGTTGATGATCAAAGTAGCAAAAGGGCCGCGAGGCGGCGATATGATCGAGTCTCATTGAGTTGCGAGGTACGGCCTCTGCAAGGGTTTGTAGCACGGTCATACGAAAATGGAGCCTCATCGCGTAGTTGTGTCTCTGATTTTAAGTCGTAAGGCAAACATGACTCGATAGGTTAACATTATTGGTACGAGAAGGGTCTTGAGGCAAGGTGTGGGTTAACATTGTCGTCGCAAGCACGAGATGGTCTAGAGACACAAAGTAGGCCAAGGCGTCGGTCCTAAAATAATCCTAAGGCAAGAGTAGAAAGACAATCATAAAGGAGACTAAGTTGCACAAAGTAAATTAAACGTGTTGGTTCTGTATGGGTGGGCGAGGAACTCATTCCACCAGTACAGTTGAGAACTGACACCCATATAGTTTACATGTGCAGGCACAGGTAGAAGCTCGTGGCGCGGAGCTCGTTTGGATGCATCGAGGCACGGAGTTCCTTGGCGATTCGAAGCGCATGGCCGCATGGAGTAAAGACTTATACGGGACATAATGTATGGACGTCGCCTTCCGAAGCTTCCGTCGGCTCAAGCGTTGTATTGAGAGATGAGAGAGAGCTGAGTGACTTGTAATATGAGCTTGAGTGAGCTTGAGTGACTGTAAATCTTGGCATTGCGCCCATTGTAACCTTTGTTTCAATATCAATAAAGAGCTTCTTTTGAATAACTTGTATTTGTTCTAATTTTCGTTGCTATTATTCAATGTCTCTGCACGGGACTTCTGTGCGACGAGCCCGTCGCAGCCGCTGGAATCGGCCGTTATGGAACCCGCCTTGTACGAGCGCAATCTAGGCTCGTACGGCATCACGCCTTAGCGAGGACGATCGCTCCTACGGGAGCGGGGTGTGACAACTTCGATCGAGCATATCCTAATTTTGCTTCTAATGTGCGTAATGTAAGGTTGGGGCTCTGCTCTGATGGTTTCACCCTATTTGGTCTTTCAGGCTCCCAATATTCATGCTGGCCGGTAATCCTCACTCCGTACAACCTATCGCCTTGGATGTGCATGAAGACACATTACATGTTCTTAAATATTATCATCTCCGATCCGAACAACCCGAAGAGGAACATCGACGTATACTTACAGCCGTTGATAGATGAGCTAAAGCAGCTATGGAAAACAGGGGCGTACACGTATGATGCTTCAAAAAAATAGAATTTTTAGATGCATGCAGCACTAACGTGGACAATCAACGACTTTTTAGCTTATGGAATGTTATCTGGATGGAGCACTCATGGTCGGCTTTTATGTCCGTATTGCATGGACCGTACTAAGGATTTTCGTTTGAGACACGGAGGAAAGCCATGCTTCTTTGATTGTCACCGGCAGTTCTTGTCGAAAGACCATTCGTACCATAGGAACAGAACTGCATTCCGTGTTGGAGCTATGGAAAAGGGCGATCCACCGCCAATGTGGTCCGGAGAGGACACATGGGAGCAAGTAAAAGAAATCCCAAGTGCTATTGAAGATCCTACAACGAGCAGCCATTGCAAGAGATTTGGCGAAGATCATAACTGGACCAAAATGAGTATATTCTGGGATGTGCCATATTGGAGCACAAATCTGATTAGACATAACCTTGATGTCATGCATATCGAGAAGAACGTGTTTGATAACATAATTAATACTGTAATGGACGTCAAGGGAAAGACAAAAGGCAATCAGAAGGCTGGATTGGACTTAGCCGAAATATGCAGACGTCCTATATTGCACATGATAGACAACGGAAAGGAAAAGCTTTTGTGGCTTAAGGCAATCTACTCGCTGGACAAGGAGGACAAAGTGAGACTTTGTAGATGGATCCAAGACTTGAAATTTCCGGACGGATACATCTCCAATCTAAGAAGATGTGCCGACATAAAGGAGTATAAACTGATCGGAATAAAGAGCCACGATTATCACATATTCATGGAGAGGTTAATTCTTGTTGCATTCCGATGTGGACTCAACGGAAGTTCCTCATGACATGTTTCATCAATTGGAAGAGGTAGAAGTATCAGAAGAGGAAGAGGAAGTTGATAGAAGTGAAGAGGAAGAGGAAGAGGAATCGGAACAAGATGAATTTTCAGAAGAGGGTTGAATATGTTTAATTTTTAGATGTAGTATGGTTTACTTTTATTTATTTTTCAGATGTAGTATGGTTTACTTTTGTTTTAGCGACGTTAATAAGCGACGTTTTCAGATGTAGTATGGTTTACTTTTGTTTTTTTAGATATAGTATGGTTTACTTAGTGACGTTCCCTGGCTGTAGTATGGTATACTTTTATTTTTTTAAGATGTAGTTTGGTATACTTCTGTATTTTTTCAGATATGGCTCGACGTGGATCATTTGGTTCCGGTGCTGGTGGGAGTCGACGACCCCGACAGTCTCCATCTACCACTCCTACCGACTCCTCATCCCCCCGCACTCCAGTATACACTAGCGGTCTAGTCGTCGGCAGTGTCTCCATACCCGGCTCTAGCAGTTCGAGGCTAGGGCCTTCTTCTTCTACGCAGCCAGTTCCATCGAGTATTCCATAGGTCGACCCCACTATTGAGGAGCAGGCCGAGGTCGAGGCCCACGTCGAGGTCGAGGGCGATGGCGAAGGCCCACGCCAAGGGCGAGGGCGAGGCCGAGGGGCAGGCTGCGGGCAGGGGTAGGGGGCGGGGCAGGGGCATAGTGCAGCTCCCATTTGAGATTGACCCTCCGTGTCGCCCGGAGGGGAATCTGAGGTTGGAGATTTGGGCTTGTACTCGGACCAGTTGGTAAGTGAAATTATTGCATTTAATTAGTTTAAATTTATTATAAACTTGTTTAATAAATTTTAATTTCTATTTTACAGGTATCATCCCTCCTCCGTACACCGGTCGCTGGGTACATTCCTGCGACAGAATTACGGGGGGCCCTGGATCAACTGGAGGGATGTCCCGACCGATTGGAAGGCCTTCTGGTTTGAGCACTTTTCGGTACGTAAAATTTTATTTCCTTTTAACATTTAGTATGTTATGTTATAACTTATGTACTTCTATGATTTTTCCAGCGGACTTACTTCTTCCCTCCCCACCGCGTCGTTGCTGTCAAGGCTATATTTTCCAGCGTCGCCAACAAGCTCATTAGGGACGCGATCCTCGACCAAAAGGATCGCGACCGCCGGGGAGAGCCTATTCAGGGTTGGATCTCTATCGTCGACTGGACGGTAATGAAGAGGAGATTCGAGGAGGAAGCCTACAAGGAGAAGTCCGCGAAGTCTAAAAGAGCGCGACAGGCGGGGTCGCAGTAGTGTGGTGGATCACGGTTCATCATGGATTTTTTCACCCATATGGTACGTATCTCGCCGTATACCCATAATTAATACTTTATAGTAATATATTTCTTTCAACTTAACTGACAAATCATATAATAATTTCGTAACAGGTTGAATCGGGAGAAGACCCGAATATGGTGACCTTGTTCCTCGCTACGCACACGAAGGGGGAGCGGTTCGTAGACGACAAGGCCCGGAACACCTACGTAAGTTTTACTTAATGCTAGTTCATTAATATTAATTTTTAGTTACGTAGAAAATTCATATAGATGTTATTTCTAGGCCGAGTTTTAGAAGTTTTACTTAATGCTAGTGCATTAGTATTAATTTTTAGCGACCACGTGAGAATTCATATAGATGTTATTTCTAGGCCGAGTTTTTGGGGCTTAGGGAGGCCGGGCCGACACGGTCAGAGGGAGCTGGTGCTAGCACTTCCCAGCAGCCCCCGGCCGCCGCAGCTCAGTCAGATGATGAGCTGTGGATGAGGGCCGTTGGTGGCATGCATAGGGGTACGTACTATGGTACGGGCTCCTATGGTGCCTTCATTACGTCACAGACCTCTGCGACCGCCACTAGTCCCGGCCCCGCACAGACTGAGGAGTCGCTCCGCCACCAGCAGAGTATCGATGCGCAGATCGCAGCTCTACGTGACGAGATACTGCAAAGGATGGGGGCGCCGCATACAGATGATTCTGCGCTCATCTCACGCTTTGAGAGGCTGAAGGAGACTACGGAGGCGCTGCGACAGATGACCCGCGCTACGCAGGAGGCTATGCAGCGGTTGGTCGAGCAGATGCAGCATTTCCAGGAGATGGCTGCGGAGCGACCGTCTGCTGGTACGTCGGGAGCATCGTCTACATCCGGCGGTGCACGGAAGGACATGCTCGCCCACCTGTTGTCACCGGAGGAGTATCAGACGATCTTGACGTTGCGACGACAGTCATCTGGTGGCGCTCCTCCTCCAGCACCGGGTCCAGCTCCAGCTCCAGGCGATCAGTAGTTTTGTTTTTGCATTTTTGAACTGTACTATATTTTTGACTTTGTACGTATTTGGGGATATTCAATTTTTTCGTTGAGGATATTGAGTTTGTACGTATTTGCGGATATTGATTTAGTTTGTTCAGGATATTATATATTGACATTGTTCGTTGCGGATAGTATTTTTTCTTTATATTTTTTGTATATTCTGGAATGTATTGTGCGTGCCGGTGTTGAGTGTTCCACCGAGGGGGTCGGCGAACCCAGGGATTGGATTCTGTATTTTGTATTTTGTATTCTGTATTTTGGCTCAGGCTCCAGCTCCATTTGCATTCTGGAACCTTTTTTTTTTTTAACGTAGCGACGTTACTATTCGTCGCTAAATTTTAGCGACGTTACTATTCGTCGCTAAATGCGTCGCTAAATGCTGACGTGGCAACACATTGCACCAAAATCTGATGTCAGCTCGTCGTCGCCAAAGCGTCGCAACAGTGTCGCTAAACGGCGACCACACGATAACGTCGCCTTATACGTCGCTAATTAGCGTCAACGATCAAACGTCGCAAATAACGTCGCTACTTAGCGACGTTAATAACGTCGCCCTACCGACGTTTTACGACGTTTTTTCGTTTAGCGACACTTTTTTTCCGTCGTTTCCAAAACGTCGTCCAAAACATCGCTAAATTCACTTAGCGACGTTTTCAACGAGTTTAGCGACGTTTTGGAACGTCGCTAATCTGACAAATTTTTGTAGTGAAAGTTATCCCTACAATTCCAGAAAGAGTTTTTGTTTTTTTTTGAAGTATTGACTAGTGTTGCTTTTCGATTATTTTCTACACTCAATACGCAGGTTGTCGAGGACTAGAGCTCTTTTGTTGTACCCACCTTTCAATCAAAGATTGTAGACTTTCTGATGCACAAATACTTATTCCTCGCACAAGACAAGGACTCGTAGACTTTCTGATCATGTATGAATTGGTTGTTAATTGGTAGAATCATTACATTTATGCAATTATTCTAATATATGCTAAACAAAACATCTTTGCTTTTGCAACGTGGTTCCTGTGTGTGACCTTAACTTATCATTCATGTATTCATTATGTCCTTAATTTATCACTCGTATATTCATTCTGATGATATTAGTTGGTTTCTAATATATTTCTTTTTGGAGAAATAGCTAGGACCGGTCTTCCCATGCGGGAGGTTTGATCATAGAATGTCTCAAGCTCTTTTTTCTATACCAGATATTAACTATTTAATTGTCCAATCTTTGCACATATATTTTGATGGATATATTCCTCGGATTTTGATCATTAAAAGCGGATCATCTTAATTACTTGTTGCAAGGGACTCAATGATTTGGAATTGGAAGAGAATGTACCAGCGTCATATGATTATCATGTGTTATTATACTATTGGACACGAACTTACTATTCATCCTTGTACACTGAATAATTTCTCCTACTATGGGTGGAATGTAATTATTCATACGCCTAGCATAGTATTTGTTGGCACATCACCTATGGATCCACTCGGTGCAACAGGCAGACTGTGCTAATAAGTGTGTTAGTCTGGTGGATTGGAGGAACTCGCTTTGGCTTGCGATCGTCCTTCATTTTTGTTCGTGAAATCGCTGATACATTGGTCCCCTCCAGTGTTACCTTTGTTGGACAAGGACGGAAATTTGAACTACGGATAGTATGTAAAGCTAACACTATAATCATTATATCATAACTCATTTGAGTTAAAAGAGGCGTACATTATTTTTATATTCAATATATGTTTAGGGTGCTGCTATTAGCACTCATAAAATATCATTCGGCACTTCTTTTTAATTTTTTTAACATTCAAATTCCAGATCTACCCCTGCATTAAATATGACATTAATTTATGAATGCATGAAGGAAGGAGTGTAGAATGACATTTTAGGAGTGCCAATAATATTAATGTATGGACAAATTCGTAATTTGAATGTTAAAAAAATTAATGAGAAGTGCCGAATGACATTTTTGGAATGCTAATAGCAACACCCTATGTTTATGTTGGTCGCCTTTTAATTTGGGTTCTGAACGGTCGTCTGTCCTGTGCCAGGACAGTTCATGGATTGTACATGATATGTTAGTTGCAGATAGACCTGTCAATTGGGGCGGGCCGGCCCAGCCCAGCACGAGCCCGGCCCGAAAAATTGGCCCATGTGCCGGCTCGGCCCTATTAATTGTGGGTCCGGGCCGGGCCCGTATATTGGATCGTACCGGACGACGTATATTGGCCCATAATATAGGTCCGGCCCGACCCGACCCGAACCCCGTCCCTGTTGCAACATCTCCTTCACAATCTCTTTGATTTGTCCCAAATTCTACCAGCTATAACACCACCAGTGTTTTCACTTTCACAAGGAAAAGAAAAGAAAAATATGTACACAACAAACACTCTGCCCTCCAAATACCCTCCAAGTATGACTTGAACCACTGCCTAAAGCAAAAAGTGCAAGTGGTGGTGGCCTCTATTATTATTATGATTATATAGCGTAGTAGTGAATTGAATTGAAATGAAATGAATATTTAAACTGAATTGATTCTAAATTCAATTCAATTTATTTCAATATATATTAGTTGCAAGTTGCTGCAACAACAACATACATACATGCATGCATCCATTCATCTGCTTAGTCAAAGTTAGTAGTTGGTTGCCATTAGCTATAAGCTTCATCGTGCATGTCTCACTTCACTTGGTCACATATATATGGCCAACCATGTAGAGCCATTTGTACAAAAAAATATTGATTGATCAATGAAACAAAAATCATGAATGATATATGTATATAATATATACTGAACTGAATTGAATTAAAATGATGGCCCCCAGTGCGACCCGGCCTAGTCCCTTATATTGGGTCGCGTCCGGCCTGGCCCGGTCCAATCCGAAGTCCGCCATGTCGTGGGTCATGTGCCGGGCTTAGCTAAATATTTTCATCCATAGCCCGGCCTGGTCCACTTAAATTTCGTGACGGGCCGGTCCAGCCCGGCCCACTTGACAGCTCTAGTTGCAGAATTTGCAAAGAAAAAAAAAAGGTTTGAGGATTGAAAATTCTGAATCCTTATATTTTAAGAGAGGAACAGGAGTCCTCAATTTGAGAATCAACTATTCATTATATATATATATATATATATATATATATATATATATATATATATATATATATAATGTCAATGACCCCTAGCTTGGTGGTAGTGGTGAGGCATGCGACCCAAGTGGTCAGGAGATCGATTTCCGGTGGGAGCTTCCGCTTCCACACAGTTACCTATTTTCAAATATATATAAATATAATTAATATAATAATTATATTATTACAATCAATACTAATTATTATTATATTATTAAAAAATATTGGTGAAATCTTTTGATAAGCCTAATATTTAATTATATTTGTGTCTATCTTTGATTAAGAACAGTAAAAAGGTTGTTACTAGCATATAAACAAAATTAAAATTATAAGTAAGTATAAGTAATGTACATAAAACAATTACAAAAAAGTAAATTTATGTAAAAAAATAAATAATAGTTATTTATTGTTTAACGGTAAATGGACTAGAGCTGTAAACTTTTATTGTAATGTAGAAATATTTTATTTTGATTACTTTTACTAAAAAACACTTAAAATGGATAAAATTATAAAAAAATTGTTGTACCAAAATTATTTTTAAAAAAATTAGCGACAATGTTCCACCAACGTATTTGCGGAAAAAATGGAGGTGTAGGATTTCTGCCAACTCAATTGGGGGGAGGGGTTTGGTTTTTTATTTTTTTTATGTGGATTGGTTGGTTTGGGTTTTATGTGGATTGGTTGGTTTGGTTCGTTAGAGAATTTTTGTAACAACTATTTTATTTTGGTTTGTAACAGCTATTTTATAACGTTCATACCAACAACTCTTTCAAATTCGTTTTTAAAAAAAAAAATGGATTTTTTGACTTTCATCCCACTTATTAATATGATTTTGTACTTACATCCCATTTTTTATTTTTTTTAGACTTACATCCCACTTTCGTCACTAAAAGTATTTTTCGTGACAAAACAAATACTTTTTGTGACAAAATGAATATTTTTTGTGACAAAAAGTGGGATGTAAGTCAAAAAAAAATTAAAAGAGGGATGTAAGTACAAATTCATATTAACAAGTGGGATGTAAGTCAAAAAATTCCAAAAAAAAAATTGGGAGGAGGGGGGAGGTGTTTAATAAATGTTGGGTCAGTCGGTTGGGGTGGGGGATTTAAATGTGGGTTGATTGGATTTTAATGGAGATGGTTGGGTTTTAATGGCTGAGAGGTTCTGCATGCGTGAATGATATATAGATAAGTTGGGAAATTAATTTTTGCAAGTGTGGTACTTAAATAAGTAAAAAAAAAAAAAAAGAATTTGAAAGAGTGTTGGTATGAACGGTATAAAATAGCTGTTACAAACCAAAATAAAATAGTTGTTACAAAATTCTCTAATTAACCAAACCAACCAATCCACATAAAACCCAAACCAACCAATCCACATAAAAATAAAACAAAAATTTCATGTAGGGGGAAAGAATTCATGTTATTTACGTAAAAGGGGAGCAGTTTCTGAAAATTTCAGATATAGAGATCTGGCGCCAGTTCAACTGGCGTCCATTTTTTTTTTTTAAAGGGGGCGCCAGTTGCACTGGCGCCGAAAATAAAAAAAATTAAAAAAAAAATCCTGGCTCCAGTACAACTGACGTCAGGTTTGGTTGGGATGGGGTGGGGGGGGGGGGTGGTGTTGGCTGTTTTTTTTGTTTACACCATTTTTTTTTTTTATCTTTCCTTCTTTCTTTCTTATATTAACTAATTAAATTTTGTTATTATCTATATTATACAATTAATATATAAAAATAAACAAAATAAATATATGTATTTAAAACAAGTTAATTTGTATTTTTGTATCATCTATAATAACAAATTCTTTTATATATATATATATATATATATATATATATATATATATATATATATATATATATATATATATATATATCAAACCAGTACATTTTAGTTTGGTTTGATATATATATATATATATATATATATATATATATATATATATATATATATATATATATATATATATATATATATATATATATGAGAATTTGTTATTAATACAAAATAGATGATACAAAAAATACAAACTAATATGTTTATAAATACAAATATTTTTTTGTTTATTTTTATATATTAATTGTATAATATAGATAATAACAAAATTTATTTAGTTAATATAAGAAAAAAAGAAGGAAAATAAAATAAAAAAAGAAATGGTGTAAACAAAAAAACAAAAAAAAAAACAAAAAGCCAACACCCCCCACCCCCCCCCCCCCCCCCCCCCCCCCCACCCCATCCCAGCCAAACCTGGCGCCAGTTGTACTGGAGCCAGGATTTTTTTTTAATTTTTTATTTTCGGCGCCAGTGCAACTGGCGCCCCCTTTAGAAAAAAAAATTGGGCGCCAGTTGAACTGGCGCCAGATCCCTATATCTGAAATTTTCAGAAACTTCTCCCTTTTTACGTAAATAACATGAATTTCTTTCCCCTACATGAAATTTTCTGAAAATAAAACCAAGCAACAATCTTCCGCCAGCTGTCCAAATTTGTACACCCATTTTTTCCGACATCCTTCGCGGAACATATCTCATAATCTAATTTATTCAAAATATTTTTATTTTGACTCATTTAATTAGAAATTTAATTTTGCTACATAATCTAATTTATTCAAAATATTTTTATTTTGACTCATTTAATTAGAAATTTAATTTGCTACAGTAAATTTTCTGATTTAATTACTTTGACCTTGATCTATTGCAGTATAAATGAGCTTCACAAGAATGGAACCCAAATATTGCAATTAGACAAATTTGCGCATTCAAGATGGACATAATACTTGCAACCAAAACATTTTTGCCGATAAGACCATCTCCAATGGGGGTTTTTATCTTCCTTATTTCTATGGAAGAAATCCATTTTAGAAAAAACTTCTCTCAAAGGTGATTTCTATCATCATTTCTATCATAGGTAGAAATGATGTAGAATGGAAACTTTTTAGGAGGATTTCTACATGTAGAAACTCTCATAGAAATTCTCCTATCTCTCATGACAATTATTATTGGACCTCACACCATTAAATTGGTCATTTTACTATGTGACACGTAGGATAGAAATGGATAACCATTGGAGAGTATTTTTGTATGTTTATAATTTCTATGTAGAAACTCTTCCAACTATGATAGAAATCTCCTTAAAGTACAATGCAAAGTAGGATAAGAACTTAATTTTAGAAATCACTATTGGAGATGGTCTAAGTCTACCAAAGAGGGACTGTTTATCATCAGCGAGGCATATTTGTTCAAGTTTTGCTCTTCATGAGCTCACCTTTATTTTCAATAAAATCGTGTTTCCTTTTATATATATATATATATATATATATATATATATATATATATATATAATAGTTTTTTTTATATAAATATATAATATATATATATATAAGAGAGAGAAACTCATAGACAGCCGATCTGCGCCGTCCAAAGAAAATCTCATTCTTTGATCAGACGGTTGTCATTCCCAATCAAAAGAAGTGGACAATTTAATTCTTGCATTGCAATATCCTTCCTGAAATTCTTCTTGATTCCAGAGTCGTGCAGACAATCGCAGCCGTCCAAAAGTAATCTCAGTCTCCGATCCGACGGCTCCTGATCGTCCAGTCCGATCTCAGTCGACCTAAAATAATTGGATTTTTCCACAAATCACTCCATTATCCCCATAATTTCTTCTTCTTCTTCCTCTCACTCCGGAATGGCAGACAGATCTGACGCGAATTTACGTCCACTGCCACTGCCGGACCTGCTCTTCCTCCTCCTCTCGGAGGCGGTGGGGACCGCCTCCTCCTTCGGTTTGAAAACCAATGGTGCCACCGAACTTCTCCCACGGGGAGCCGCAATCCTCGACAGCGCCGCGCTGGCTTTGACTGCAAGCTTGGCCAGGTCCTCGGTCCGGAGGGGCGACTTGAGCATCGACTTGGGGAGGACGAAGTAGATCTGTCCCGGGCGGAGCCACTCGTCGGCTCCGACGGCCGAGACGGAGCGGTCGAGCTCCATCTCGTCGGCGTCGCAGACGAACCACCGGTCCGAAGGCCTCCCGGCCAGCACCGAGGCGGCCAGGACCGGCCGGTCGAACTCCCTCAGGCTCCCGTCGGAGAGTATCAGCTTCCCCGTCGACGAATCGCCCACCGCCGACGCGTCACAAGAGGTGCACAAACCCATTTATTTCCTTCTTTCTTCTTCTTCGTTTTCCGAATGATTCGTCCTTCTTTAATTAATTCGGAATTTACGTTTTTTATTTCGTTGTTCGCTTATTTCGGTCCGTTTGAGGTTTTATATAGGGCGGAGACGGAGGGTGTGGGGATGCCAGGGTGGAAGTATGGATGGGACAGACTGTGATTTTGGAATGTGGGCGTGGATCTTGGGAGAAATTACGAGAAAGGGCTTTTGTTGTCGTGGACTAATTTAAGTCAGCTGATGACGTTTAGCCCCGTGTGATGACTGATGGGGTGACAGGTGAGTAATGAGAGAGAGATTATTGATGAGCGATTGCAATAATGTTAAGGTTACTACCAAATTCTTACAATCTTTTTACAACCTCACTCACCAACTCCTTACACATAGGTCCCACCAGAGCCCACCACCCCTCACCCCCCTGCTACATGGGCTCCACCCGACCCCACCACTTACTCCTCTCCTCCGATCGAAATTCGACACGTGACGGAAGTAAAGGGGTTGTAAGAATTTGGTTGTAGGCATAGCATTGCTCTATTGATTGTGGCATAGGCTTCGGTGGTGATGATTGGTATTTTTTGGACTATTGTAAGAGATGGGTTTTAATGGAAAAATTATTAAATCAAAAATAGTTAAAATTAAATTTTTAGAAGTTCAAAATTGTAGTCGAGACGAAATTAGGTTCAACCAAATCGAACTTATAATCGATTTTGTCTATTCAATTTATTCAGTTTGACTATTTTTATTGTTCAATAGATTGGACCTAAATTTAAAATAATAGTTAAATTATATTAATTTTTTATAAATTTTACACATATTCTAGTTGTATTTGTTAACTTACTAAAATTTGACTTTAAAATACATGTATAGAATTATTTTAATAAAATAACATAAAATTTAATGTTATTAATAATTGTAAACCGAAACCAAATAAAAAATTTTAATATTTTCAAAATCCAAATTGAACCATTTTTTTTCAAATCGGACCTAATCTCTCTTTCGATTAAGTTCAGATCTCGGTCTAAAACATAATGCTCACCCCTAATGATTATTCAAAAAATATTTGATTGGGAAGATTTGATTAAACTTATGTTTCGCTTAGTAACAAGACTAAAAAAATGGGAGGAAGAAAAAATAAATAAATAAATACTTTCCATCCATATGGAAAGAAAAATATCATTTCGTTTCTTTGTGTTTATGGTAAAAATGTAAGGATACACTTTTTATTGTTTGGTAGAGATGAAAAGAATGGAAGGAAGAAGAAAAATGACTAACAATTATATGCTCAACTACAAATACTCATTTGACTCAACGAACTTTTCTTAAATAATATCATTCATATGGGGTATAATTGTAACTTAGGTAATATATCACATAACTCTTCATTTCTTCTTCCATTTGTTGAGGGATTGAAATTCTATGATTATGAGAAAAAAGTAACCAGTACTTTTTCTTCATATACCAAACAAGAAAAAAAATACATTATTTTCTTCCTTTTTTCACTTTTTCTCCTACCAAACAGTGTTAGAGGCCAGGAGATTTAACGAGG
Organism: Iris pallida; assembly: GCA_029216955.1. Lineage (NCBI taxonomy): Eukaryota > Viridiplantae > Streptophyta > Magnoliopsida > Asparagales > Iridaceae > Iris > Iris pallida. The sequence continues at coordinate 7,577,335 of JANAVB010034616.1, read as the reverse complement.
AAAATTTTACACTGAATTTGACTTTGATCTACTTTATATCACAATTATGATGAATTTAGAGATATTTTGTTGTTTGCAGCTCTAATAATATAGTCGATTGATTGGTTGTTCATTGCTTGAGATGCAATTGCAACAACCAAGCAATCTTTGATGCGAAAGAGTGATCTTTGATGCAAATGATTAAAAAGGATTTGACCACTTGTGGGTAAAGTGTTGTTTCGGTTTGTTACAACAAGCGTCGTTCATTTGCGCAAACTATAAAATGGATTTTGTGATGGTAGGCACGATTGTTATTGAAGTCGAATTGATCATAACTTGTAACAAGTAGAATTGTAAAGTAATTTTTCTGTAAATTTCAATAGCTCTTGTACACTATATGCACCTTTACATGAGTCCTGTGTAGTGTACTACTCCTAGCAGGAAACTTCGTATTGATTTGTGGCTTGAATGGCTAGTCAGAATTGAATAATTGTAGAAAAATTATTTCAGGATCGATTGATCGACCGGAACAAATGAATTGAGACACTCTCCAATCAATAGATTGACTCATGTTAGAATTGAGTCCAAAATAAAGTGAACCATGTTTAGATTCAAATTAAGAACTCTATATAGGAGTATCTTCTCCGTCATTTTTATTGTTGTTTATTTTTTGAGATCTTCATTGCCGACTTCGATTGATGATTTTTTTTTATTGGCTTTTTGTTTGATGCTTTTCATTTTTTTGCTTACTTTTCATTGATATATGCAATTATATTAAAATATGAGAGAAAAAAGAGAGAAATGTATAAAGAAAGTGTGTTGAACCTCTATTGATACAATTTTACAAGGGCGTATAGGCGAGATTTGACCATTACATGAGAAGTTCTTCCTCTCGATAGTGAGTGTGTCACGACCTGCACCCTGATTAGGGGCACGAGCACGTAGTTACGTCCAGCCTACGCCGCAGAATCGGCGGTAGAACGCTGTATATAGGGTCTGTAAATACTACAACTAAACAGATAAAGGTACCTGTACAGTATATACACTCCGAATGGAGGTGACATATCAATACAGTCTCAATCACAAAGTAAAACTAAGGTAGATAGCATGGAAAGAAAATAGGATAGATGAAAGCAGGAAATAAGTTTAAGATCCAAACAAGTTCAAAGCTAAACACAATATCACAGAATATAATATAAATACTACAATCTGAAGGTACTAGCTGGATCGCAGTCCAGGCAAACCTAACTAAACTACTCTACTCTGGGTGAACAAAGTCTAGTGGCTCTACTATCAAGCCACGGTCCAGGTCTACTCCATCTAACCCGTCCCCATAATAGGTCGGACAATCTGCCTCAGAATCATCTGTAAAATATCAACGGCATCCTGTTAGAAAAATGAGCAAGTACAAACACTAACAGTAGTTCCATATGAATTGACAAATTCTATAAAAGACAGTGTAATAAAATACAAGACAAAGATATATGATAACTTGAGAACCATTCGGAAGCCGAATTACAATTCTTAAACCAAATAAGGACTGGGATTGTAACCCTTCTCCCGAACAGAACTTAGTTTCACATCAAGGTATAGCATAAAGGTATGTAGAGCATGTGAGTAAATGAATATCATAGCATGGTAAGAAAAGTACTGAAAGTAGAACTGATCAGGATATAAGATACGATAATAAATGTAAAATGTGACTTAAACTATTAGAGCGATATATGATCGGCTTTTAGGTAAGTGACAAGACAAGTTATCCACTTGGCCCGACAATCCACGGTGATCTCACAAAAAGTCATGCTGGCCAACCTGGATAATAGGCGCACGGAGGTATCTGCTACACCCTACGTGAGGTGAGGGTGGCGCTAGCAAAATAGTGACAAGAGGCTTTGATCACATAACCCCTAATAATTCTTCCATCCCCGAATAGTATCACGAATTCGGACATGGCATGTCATGACACGGGATTCAAAAGCAGGGGGCCAGTCCACTCCCAAATCGATGTCTATATAAGTACACGAAACACAAAAATATCACATACCAATATACCAAAAAAGTCCAGGAATAATATCTCCTGACAAGATCCGACGTATACTAGTCCGTGAACTATCGTGTCGAGAATCAAGTAAGACACTACAACTGAATCGGATATATTAGATATCAAGACAATAAAAAATATCAGTAAATGTACTCGCCGGTGGTCCTGAGATGATAAGGTGAACAGACGCTCAAAGTAAATCACAGACCTAAAATGAGATACTATAAGTTAAATAGGGTTTTATAATGAAAAGAAAACTAACTTAAGTCATGATATGCAAGTCTAAGTCAAACTAGGTCAAACTAGGTCAAACAGGGTCATACTAGGTCACACTAGATCATACTAGGTCATGGGAGTCAATCCAAGTCAAACTAGGTCAAACGGGGTCAAAGGTTGACTTACAGTTAACTTTTGGTCAAAAAGTCAACTCTGGTCAACTCTAGGTCAATCCTAGGTCAATCTAGTCTAATGTTGACCAACTGTTGACTTTTAGTCAACTGGTCAACTCTGGTTTGTTTTCGGTCAAATCTAGTCACTTATAGGCTAAGTTTGACTCTCGGTTGACTTTTGTTGACTTTTGGTCAAAGTGGTCAACCGAAGTCAAAAATAGTATAGGAGCACTATATCTGACCATTACCAACCAAGGTAACCAAGTTCTAATCATATCTTAAACTCTAACTCAAATACCTTAGTTTCTAGGTATTACCTACATTACCCTTACCAAGGTAATCTCGATACCTTGCACATACCACTCTAACCTTGGAATACTAACCTAGGTTTCCTAGGATAGCTAGATACTATCCTATACTAACATTACCTACCATAAAATCCTAGTGCCTAGGTCATCTAGTCCATCTTAGGACACATGTTGATTATTCAACATTACCTTATCCTTATACCATTCTCACATCTAACTAAACACTCACCCACACAAACCCACTCACTCACTCATATGGTCACATATAGGTTCTCCTATAGGCTCACATATAGGCTCTCCTATAGGTTCACATATACGCTCGTCTATAGCTACACTTACACATATATAACTCACACACACACAGGCATTATAGTGGACTGATTTAAGGGTGAACAAGGACTGGTTTTGGGCTGAATTGTAGGGGTTCATGGCTGCCAAGTGGGGGGCTAAATAGGCCTGTCAATGGCTGGTTTGGGATTGCCTAAAGGCTGTCAATGTAGGGCTGAATTGGGGTGTATACAAGCTGGTTTTGGGAGGCCAGTTAAGGACTGGTTTGGACTGGAATATAGGACTGGAATGGGTTGCTTGGGGACTGCTTAATGCTGAGTTAAGGGGCTGTTTGCTGTCCATTTTCGGACTGGACAATGGCTGGAAAAATTGAACTGTTTGGGAGCCAAATGGCGGAACAAAGGGGCAGGTTTAGGACAGCTATGTGGCTGTGTTAATGGGCTGCTACAGGGACAGGTTTGGGGGTGGTTTGGGACTGCTTATAGGCAGTATACTACTGCTGCTATGGGGGCTGGATGCCCCCACACTACCTGCTGCCAACAGCAGGTGCTGCCCCCTTCCCTCTCTCATTCCATCACTCACACTCTCTAATTCCCTCACCAAAACAAAAACAAACACACACACTACCAACACCAACTCCACTACCACCCTCAATTTCTTTCCTTGACTGACATATATATAACCAAATATATATACAATATATATATATATATAGATAAATATGATACAATATGACACATGAAGAACACATCTCTAAACAACACAAATCTAAGATTTAAATATCTAATAATCATTTACACATAGGCACAAACACTTGGTGTCCAAAAATAGGGTTTTCCCACTAGGACAAAACAACACATAGGACACACCTAGAAGTCTCCAAATGGACACGAAACGGACACAAATGGAGACACAACCATGGGGATTATTCCTATGGGTCTAAAATCATCCTATATGCATGAAAAAATGAAAAGGAGAAGGGATTTATACCTCCCGGTAGATCGAATCTAGGAAAAATCCTTCCGATGCGACCCCGACACGTAGGAATCCCAAATGGACAAGAACGAGCTCCGAATCCTCCCAAACTTGGCCAGCTTCCTCCTTAGCTTGAGTAGAGAAGAAAAGAAGAAGGTTGGTTGGAAGAATGGATTGATTTGGTGGAGAAAATCTATAGGAACCCTCTCTAAAATTTGGGGAAGAACAAGAGAGAGAAAATAAAGTGGAAAAATAAACAAGAGGCTCACTCCTCTCCACCTAGCTAGGGCTGGCCATGTAAGGATGGTATTCCCCTATTTGCAATATCTAAAATGCCCTCTCACTAATCTTTTGATTAAATATTAGGAAAGGGTTTAAGTCGATGCTATTTTAGTCATTCTAAATCTCTAATCTAACCAAACCCTAACCATAAATAATTAGTCTAACCACTAACTAAAATTAATATCATGTGGGCCATGGCTAACTAATGTGTGGATCCCACTAGAGTCAAAACTACCCCGAGTCCCCGATACAAGTCGGATTGAGTTGAAATTCGAACCCGACTCAAATAACCCCAAAATAATATCATAAATAAATAAATAATTCCAAAATAATTCTAAGGTGGTAAAATGACCAAAATATCCCTGTTCATGAAAACTGAGGGTGATAACACTGCAACAAATAGGGCCTACAATAGCAGTTTTTTTTATAGCGTTCAAGTGTCCCCGCTATAGAATGTTATCAACAATAGCGTTCTTTCTGCAGTGCTATAAAAATATCTATCTATAGCGTTTTCTGAATGCTGTAGAATCTATAACATTCATCTATTGCTACGTTTGTATGTTAAAGCAGATCTCACGTTCGAATCCTAGGAGAAGTAGTGTAGTTTTTTATTTTACATGATAAAAAAAATAGACTATACCATATTTGGCGTGAAAGCATATAATTTATAAAACCCGTGCCCAACATTTACAAAACCCATAGCCTAAACCTCCTAATATTCCTTTTTTCGCGAATAACTATCAGCCCTAAAACCTTTCTCATAACACTTCAAAAATAGAGGCTTCAGGCCACAAAATCTGGAATGACAAAAAAAAAAGTCTCCCAAACTAATCTTTAAAGACTAAAAATTATTGTTGTCGTCTAAAGTCCTCCGAATTTTAAAAAATAATTGTGGACTATTTAGCGACTATTAATTAGTTTGGACGACTGAAAAAATTTTTTGCAAGAAAAACTAAGCCAACTAGGAAAAAAAAATTCTTGTCTAAAGTAGATGGGAGTACTAATTTAAGACGACTAAACAAAATATTCTTGTCTAAAGTTGCGTTTTTTGCCTAAAGTAATGGGAATACTAAATTTAAGATGACTAAAAATAAATAAGCGTTATTACAAATTTTTTTATATTCTATTTTGTTTGATTTATTTGTTAATAATGATATACTACAACAAAAATGATTATTGACGACACTTTATGGACGACACTTCTTAATTAAGTGTCATTAAAAATAACAATTGACGACACTTTATGGACGACGCTTCTTAAATAAGTGTCATTAAAAATAACAATTGACGACATCTTACTAAAACATGTCGTGGTAACGATAGAGTCCATTTTCGTTCACCCACAAAAACTATGTTGTTTGTTCATCCTCCAACAAAAAATTGTAGATATAGAGGATGATATTTCTGCAATCAACATGACAGAAACTGAGGATTCCTAAAAGCTTGTATACTAGAGTGCAGCATATGGAACCAGAGTTAATCCTGAAAGAATGGCTAGATGGAGGACCAATAAGAGGAGATAAGTGCATCTCTGCACGACTCGGAGATGAACATCAGGTTGGAGGATTGCTAACTATGAAATCCGAGGATGTAGATATAGTGGAGAATAGTGACATGAGAACAAATGAGTTATTCAAATATGGGTTGGTTATTCCAACACTAAAAGAAATGACCCATATAGCCACGATTTATTTTAGCAACACAAGAATTTACGTTGCTAAAAGTAATATTTTGCAACAAATTTCAGTTTCGTTGCTAAATAAACCTTCTGTAATGAATTTTTTCTACGTTGCCAAATCTCCGTTGCCTAAGCTTAGGACCTAATAAGCAACGATAAATTCGTTGCAAAATAATATTTTTAATAATACAAAAATACTTCGTTGCCAAATATTTTCTTATATATACTCTTAGCTTAGTGCGCTAGTACATCTAAGGCTGCTAAATATTTTTATCCCTATATAAATGCAAATTCTTTTAGTTGTTAGATGTTACCTACCAAAATTTCAGTTCCCTCTTCTATTTCACCAATTCCGTATCAAGAGAGCATTTTATACGTTTCCCTCCTCTATTTCATTTTCCCTCTCTCTTCTCCTTTCATCTCCTCGCTCCCATTTCCTCTTCTATTTCTTGCTTTGGATCTTCTCCCTCGTGGTCGTCAAACTCGGAGGATAGCAAAAGGCGGAGGAGGTCACCGTGGAGCCCGTGGTTTTGGATTGGGTTCTCAAGTTGAGATCCGAGATCTCTTCTAGGTCAGTATTCTTATCGAAACCCCTCTCTATCTCTGAAATCTCCATAAACCCCCAATTTAGATCTGTATAACTTCTTTTTCCGAAAATCGACAAATGATCCATCGTCAAAACCCTTATTTCTCATCCTTGGGAAATTACTACGCCTCTACGGTGGTGGATACGTTAGAGCATCCGGTGAGAAGGGGTTCAAGAAGCCCAACACCTTCTTCGTCAAGTACTTCTCTACATCTAAGCTTGTCATGCTGAAATCCTCCATCGACTATAACATCAAGGTGATGTACGGGCCCAGTCCTATAAGTCAGATGTGAACTCGGTCTTTAATTTTGTGCTCACTTATATGTATTCTCCTTCTCCTTTTTGGTGTGTATGACAATCCAAAGGAAACGTTTATCTTTATATTGAATTTTGATTTCATGAGTCCATCTCTTATTTTAATTAGCATTGTAAAATTCTATATTAGTTAGTGCAATCTATGGAGCCCAAAAGGATAGAGAATCAATTTAGGAGTAAAATGGTCCTGCTTATTCCTGTGAGCATTTGTTCTTGTGGGTATGCAGATCAAGAGCGACCAAGTTGGGTAAGGTTTGGGGACTAAATCTTAAGTTTCTTCTTCTTGAAACATTTACAGTACTTGGTTTTTTTACTTATTGTTTTTTTTGTGAACTTTATATAGAATCTTCTTAGGAAGACACTATAGTGAGAGCAAAAAAGAAGAAAAAAAGGAAGGGCTCGGAAGGTGAGGAGGTGCTTGTTATTGGAATTTCATTAGTGGTTCTTCAATGTGCCTAAGCAGCTTGGAGAGTCTCATGGTGGGTTCTGCATTGAAGAGATGTCAATATATTTATTTGTTCTGGTTAGTGTAAGTTTTGATATGTTTATTTCTTAATTGCATTTGGGATCGATGCTAAAGCAGGTTAGGGAAATAATGAAGGTAAATGCATGGGCTTACCAATGACGAAGCCAAGAGCCATCTATAGGTGATTTTCTTTTAATTATGTGTTCGGGGAAGAGAGCATTGACTTCCATTTATTTTGAATTGTCCTATATAATCTTTATCCATGAGAAATTGCATTTTATATGGAGATTTTCTGGTTTGCCAAACAATTTCAGGATTCTTCGAATCTAAACCTCTTTTTTACGAGGAAAATATTCTATTGAACAATTGGATGTGCCTTTATCTTTTTTTATGGCATTGATAATTTTCTCTTGATATTCTTTCATAATTTCCCCAGCTTATCTTTGGTGTGCTCTCATTCTTCGTAATTGCAGGATACTGGGAGGGCAGATTTTGAATGGAATCGTCTGTTTTGAGCCTTTCCCTTACACTAAGATATACGTTAGCTTTTTGTGTGGATTTTCCTCACTTCTTCTGGTGAGGATGAATTTAGGGACTGGGTGGGCTGGGTGAAGTCACGTATTCCCACGTCTTCTTCTCCTCAAGGTAACTTTCCTGGTCATGCTTGCCTAGGTTCATATCTGATTGTTCCCTGAAAATCTTCAAATCTCTGCGTTATGGATGGTGCATGGTTACTGCGATCCGAACCCTAACAAATATGTGGATAACTGTGCGTCCAACCCTAATGTTACTGATATTGTGTCTATTAAGGAGGACTTCATGGAAAGCATTAATAAGGACCATTATAGTGACATCATGAGGAATTGTTGCAATTTAGATTTGTTGATTGTTGATTCCTCCCAGATCCCTAAAAGCCTGCACTTGTGATCAGGTGCTTGCAAACCAAGGCACGCTGGAGAATTTTTGATTGCAACCAGCAGCAGAAGAGACCAATCTACTCTCGACATCTCCTGCAATATTTTCTGGCTTATGCTATACCGGAGCCAGATTATAAAATTGCAGACTGGTAAGAAACATTAGTGTTACTGTGGAACTGTACATTATATATAATGTTTAAATTAATATAGCACTTCCATTGTTAAATCCTTCTTTCTTAGTTGCTTTTGTTCTTAAACATTAAACTCTAATTTCCCAGAAATATACTTGTGTGTACAACGAGTTTCTAAGGGTACATGCTTAACATATTTGATAAATATTTCTGTGAATTGTTACCAAGTTCATTGCCTAGTAAATTCAATATGAGAGTACATGATCAACATTAAAGAAAAGGCTCCAGTTATTAGTCAATATCAGCATTACATCAAACCCAATAAAATAATTAATAGTAAACACCATCATATATCCATACATCATAACTGTACTACTATACGTATCTACAACTAAAGTGAGCAGCAATTTGAATTTGAACTCGAACCCGTTGCCGTCTACCCCTCATTTTTCGTAAGCATCAACTCAAGTTTATAGAAAATTGTTCCAATAGTTATATATCTAGATATTGGTTAACCAACCATTTGTACTCATATTATGGATGTGTCACATTCAACCACCAATTTTGTGTTCGTAAGATGTACCATATAGTAAGTTGCTTGCCCTTAATGTTGTTGGGGTATGTCGTGTACAATATTTTCCTATAACAATCATTTCTTCTAGTCTTGATGCTTGATCCAAAATATTGAGCAGATTTCATATTTTCTGCAGCTAACAAAAATTTTCCCTACAATACAATAGAAAAACCCCTTTAGTAAAATTTTCCCAATATTCCAATAGAAACCTCTTCACGAAAATTTCCCTCCTAACAAAAATTTCCATGAACAACATTTCCCTCTCCATTCCCCGAACAAAATATCTCTCCGTTCACAATAAGAACGAACGCTCAAAATTCCCTCTCCGTTCCCTGAACAAAATTTCTCTCTCCATATTCGCTCAAAATTCCCTCTTATTTTAAGTATTTTAGTTATAATGGTTGTTTGTAAAATGCAACTTTCTTTATTCTCTCTTCTTTTGTTCGCTCGCTCAAAATAATTTGTGTACGCCAAAAAATGGGGAAATATTAGTTGCTTCGACGCAATACTTTTTTACGTCATCATTTCTCATTACAAGAAAGGACACATACTACGACTGAGCTGCCTCCTCACTTATGTGCTCATATATTGTTGATGGGATAGAATCTATTAATTTGCCAACACCAGCCTTGTTAAAAGTAAATTATCTATTTCCACTCTTGCTTAATTGTGTTACAGTGGTCAATTGATTTTATGCTTTGTCACTTAAGCTCTAGAAAGATGTTATCTTCTTCCATTTGGCTTTGGCTAGTTTAGGAAGAAGTCTTCTTGGACAATTACAACTTCACATTACTTACAAGAGAGAAAAAAATTAGTATCTTTGGTTACTTAGTGTTAGCTTATGGTATGTAGTTAAATTTGGCTTATTAAGTTAATTTAGGACCACCTCTTTTTGTCATAGTGTGCTTTGCTTCTACAGGATGTATATTGGGATTATGGTTGAGCGGGACCGGGTAAGAGGTCAAGCGGGACGGTGCTGGAGGTATGGAGGGTGATAGTCCTTCTGATGGCGACCGGGCTCCCTACGGTGGACCTCGCCAGCCCTTCGTTAGCATGAACAGTGAGGCCGGAGGTGTTGGTGCTACGTTAACATGAATGGTGAGGCCGGAGGTGACCCTGAATGTCCACGCAGGGCATATGAGCGGAAGAGCGGGACAGGGTACGAGGTCAAGCGGTACGGTGCTGGGCATGAAAAGTCAAAAATTTCCATTGATGATGCTTTCGACAGTTAATATTTAATATTGCTATATTTTTTTTACTGAAGATGGGTTTTGTGTTGATTAAAATAATAGTTTTACAGGGAAACTGAGGAGAATGTAAATGCTGATGAGAAGGTCGTCAGTCCTGAGAAACAGACAAAAAGTAATGCTCCATTTGCAGAGGTAGGGAAGGAAAATAAGGAGGGATGAGAGAATGAGGCTGAGAAGGAGGAGGATAAGGTAATTTGCTCTTTGTTTTCTATTTGCCAACAAGTTAATGTCCATTTTGTATAGGTTTTTTTTCTCTGTGATAAAGATCGTTACACTTGAACTACACTAGAAATGTCAAAATTGGCAGTCTCTCCATATTATCATGTCTATACTGTATTGTGTCATTTTCATCTCCTTGCAACATAGGTAACATAGTATTTTCCTTGGTTATAGTAATTGATAATCGACTGTAAACTTTGGACAGATTCTAGCATGTCTTTATCAGTTGCTCTTTTTTTTGATTGATCATAGCCCGTGCAATAAGAATCATAGGAGTTAAATAGTGACATACTTTCAATACCAAAAAGGATTAGGCAATATCACTTTTAAAATCCTAGCTAATCATCCTGTCAAAGATGAAAACAATAAGATATCAATCACTTTCTTTAAAAAGTGGCAATTTGTTCCTGTTTTGGTATATTTCATACCACCAGTTTAAAACCTGATCTACATCTGATGTGCCATTAGCATGTTCATGGAGTAGTCACTAATATATTTGAACCTATAATTTTATGGGTTGATTTTTGTCCATAGATGCTCATAACTTGAGTGTACTGGCTGAAGGTTCCACAATAATCTTAGATTGTTCTGTTAGAGTCTAGTTAGCGAGTACTTTTTCACAAATAATGATTTTTTTAGACATGGTTTAACTGTGTTGGTTGCTCCTTGGTTGCAACTGCAGGTTACAGATATAGATGATGCTATGGCAACTGTAGTTGACATAGGGAAAACTGATGTGAGTTAACTATTATATTTCAATTATATTTTCATTTCTTCACAGACTACTTATCTTTTAATTGATACCAAAAGGCTGTATTTCAAATTAATGTATTTTGTTCATTGGAATAGGATGAAGAAGAGAGTGAAGATATAGTTCAAGCTGAAGATGATGAAGCAGATGAAAAGAGTACCTGTAATTGGAGTGTTCTGAAAAGTACTCCTGGGCTTAGCAAATCAAAGGTGCTTATTGATAGAAAACTAACAAACTTTTTCATTTGCATAATATATCCTCTTATGTATTGTTATAACTTTTTTGTTATTTACTTATTCTAGTTCGCTGGAGAGTTTTTATATATGATCTCTCTTATATTCTCTGATCTATAATAAAGAACTTCTGGTTTAACTGGTATATGGATACAAGATGTTGTTAGTGGCTGGATTTTATGCCATAACTCGTAAGTAGGAATTTCCCTAATCTGTTGCTTTAACTCATAAGAAATCCATCTTTAGAAGGGTGCACTGGAAGAAGGCGAAAAATGGCATGAATATTGACAGGTATCCGAGGAGTAACATTTAGATATAAATTAAACAAGAACGACAACAAAGTCATTTTCCCAAAATTTTGAGCTTGGATGATTTAGATAATGTAAATGAAAAGTAGGAGGAATACTGAATACAAATGCAACAAAGACAAATGTTTATGGAATACATGGATACATGATCTTGTATGAACTTATTTTTATATAATAATGCTAATGTGTTTTTTTCTCAATTTTGTGTAGGTTGGCGTGTAAATTTTTGATGGTTATGGATATAAGCTAAAAGGAAAGAGTCGATCGAGCTGTATTTTGGCCTACAAACATTTTGTATGGAAATGGAATGGTTTAGTTGAAATTTGGATTAGCGTTATGTTACAAACATTTTGTACATCTTGGATTCTCTTTACATGAAATATTTATTTTGGACTACTATTTTGATCACTTTAGGCATACAATTTTTTGTACATCTTGAATGTTTTAATGAAAAATGTATGAATTTATTTATTTTGGCAAACCACTTCTATATCTTGATTGATCAAAATGGAAGTTGCGATTGAAATTGTTGAAATCAAATTGTGATTCAGCATAAATTTTTATGATGTACAGGTTAATTGTATGTGATACAGAACAGGTTATTCAGATAAGAAACTGTGTAACTGATTTATAGCACTCAAAAAGCTATAAAAAATCGACAGCGTTCAGAAACGCTATAATAAATCAATAGCGTTAAAGAACGCTATGCACAATCTATAGCATTCATGAAAGCTATTATTCATCAACAGCATTCAAGAACGCTATAGACCATCCACAACATTCATGAACGCTATAATCAATATACAGCATTAATGAACGCTATAAACTATCCACATCATACATGAACGCTATAATCTATCTACAACATTCAAGAACGCTATAATGTTATAGCATTCACATGCCTTGACATACTATAGCGTGGGCAATTATAGCGGACAAAATACGCTATAGAAGACTTTCTATAGCGTTCTGCGCATGCTATTGTAGGCCATATTTGTTGTAGTGTAAATCTATCCACCTTAAAAAAAATTTATCCTTAAAATTAAAACAACATACACTGAAATCACATGCAGAAACAAAAATTATACCTCAGGGCTCGAAAAGATAAGGGAAACGCTCCCGCATGTCGTCCTCTCTCTCCCAGGTAGACTCACCTGGAGAGTGATACCTCCATACAATACGAACCAAGGGTATAACCTGGTTCCGAAGCACCTTCTCCCTACGATCCAGAATCTCCACTGGCTGCTCTGGATAGTGAAGAGTAGGCCCCACCTCGATCGCTGAATGGTCCAATACATGGCTGGGGTCTGCCACGTACTGTCTCAGCTGCGACACATAAAATACGTTATGTACCCCCTCTAGCGTAGGTGGCAAGTCTAGTCGATAAGCCACTGCACCGACCCTCTCAAGGATAGTGAAAGGTCCGATGTAGCACGGACTAAGCTTTCCGCCTCCGCCAAAGCGAATCGTGCCCCGTGTCGGAGAAATCTTCAGGAACACCAAAGCACCAGCCTAGACATAAAACAAACTCAGCAAACAGGACAAACAAAATCACAAGCATCACAAACAGGAACTGAAACTAACCTCGAACTCTAACGGTCTCCGGTGGCTATCGGCCCAATGCCGCTGCCTATCCTGAGCCACCCGAAGTCTGTCTCTAATCAACCTGACCTTTTCAGCTGCATCTACTACCATCTCCGGTCCAAGCAGCACTCTCTCGCCAACATCGTTCCATGACAAGGGCGTACGACATCTCCGTCTATATAGAGCCTCGAATGGCGACATCTCTATACTGGCCTGATAGCTGTTGTTGTAAGCAAACTCTACCAGATGAAGATGGTCCTCCCAAGAACCCCCGAGATCTAGCACACATGTGCGAAGCATATCCTCCAAAGTCTGGATAGTCCTCTCCGACTGCCCGTCTGTGTGGGGGTGATAAGCGGTAGTAAACTTGAGCGAGGTGCCCAAGCTAGCCTGCAAACTCCTCCAGAAGTGGGAAGTGAAACGACTGTCCCAGTCTGAAACTATGCTCACAGGAACCCCATGCAATCGCACGATCTGACAAACCTACATCTCTGCCAGCCTCTCCGTAGACAATCCTACCTTGAAAGGCAAAACGTGGGCCGATTTGGTCAATCTATCAACTATGACCCAAATTGCGTCTTTCCCTCCAGGTGATCATGGAAGTCCAGACAAAAAGTCTATGGTGATGTGCTCCCACTTCCACTCAGGAATGGGTAGTGGCTGTAGCAACCCACCAGGCCTCTGCCTCTCGGCCTTCACCTGCTGACAAACCAAGCAGCGAGATACATACTGAGCCACCTCGCGCTTCATGCCGTACCACCAAACGTACTCCCTCAGATATCTGTATATCTTGTTGGCCCCAGGATGCATAGAGTACTGAGAGCGATGTGCCTCCTGAAGAACTTCCTTCCGAAGCTCCCCACTCGGAACGCACAGTCTAGCACCGTGCCGCAGCGACCCATCTTCGGCAATAGAGAAATCATCGAGCAACCCTGCCCGCACCTGCTCCCTGATGCTCCTCAGGGCAACATCATCATACTTTGCTGATCTGACTCTGTCCATCAACTCAGACTGAATCTGTAAGCCCCACATCTGCACCTCCATGCCCGGAATAATCACCTCGATTCCCAAACTTTCCAGGTCAGCCAAAAGATGACGATCTGCTGTAAGATACATAGCTACTGGATACCTGCTCAAGGCATCTGCAACTACGTTGGCCTTCCCTGGACGGTACTGCAAGGCGATAATAAAATCCTTCATCAGCTCGAGCCAACATCTCTGTCGCATGTTCAGCTCCTTCTGAGTAAACACGTACTTCAAGCTCTTGTGATCAGTGAAGATCTCAACCCGCTCTCCATATAAGTAGTGTTTCCACAACTTTAAGGCAACGATAACAACGGCCAACTCCAGATCGTGAGTCAGATAGTTCTTCTCATAAGAACGTAACTGCCTAGATGCATAGGCAATCACCTTTCCGTGATGCTGAAGAACACAACCCAAACCCCTGCCAGAAGCGTCGCTGTAGATCGAGAAACCACCGGTCCCAGACGGTAATGTCAAGATCGGAGCTGATGTCAATCTCTTCTTCAGCTCATCGAAGGCGGCCTAACACTCCTCAGTCCAGACGAACTCTACGTCTTTCCTGGTGAGTCTAGTCATCGGCTCCGTAATCCGCAAGAAGTCCTGGACGAACTTCCGATACCCGCCAAACCCAGAAAGCTCCGAATCTCGGCAACTGAACTGGATGTAGACCAAGACTCTACCGCAGCAATCTTCTTCTGGTCCACTGAGATCTCGTGCTCGGTCACAACATGACCCAAGAACTCGACCTGTTCCAGGAAGAACTCGCACTTCGAAAGCTTCCCGTACAACTGCTTATTTCTCAGAGTCTCGAGCACAATCCTCAGTTGCTCTTCGTGCTCCTCCGGCGTCTTCGAGTAGATCAAGATGTCATCTATGAAGACCACCACAAACTTGTCAAGGTGCTGATGGAATACCTTGTTCATCAAGTTCATGAACACTGCCGGGGCATTGGTCAACCCAAATGGCATAACAGTGAACTCGTACTGGCCATACCGAGTCCGAAAAGCTGTCTTCGGAATGTCTTCCTGCTTTACCTTCAGCTGATGATAACCGGACCTCAGGTCTATCTTCGAAAACACCTTCGTGCCGCTCAACGGATCGAACAAGTCATCAATCCTCGACGACGGATACTTGTTCTTGATAGTGAGGTTGTTGAGCGCCCTATAATCGATACACATGCATATCATACCATCCTTCTTCGGTACAAACAGAACTGGCACTCCCCAAGGTGATGAACTGGATCTGATGAATCCCTTGTCCTGTAGCTCGTCGACTTGCTTCTTCAGCTCTGCCAACTCGTTGTTGTTGACCCTATAGACGTGCTGTAAAATAGGCTCAGCATCCGACACTAAGTCTATAGAGAACTCAATGCCTCTATCTGACGGCATTCCAGGCAACTTCTCAGAAAAAACATCCCTGAAATCAGCTATCAATGGATGCGACAATGCCTGCCCCGCTAGCAAGGCTCCACAGAATCCATCTCCCGGCACAGCTGCTCCCATGGCAAACACAATCTCTGGCTCTCCCGACGGCCAAAACAGAACCCTACCTCTTCTACAGTCTATACTAGCATGGTGCATGCTCAACCAATCCATTCAGAGTACCACATCGTACCTCGGAAGGGGCATTACGAGCAAGCATGCGCTCAAATCCCGGCCTCCTAAAGTAACTCTCCGCCTCTTGCAGATATTGTTGACCAGGATGATGCCTCTCCCGGTCAATATCTTACAAGTCCTACCCATATATTCAGCAATAATATTGTGTCTCAGAGCAAAGGAAACAGACACAAAACTATGAGTGGCACCAGAATCAAACAAGGCAAAAGCTGGGAATGAATCAAGGAGAATGTGACCTGCCACAATGTCACCTACTGGCTCTGCCTCCTCCTCTGCTGCCAAGGCGAACACTTTGCCCACAGGGGCTCCCCTTTGGTGCTGTGTAAAGCGCTGCTACTGGGTCTAAAGTGAAGGACCTCTCTGCTGAACTGCTGGTCCTCTAGCCGGCTGCACTCCGTCTTGGCCTCCTCAAGCTCCACGAAGACGGCAATCCTTCAACTGGTGATCGGACGTCCCACGATATAGGCAGACGTCCAACCTCTTCCTACAAACCTCTCGAGTGTGCCCCGGCTTTCCGCAGAAAGCGCACTGAGTAGCTTGCCTCTGGCCATGTCCCTGGTGCTGCTGGACACGCGCTGGTACCTATTGAAACTGTAACTGAGGCTGCTGCTGCTGAAACTGCCTCTGCTGGAAATGAGGGCGCTTCGCCGGCCCCGCACTCGAGCTCGTTCCAAGAACGTCACTGCGCCTCTTCGGCTTGAGGCCGAAGTCCTTCTCTGCAATCTGTGCCTCTATCAGGATCTACTCGAAGGTCGCATAACATCGCCCGAAGGTATGCGTACTGCATGTATAAGACCCCTCCGGAACTTGCGGGCCTTGT
The DNA here is from genome assembly GCA_029216955.1 of Iris pallida. Taxonomy (NCBI): domain Eukaryota; kingdom Viridiplantae; phylum Streptophyta; class Magnoliopsida; order Asparagales; family Iridaceae; genus Iris; species Iris pallida. The sequence goes on along the minus strand of JANAVB010034616.1, from coordinate 7,560,602 downwards.
ACCCCTCATCCTAGATCAGACTGGGTGCAAACCTACTCAGGGGAAAGAATTCCGCTGCATACTCGTCTACCGAGGAGTTCCCCTGCACCAAACTGGGAAACTGTCCCTCCAAAGCTTTCAAGGCCACATCTGGATAAAACTTCTCCTTAAAGAGCTTCCTGAAGTCCTCCCAAGACAAACCCCTCACCGACGTACGAGGATCCGTGCGAAACCAAGTCAGCGATATATCGAAAAACTGGCTCGCTGTAGACGTTATTCAAAGCCCTCTCAGGACCTCTGCCAACTCCAGACTCCGCTGGACATCCTCCAACCAGTCATCCGCATACAGGATACCCTCGGTACCCTTGAACTCCCTCGGGGTCATCTTCCTGAAGTTTAGGTGTGTGCCAGGCCTCCCCTGACCCTGATGCTGAACTGGGGCTCCCTGAACTGGACCCGGTGCACCCCTCTCTACTGCTGCCATTGCCAGCTGATGTGAGTTCTCCATGCTTCATCGTAACAACTCTGCTTGTGCGTTCTGGGTCTGCAACATCTGCTGCAGAAGGGCCATCATCCCCTAAGTATCAGTTGGTAGCGGAGGCAGCGGTGGAAGAATATCAGGAATGACTATGGACGGTCCCGTTGCTGGAGGTGGAAGACGACCTGGAACCATCGCTGCTACTCCCGTCTGAGGGGCAGGAACTGAGGTGGCAGCTCCCTCAACTGCAGCTCCCGCAGCCGGAGGTGGAAGTCCTGCCGGATCGGGCCTCTCCGGAACAGCGCTAGATCCTACTGCCTGAGAGCGAGTAATCGTTATCCTGAGGATAGATTGAAACAAGGAATCAATATGGCATATGATAGGAATATCAAAGAAGGACAATTAAATTCAATGCAAAAGAGTTGTTATGGTAATCAAAAGATCAGAAATTTCCTAAAATGTGATTGAGTAACTCCTATCATATCCTAGATCCTACATCCTAATCGCAGGCTCATAATTAGTACTCTAAGTCGAGCACCATTACGTGATTGCACTAGTTGCGACACAGACCTGCATGGGCCACCAAAAAATGTGTCACGACCCGCACCCTGATTAGGGACACGAGCACGTGGTTACATCCAGCCTACGCCGCAGAATCGACGATAGAATGCTGTATATATGGTCTATAAATACTACGACTAAACAGATAAAGGTACCTGTATAGTATATATACTTCGAATGGAGGTGACATAGTAATACAGTCTCAATCACAAAGTAAAACTAAGGTAGATAGCATGGAAAGAAAATATGATAGATGAAAGCAGGAAATAAGTTTAAGATCCACACAAGTCCAAAGCTAAACACAACATCACAGAATATAATATAAATACTACAATCTGAAGGTACTAGCTGGATCGCAGTCCAAGCAAACCTAACTAAACTACTCTACTCTAGGTGAGCAAAGTCGAGTAGCTCTACTATCAAGCCACGGTCCAGGTCTACTCCATCTAACCCGTCCCCATAATAGGTCGGGCAATCTGCCTCAGAATTATCTGTAAAATATCAACGGTATCCTGTCAGGAAAATGAGCAAGTACAAACACTAACAACAGTTCCATATGAATTGACAAATTCTATAAGAGACAGTGTAATGAAATACAAGGCAAAGATATAGGATAACTTGAGAACCATTCGGAAGCCGAGTTACAATCCTTAAACCAAACAAGGACCGGGGTTGTAACCCTTCTCCCGAACAGAACTTAGTCTCACATCAAGGTATAGCATAAAGGTATGTAGAGCAAGTGAGTAAATGAATATCATAGCATGGTGAGAAAAAAACTGAAAATAGAACTGAGCAGGATATAAGATACGATAATAAATATAAAATGTGACTTGAACTATTAGAGCGATATGTGATCGGCTTTTAGGTAAGTGACAAGACAAGTTATCCACTTGGCCCGACAATCCACGGTGAAAAGTCATGCCGGCCAACCTGGATAACAGGCGCACGGAGGTATCAACTACATCCTACGTGAGGTGAGGGTGGCGCTAGCAAAATAGTGACAAGAGGCTTTGATCACATAACCCCTAATAATTCTCCCATCCTCGAATAGTATTACGGATCCGGACATGGCACGTCATGACACGGGATTCAAAAGCAGAGGGCCAGCCTACTCCCAAATCGATGTCTATATAAGTACACGAAATACGGAAATATCACGTACCAATATACCAAAAAAATCCAGGAATAACATCTCATGACAGGATCCGACGTATACTAGTCTGTGAACTATCGTGTCGAGAATCAAGTAAGACACTACAACTAAATCGGATATAGTAGATATCAAGAAAATAAAAACTATCAGTGAATGTACTCGCCTGTGGTCCTGAGCTGATAAGGTGAACAGACACTCAGAGTAAATCACAGACCTAAAATGAGATACTATAAGTTAAACAGGGTTTTATAATGAAAAGAAAACTAATTTAAGTCATGATATGCAAGTCTAAGTCAAACTAGGTCAAACTGGGTCATACTAGATAATACTAGGTCATTGGGAGTCAATCCAAGTCAAACTAGGTCAAACGGGGTCCAAGGTTGACTTACAGTTGACTTTTGGTCAAAAAGTTAACTCTAGTCAACTCTGGACAACTCTAGGTTAACCCTAGGTCAAACTAGTCTAATGTTGACCAACTGTTGACTTTCAGTCAACTGGTCAACTCTGGTTTGGTTTCGGTCAAATCTAGTCACTTATAGGCTAAGTTTGACTCTCGGTTGACTTTTGTTGACTTTTGGTCAAAATGGTCAGTCGAAGTCAAAACTAGTCTAGGAGCACTCTATCTGACCATTACCAACCAAGGTAACCAAGTTCTAATCATATCTTAAACTCTAACTCAAATACCTTAGTTGCTAGGTATTACCTACATTACCCTTACCAAGGTAATCCCGATACCTTGCACATACCACTCTAACCTTGGAATACTAACCTAGTTTCCTAGGATAGCTAGATACTATCATATATTAACATTACCTACCATAAAATTCTAGTACCTAGGTCATCTAGTCCATCTTAGGACACATGTTGATTATTCAACATTACCTTACCCTTATACCATTCTCACATCTAACTAAACACTCACCCACACAAACCCACTCACTCACTCATATGGTCACATATAGGTTCTCCTATAGGCTCACATATAGGCTCTCCTAAAGGTTCACATATGTCACGATCCGCACCCACTGTTAGGGTACGAGAACGTAACAACGCCCAGCCTACGCCGCAGTGTCGGCGGTAGAACGCTGTCATAGGTCACATCATCTAACAATATAATGCTAAGCAGATACAGTCTCAATTACATTTAAGGTAGAGCATGATAAGGTTAGATAAAACATAAAATCTAAAGAGATACGGGAGATAGAAGTCTAAGTGTCTAAGATACAAAAACCCAGAAATACATCTCAAAACTCAAATACAGTAATCCACAAAGTAAATACAACTCTAGCCAAATGAAATAACTATCTAAACAACCTCTAAGGTGTTCTCCTCTAGGCTAGCAGGCAACCTCCAAGCTATCTGTAAAATTTATCAACAGGTCCAGTCAGGACAGGAACGAGCACATCTCATCTAGAAAACCCAAGTAAATGACAGAGAACTATAAAGCAGTTATAGACAGTTGTATTGATAAAAATGGCAGTTTATATTCAGGTGATGGTAAGAAAGACAGATAAGGTACAAGGAAAGTAAATAACTAAACAAGAGAAGAATCATAGCAATGAAGTCTGTAAAAATAGAACTAGCTGAATCAGGGTAATATGATATGAAGTCTAGACAACAATGTAGACCAGTGTAACTCCAATGTAAGTCCAGTACAAGATGAATCTAATACAAGATGAATCCAGTAAGGGACGATTCCAGTTATAGTGATCAATGATTCCAGGGTGAGTCCAGCCGATACTCTAACAGTGTGTTTTAAAATACCGAGATCGACATGTAAACGGCTGTGGGTAATCCGGCACACCTCTCACTGATCAGGTGAGAGATGGCTATCATTCCAGTAGATTCCAGTAGGGGTGATTCCAGTAATGGGGTATGTCTACATGTCTTACTCTAGTATTTCCCCTTCCAGCAAGTGAATCCAGAATTTGACACAATGATTCAAGATGAGTCCAGCCAAAATATAATAATACCAGTAAATGATTCCAGTAAATGATTCCAGCAGGTGATTCCAGTAATAGAAGCCGGAAATGATGATACCAGTAATAGAGGCCAGAAAATAAATATGTGTCGTATACATGAATCCAGTAATATCCACACATGTTGTAACAGAGAATCGCATACAACTAACTAGAACTGAAATACAGTAATTGACAAATAAATGAGAGAACTATCAGAGAATGTACTCGCCTGATAACCTGAACAGCTGATAAGTATAGGGGGTCCAACTGAAGCCACATAGTCCTATTTAAAGCAACACAGGTTACAAGGTGTCTGACTCCTAATTAGAACAGCACAAGTCACAACATGTCCAGAAGGGTAATATAAAGTACTACAATGCATTCTACATGAATCTAGGTCAAACTAGGCCAAAGTCAACCCTTGGTCAACTCTGGTCAACTGCACTAGTCAAACTAGGTCATGTCCTAAACTAGTAAGTCTTACTAGGCCTAACCAAGACTATCCTAGCAAGCACACATCAATACAAGACTATACAAGCCAACATACACCCAACTCTATATAGCATGCAATTATCCAATACTCAAATAGGCAAGAATTTACATTGGATATACACTAGGTAATCTATTACTTTAAGCTATATATGTCTACACATATATACACATGCATATATTGGTATTCAACATTAGGTCTATAATCATGGCATTTCAAATGGTTATATAAACTTATATATTACAACACAATATGCTAACATATATAATATACATACATAGCTAAGTTAACTATATTCATAAATACTTATTTAAGAGGCTATGTGTGTGTATGTGAACATGGCAAAGGGGCAAGTGAGGGTTAAATGGGCATACATAGTGTATACATATCAAAGAGTGTCAAAGTATAAGTGAACAATGTGTCAAGTGTGATAGTGTCAACATAGTGTAAGGGGGTACATGAGGTAATATAGGATTTGTGTTAACATAGAACATTACATCTCATTAACTTGTATATTGCATACATTACATCTATTATTACATTACATTCATGCTTGCATTCATTCATCATTCATTATTCTCTTGTACCACTATATGCACCATACATTACATACTATGGAACCTATATATTCATTACAAGCCATACTTATACATGCTTACATTAGATAGGATACTTACACCTCATACATCATTTATTTAACCATTTACTCATGCTTGTATTCTCTATTTAATTACATAATGTATATACATTAACATGGGTTAAAATCAAATAGAACATTATATTACACACAGGGGTGCACAAAATACATATACCGAATAGTAACTCCTACTAATAATCAATACTGTACCATCTCAGCATGAATTAAAATTTAGGATTAAAGTATGTTATAGATCTATGTGTTAGCTTTCTGAAACTTTAAACGGATCGCGTTTTCGTTTCCGAAAACTCCCGGAATCGCGAAAACACCGAGAACGCGTTTGTCTTTCGTACAGCTGACACTCAAATAATTCTCCAGAAAGTTACAGAAAGAACTAGGCCTATTAATACATGTTTTTGGAAAGCTAACTTCAATACGCTTTTTTTTTTAAAAACGGAAGATTAAACCGAGCTTTGAGCTAGAAGTTATGACATTTCTAAGTTAGGGCTGAAATTAAAAACGTGGATAAAAATCATGACGGATTTAGGTAGTTTGAGACAAAAGAACACAAGTATATAACATAATATATCAAGAACTCACTCTCTACACTAATATGTATATATGGACACTATAGAACACATCTCCAATACAAAAATATGAGATTAAACATGTAATAATTTATTCATACATAACAACAACACATAGTGTGTCCAAATTTGGGATTTTCCCACATGGACACAACCACAACACAAAGGACACTCCTATGACCTCCAAATGGACACAAAATGGACACAAATGGAGATACAACTATGGGGTCATTCCTATGGGTTCAAAATAGATCTATATGCATGAGGAAATGAAAAGGAGAAGGGATTTATACCTCCCGGTAGATCGAATCGAAGAAAAGCCTTTCCGGAGCGACACCGACACGTAGAGATTCCAAAAGGACACGAACGAGCTCCGAATCCTCCCAAACTTGGGTAGCTTCCTCCTTGGCTAGAATGGAGAAGGAAAGAAGAAGATTTAGTGGTGAAATAGAATGATTTGGTGGAGAAATTGCTAGGGATTGCTCTCTAGGAATTTGGGGAAGAACAAAAGAGAGAGTGTGGATGAGAATAATGAAATGAACTTGAGCCTATCCTTTCCCAAAGTGGCTGGCCATATGGGGCTATTTGTCCTATTATGGTAAGGTCCAAAATGCCCCCATTAACCTATTCTATGAGTATTAGGAAAGGGCTAATTGGTTGGGGCTAAATTAGTCATTCTAAAGTCTCTAATCACACCAACCTTATCCATAATAATTAGTCTAACCTCTAACTAAAATATTTCTATCATGTGGACTAAAATTAATATCATGTGGGCCATGCCTAACTAGTGTGTGGGTCCCACTAGAGTCAAACTACCCCCGGATCCCCGTTTCAAGTCGGATTGAGTTGAAATTCGAACCCGACTCAAATAACCCCAAAACAATATCATAAATAATAAAATAATATCAAAATAATTCAAAGAGGTCAAATGCAAAAATATCCTTAGGCCAAAAATGGTATTGAAATATCATAATCACATGGTTAGGCTCTAGGTCAAACAGTCTCTAGGGTTTCACTAGCAAAACGTCAAAACCACAAGTCATTGATTTAAATAATTTTAAAATGATTTAAAATTACGAAAAATCATATCATGAATTAAATATTATTATTAAAATAATTATAAACACAAAATTTCAAAATTACTCTCATTTGGGAAACTGGGTGCTACAACTCTACCCACCTTAGAAAAATTTCGTCCTCGAAATTAAAATGTCCATACTCCCTCTAGGTCAAACTCCCACAATCAAAGTCCCAGATTAAAACAAATCATATGATCAAAAGGACGACATACAGGGTCATGGCATACGGTGGTAGTGAAAGTCTCATCTTGGTATACTAGTCATGCTAACCGAAACGGTCATAAGGTATCAAAACATACAAGCAATTTTGGGTGCTAAACTAGAGAAGTTACAGAAACAACAAACCATCAAAACTGTAAGACGGTCAACCATCCTATATGAAACTGGTACTTATCAAAACAAAATAAAGGCAACTACCAATTATCTGAAAAAGGGTACAGAAAATCAAATTCAAAAATTAAGGAATTAAAAATCACTTGCATTGAAATCCAAATCACAATATATATATATATATATATATATATATATATATATATATATATATATATATATATATATATATATATATATATACAGAGAGAGCGTTAGAGAGGAAAAACTAGCATTATGTACTGTTATGTGGTTTGTGTGTGTATGGATGTATGTGAAATATACATGAAATTGTATATGAGCTATCCTGTTACACTACTCATGGCATATGGGTTAACAACCTACAATACACAACCTATTTAATCATAACATGCATGGCTAACCATAAACATCTATAAGAGGTAGAGATTCAGTTATGTATATACATATATTATAACATGTATGCCTAAGCTCTATATATATCTATACAAGTATGTGATCATAACATAGAAAGGAACGGTTAGGTTACATGACAGCGTATACTAAGTTAGGGTGTGTGTGTGTCCTTGTACAGGGTTATAGCTTAGTATTGAAAGGTTAAACCCAGTTCTAGTTCAGCATTTACATACAAAATCTGAAAATAAGCTAACATTTAAACCAGTGTAATATTAACATAATGCAGTCTCAGATTTTACAAATTTAACATAACTTAACCAATTTCTCTAAAAATTGAAACTCTGCAGATATCATACATGTGCAGTTATGTAGACAAAACTAATAACATGAAATTTATATTTAAATTACGAATTTAAACTGGAAAAGCAGAAAACCAAAAATATTGGGGTTTTGAAAATTTTAACATTAACAACATATTAATATGTATTTAGATAGGTGGAAAATCAAGTGTAGCATGCATACGTATCAGGCAAGTGTCCACTATGTAAATATACTCATATATTCTCATGTCCCAAAAAAAAATTAATTCTACGTTAAGACCAACATTTAGATTCCTACCAAGATCGCAAAATAGGTGATTGACGAAATCAAGACAGTTTTATTATTATTATTCAATACTAGAATAATAGCAAGAAGGAAATAACGATAAAAGCTGTTTGCTTATTTGCCTAAAAGAAGGAACCATTTTGAAACCAGAGCTAAATATCAAATCCAAGATAAAGTCTAGCAAAATCATCGATTCATTGTATTAAGAAGAAACTCATAGCAAGAAGTTACACAAGCTACTCCTAAGTTAAATAATTAGAAGCAAAACAAAGCAAAACAAATAATAATTCTTTTTGAAGGACTGCATCAAAGTAGAGAAAATATGCTTGAAAATATTTAAGGTACAATCTGATAATCATATGCGTCTATCCAAAATCATGGTACTCTAAATTCCCGTCATACTAGTAAGCAAGGCTACGATAATCACAGAGTCCTTGACTTATGCGCATACCTCTAGAATCGTGGTATTTAACATTTTCGTGGTGCCGCTAGCTTGGCTGCGAAAACCTTAAATTCCCACACCCGAGAAATATATCCAGAGTCAGACTATATGTCCTCACCATGCTGGCTAATATGACTATAGAAGACTAGATTCCATAACATGGATGACCTAGCCCATATAATTTTATCTTGTCAAAAAAAATAAATTAAATCAACAATGAATACCCATAAATCAAATTAAATTTATCAACGAACTTCAAAATTCAAAATGAACAAAAATCCATCAAAATACAACTCGAATGCAACAGCTATCATCAAGATTCAAAATTCGACAATCATTCATCAAAATCAATGAATACAACTCAAATTCAACCATAATCCATCAAAATCAAATTTAACAACAATAAGTAAAAATAAATCAAATCAAGGAAAAAAAGAGTTCTCAAATCGAAGTTAAAATAAGATTCTCAAGGGTCGTTCCGGGAATCTCTCAAGGGTTCCTAACTGTGATTGAGTACCTTCAAGATATATCCTATTCCTACTACAGGCTGTAGTGGTACTCAAGTTCGAATACCACTACATAAACTCGACCTGTATGGGCCACCACTAAAAACGTGTCACGACCCGCACCCACTGTTAGGATACGAGAACGTAACAACGCCCAGCCTACGCCGCAGTGTCGGTGGTAGAACGCTGTCCTAGGTCACATCATCTAACAATATAATGCTAAGCAGATACAGTCTCAATCACATTTAAGGTAGAGCATGATAAGGTTAGATAAAACATAAAATCCAAAGAGATACGGGAGATAGAAGTCTAAGTGTCTAAGATACAAAAAACTAGAAATATATCTCAAAACATAAATACAGTAATCCACAAAGTAAATACAACTCCAGCCAAATAAAATAACTATCTAAACAACCTCTAAGGTGTTCTCCTCTAGGCTAGCAGGCAACCTCCAAGCTATCTGTAAAATTTATCAACAGGTCCAGTCAGGACAGGAACGAGCACATCTCATCTAGAAAACCCAAGTAAATGACAGAGAACTATAAAGCAGTTATAGGCAGTTGTATTGATAAAAATGGCAGTTTATATTCAGGTGATGGTAAGAAAGACAGATAAGGTGCAAGGAAAGTAAATAACTAAATAAGAGAAGAATCATAGCAATAAAGTCTGTAAAAATAGAACTAGCTGAACCAGTGTAATATGATATGAAGTCCAGACAACAATGTAGACCAGTGTAACTCCAATGTAAGTCCAGTATAAGATGAATCTAATATAAGATGAATCCAGTAAGGAACGATTCCAGTTATAGTGATCAATGATTCCAGGGTGAGTCCAGCCTATACTCTAACAGTGTGTTTTAAAATACCGAGATCGACATGTAAACGGCTGTGGGTAATCCGACACACCTCTCACTGATCAGGTGAGAGATGGCTATCATTCCAGTAGATTCCAGTAGGGGTGATTCCAGTAATGGGGTATGTCTACATGTCTTACTCTAGTATTTTCCCTTCCAGCAAGTGAATCCAGAATTTCGACACAATAATTCAAGATGAGTCCAGCCAAAATATAATGATACCAGTAAATGATTCCAGTAAATGATTCTAGTAAATAATTCCAGTAAATGATTCCAGCAGGTGATTCCAGTAATAGAAGCCGGAAATGATGATACTAGTAATAGAGGCCAAAAAATAAATATGTGTCGTATAGATGAATCCAGTAATATCCACACGTGTTGTAACAGAGAATCGCATACAACTAACTAGAACTGAAATACAGTAATTGACAAATAAATGAGAGAACTATCAGAGAATGTACTCGCCTCATAACCTGAACAGCTGATAAGTATAGGGGGTCCAACTGAAGCCACAGAGTCCTATTTAAAGCAATACAGGTTACAAGGTGTCTGGCGCCTAATTAGAACAGCACAAGTCACAACATGACCAGAAGGGTAATATAAAGCACTACAATGCATTCTACATGAATCTAGGTCAAACTAGGCCAAAGTCAACCCTTGGTCAACTCTGGTCAACTGCACTAGTCAAACTAGGTCATGTCCTAAACTAGTAAGTCTTACTAGGCCTAACCAAGACTATCCTAGCAAGCACACATCAATACAAGACTATACAAGCCAACATACACCCAACTCTATATAGCATGCAATTATTCAATACTCAAATAGGCAAGAATTCACATTGGATATACACTAGGTAATCTATTACTTTAAGCTATAAATGTCTACACATATATACACATGCATATATTGGTATTCAACATTAGGTCTATAATCATGGCATTTCAAATGGTTATATAAACTTATATATTACAACACAATATGCTAACATATATATAATATACATACATAGCTAAGTTAACTATATTCATAAATACTTATTTAAGAGGCTATGTGTGTGTATGTGAACATGGCAAAGGGGCAAGTGAGGGTTAAATGGGCATACATAGTGTATACATATCAAAGAGTGTCAAAGTGTAAGTGAACAATGTGTCAAGTGTGATAGTGTCAACATAGTGTAAGGGGGTACATGAGGTAATATAGGATTTGTGTTAACATAGAATATTACATCTCATTAACTTGTATATTGCATACATTACATCTATTATTACATTACATTCATGCTTGCATTCATTCATCATTCATTATTCTCTTGTACCACTATATGTACCATACATTACATACTATGGAACCTACATATTCATTACAAGCCATACTTATACATGCTTACATTAGATAGGATACTTATACCTCATACATCATTTATTTAACCATTTACTCATGCTTGTATTCTCTATTTAATTACATAATGTATATACATTAACATGGGTTAAAATCAAATAGAACATTATATTACACACAAGGGTGCACAAAATACATATGCCGAATAGTAACTCCTACTAATAATCAATACTGTACCATCTCAGCATGAATTAAAATTTAGGATTAAAGTATGTTATAGATCTATGTGTTAGCTTTCTGAAACTTAAAACGGATCGCGTTTTCGTTTTCGAAAACTCCCGGAATCGCGAAAACACCGAGAACGCGTTTGTCTTTCGTACAGCTGACACTCAAATAATTCTCCAGAAAGTTACAGAAAGAACTAGGCCTATTAATACATGTTTTTGGAAAGCTAACTTCAATACGCTTTTTTTTTAAAAACGGAAGATTAAACCGAGCTTTGAGCTAGAAGTTATGACATTTCTAAGTTAGGGCTGAAATTAAAAACGTGGATAAAAATCATGACGGATTTAGGTAGTTTGAGACAAAAGAACACAAGTATATAACATAATATATCAAGAACTCACTCTCTACACTAATATGTATATATGAGACACTATAGAACACATCTCTAATACAAAAATATGAGATTAAACATGCAATAATTCATTCATACATAACAACAACACATAGTGTGTCAAAATTTGGAATTTTCCCACATGGACACAACCACAACACAAAGGACACTCCTATGACCTCCAAATGGACACAAAATGGACACAAATGGAGATACAACTATGGGATCATTCCTATGGGTTCAAAATAGACCTATATGCATGAGGAAATGAAAAGGAGAAGGGATTTATACCTCCCGGTAGATCGAATCGAAGAAAAGCCTTTCCGGAGCGACACCGACACGTAGAGATTCCAAAAGGACACGAACGAGCTCCGAATCCTCCCAAACTTGGGTAGCTTCCTCCTTGGCTAGAATGGAGAAGGAAAGAAGAAGATTTGGTGGTGAAATGGAATGATTTGGTGGAAAAATTGCTAGAAATTGCTCTCTAGGAATTTGGGGAAGAACAAGAGAGAGAGTGTGGATGAGAATAATGAAATGAACTTGAGCCTATCCTCTCCCAAAGTGGCTGGCCATATGGGGCTATTTTTTCTATTATGTTAAGGTCCAAAATGCCCCCACTAACCTATTCTATGAGTATTAGGAAAGGGCTAATTGGTTGGGGCTAAATTAGTCATTCTAAAGTCTCTAATCACACTAACCTTATCCATAATAATTAGTCTAACCTCTAACTAAAATATTTCTATCATGTGGACTAAAATTAATATCATGTGGGCCTTGCCTAACTAGTGTGTGGGTCCCACTAGAGTCAAACTACCCCCGGATCTCCGTTTCAAGTCGGATTGAGTTGAAATTCGAACCCGACTCAAATAACCCCAAAACAATATCATAAATAATAAAATAATATCAAAATAATTCAAAGAGGTCAAATGCAAAAATATTCTTAGGCCAAAAATGTATTAAAATATCATAATCACATGGTTAGGCTCTAGGTCAAACAGTCTCTAGGATTTCACTAGCAAAACGTCAAAACCACAAGTCATTGATTTAAATAATTTTAAAATGATTTAAAATCACCAAAAGTTATATCATGAATTAAATATTATTATTAAAATAATTATAAACACGAAATTTCAAAATTACTCTCATTTGGGAAACTGGGTGCTACAACATATAGGCTCTCCTATAGCTACACATACACATATATAACTCACACACACACACACACACAGGCATTATAGTGGACTGATTTAAGGCTGAACAAGGACTGGTTTTGGGCTGAATTGTAGGGGTTCATGGCTGCCAAGTGAGGGGCTAAATAGGCCTGTCAATGGCTGATTTGGGATTGCCTAAAGGATGTCAATGTAGGGCTGAATTGGGGTGTACACAGGCTGGTTTTGGGAGGCCAGTTAAGGACTAGTTTGGAATGGAATATAGGACTGGAATGGGTTGCTTGGGGACTGCTTAATGCTGAGTTAAGGGGCTGTTTGCTGTCCATTTTCGGACTGGACAATGGCTGGAAAAATGGAACTGTTTGGGAGCCAAATGGCTGAACAAAGGGGAAGGTTTAGGACAGCTATGTGGCTGTGTTAATGGGATGCTACAGGGACAGGTTTGGGGGTGGTTTGGGACTGCTTATAGGCAGTATACTGATACTGCTATGGGGGCTAGATGCCCCCACACTACCTGCTGCCAACAGCAGGTGCTGCCCCCTTCCCTCTCTCATTCCATTACTCACACTCTCTAATTCTCTCACCAAAACAAAGACAAACACACACACTACCAACACCAACTCCACTACCACCCTCAATCTTGGCCGAAATCTACACACCAACATATGAACACAAATTATATCACATATATATACATATATATAAATATATATATATATATATATATATATATATATATATATATATATATATATATATATATACATACATACATATACATAAGTCACAAATTATATATATATATATATATATATATATATATATATATATATATATATATATATATATATATATATATATATATATATATATATATATATAGACTAACATATATATAACCAAATATATATACAATATATATATAGATAAATATGATACAATATGACACATGAAGAATACATATCTAAACAACACAAATCTGAGATTTAAATATCTAATAATCATTTACACATAGGCACAAACACTTGGTGTCCAAAAATATGGTTTTCCCACAAGGACACAAAACAACACATATGACACATCTAGAAGTCTCCAAATGGACACGAAACGGACACAAATGGATACACAACCATGGGGGTCATTCCTATGGGTCTAAAATTATCCTATATGCATGAAAAAAATGAAAAGAAGAAGGGATTTATACCTCCCGGTAGATCGAATCTAGGAAAAACCCTTCCGATGCGACCCCGATACGTAGGAATCTCAAATCGACACGAACGAGCTCCGAATCCTCCCAAACTTGGCTAGCTTCCTCCTTAGCTTGAGTAGAGAAGAAAAGAAGAAGGTTGGGTGGAAGAATGGAATGATTTGGTGGAAAAAATCTATAGGAACCCTCTCTAAAATTTGGGGAAGAACAAAAGAGAGAAAATAAAGTGGAAAAATAAACAAAAGGCTCACTCCTCTCCACCTAGCTAGGGCCGGCCATGTAAGGATGGTATTCCCCCTATTTGTAATGTCTAAAATGTCCTTCCACTAATCTTTTGATTAAATATTAGGAAAGGGTTTAAGTCGAGGCTATTTTAGTCATTCTAAATCTCTAATCTAACCAAACTCTAACCATAAATAATTAGTCTAACCACTAACTAAAATTAATATCATGTGGGCCATGGCTAACTGATGAGTGGGTGGCTAACTGATGAGTGGGTCCCACTAGAGTCAAAACTACCCCGGGTCCCCGATACAAGTCGGTTTGTGTTGAAATTCGAACCCGACTCAAATAACCCCAAAATAATATCATTCATAAATAATTAAATTCAAAATAATTCTAAGGTGGTAAAATGACCAAAATATTCCTGTTCATGAAAACTGAGGGTGACAGAGTGTCTTTGATAATTGTTTTCTTTTTATCTCCACTCCTTAAGAAAAAAATTATTTTTCGTTCATTTACTATGTACTATGATCAATTGTGTCTTAATAAAAGAGTTAAGTTAAAAGATAATAATTGCATGCTGAAATTATAGATTGTTGATACAATTGAATGAATTGACAATACTTGTTATTAAGAAAAATAATGAAATTTATAGATTTTTTTGCGGTATATTGTAAATTGAAATATGAGTATGAGACCTTATATTGTTGATATGCAAGAATGTGTTGGTTAAAATGAACGTATTATGAAATAGAAAGGAAAAAAATAGCTATTCGGGTTGGGCCGTCAGAATGATAAGAGAAGAAGAAATAAATGAATCTCATAGAATTTAGTTGTTGCATTATATTATTTTATTTTATTTCATAGATGTTGTATATCATACATTGATCTTGGACAACTTATACACAATGTTTAATACTCTTGAATAATTTTTAGCGCACCAGAATTGTGTCGGCCTAAGAGAGATGTGAACACTCTTAGACTTGTACGTCTTCGCGATTAGGGAAGTGTTATGTTTATTAGAAAGATGAGTTTGTACATCCCAACATCTAACTATGAAGAGTCACCTATGAACTGTCACATAGTTTCGTCGCCACGGGCCTAAAGGTTTGATGTATATATGGACTTGTGATACATACATAAATGTCCTAACGATTGTTTTGCAAAGACGAGAAACTATAAGTTAATATTTTTCTAGCATTGTTTGCAGGAAAATTACAATTGACCGTGTGTAAGAATCACTCTAAACTGATGTGTTTATACTTTTATATTATTGTTATGAATTGTTAACATACCCTAGAAAAAGTAGAAGGATCATGCATGCATTCACATATTTACCGTGTTGATTTGCGTGAGTCGGATTAGTATCATTCACTAGTGCATTCTCCAAATATACTAACTCTCAATCCCACAGGTGCCAAAAACCATTTGGACATTAGGAGGAACTAGAAGTTCCCCTATCCAATCGAAGCATTCGATTCGTCTTGAAGGTTTTTCTTTTTCGTTTGAAGATTTCATCGAAGATCTCATTTTAGTTTTTTTTTTTTAATAAAAAGAATATGATGTATGGAACATAAGTATTTTACTTCACTTTCAAAAGTTAAAAATCAAGGCGGCATTTTCAGTTGGCTATCAAAATTTATTTTATTTCGTTAGAAGTTATCAATAAAAGAAATTATTTTACATTATTTGACATGTTATTTGATTCTCTGCTTGAGTTTTCGCTGCACCAAAATTTTAGTTTCATGTAGTCTATTCACTTTGCACGTTCATGACTTATACAAGTACAATTTAGACTTAACAACATCATATTCAGTGACGACTTTTCGGTCCTATAGGATCAAAATATGACACTCTTGATATCTCAGTGGAACATATGTGTTTTTAACATGTGTTTCTAATTGTTTAAATTTCTATGCATATCTGAAGAAAGTTTTGAAAGAAATACCATAAGATATATCCTAAAAACTATAATTTTTGCACGATTGTATATGCTACAAGATTCTACAATGAATGTTTATGTGGCACTTAGACATTCGCAACACATCTTGCATAACCTTTTTTTTTTTTTTTCCTTTCAAATCAACATGCATCAAACTATATATTCAGTTTCCAGATATGTTATCGAATGATTTCTATTCATTAAATTAAACTTTGTAAGGTTTATTGTAACATTAATATTTCCGAAATGTTGAAATAGAAACATCTGTCGCACAGATGAAATTCAGTTTACCATGTCATTTGGGGAAATTTTACCGTATTTTCATCAGCATCCAGTAGCAAATTGAGTCGCACTTTGCTAAGCCCACACACATCGCTCATGGGGTGGCTACTCACATGCACTTGCTTGGTGAGACTGAAATGGAGTTACTGACAAATAACTTAAGTTTTCGTTTGTTAGGAAAGATGAAAAAGATGAGAGAGGAAAAAAAGAAGAAGAGATATTTAGACTTTGAATTTCAAATAAGTTTCGAAATTAGTGTTTGGGTCTCTATATTATACATAATTAGTGTTTGGATCTCAAAAGTGTCACAAAAAATAATTAGTGAGACTTTTGGTACACTTTTGATGATACTTTTGAGATATTAGTGACACTTTTGAGACCCAAACACTAATTTTGGAACTTATTTGAGAACCAAAGTCTAAATATCAAAAAAAAAAAAAGAGTAAAGACATACTTTTCAACCAAAGGTCCTTTTTGTTTGGTAGAAAGGATGAAAACGGAAGAAATGTTTTTTTTTTTGGTATGTAAGTAAAAAGTGGAAGGAGAAAAATAAAATATATGGACTTCACCAAATTATGTCAAACTAAAAATGCTTATTTACCATATAATTTCATTGAACAATTTTTACATAATATAATTTTTACGGGTTATAATTGTACATTACGATAAGCCTTCACTTTTCCTTTTGTCTTTTGAGGGATTGAATTTTTTTAGGTTAGGAGAATGAAGTAATTTCCTTCACTTTTTCTTCTCGTCACTTTTTCTTTCTATACCAAAAAAAAAAAACACCTCCTCCCTTCCATGTTTTTCCCTACATTTTCATTCCACGGACAAAGTCGCAAATATATCCTTATCAAATTAATACGTGGGAAGATGTTAGAACATGAACTGCCACTAATAAAATATGACAAATTAGCGAAGGAATTTGCGACGCCGACAAAAGATGTCACCAAAATTTTGCATATTAGCGACGTCCTAAAATGTCGTCGCTATATGACACTAGTTGGCGACGTTTAGCGCCGTCCAAAAATTTCGTCGCTATACGACACTAGTTGGCGACGTTTAGCGACGTCACCTCTTGACGTCGCTAAGTTTTTTACTTAGGGCACGTTGTTTCCTTTTTTTCCCTCACTCGAAAATTTCTAAAATTTTCTCTCGATCTCCTCCCCCCCACCCCCCCCCCCCCCCCGAGATCTCCCCCCCCCCCCCCCCCGGCGACTCTCTACCCCCCTGGCGACTCCCTTCCCCCCACCGGCGACCCCTACACCCCCCCGCCGAGCTCCTCCTCCTCGAGCTCCTCCTCCTCCAATCCGAGCTCCTCCTCCTCTTCCTCAGGTAAACCCTAACCTAACTCCTCTCCATCCTCCTCCTCTCCTACGGACACAGACACACGGACACACACACGGACACACGGTTAGGGGTGCAACTTGGACGGGCTAAACCCTAACCCAATAGGATAAACTCGTTAATGGGTTGGGTTAGGGTTGAAGATACTCGGGTTCGGGCTCGAATTTGAGTTAAAATATTTGAACCCGATCAACAATCGGGTTGTGCTCAGGTTCATTTGTCGGGTTACCCGACGAACCCGAAACCCGACTTATATATATATATATATATATATATATATATATATATATATATATATATATATATATATATATATATATATATATATATATATATATATTCATACTTCTGAAATAAAAAGTTTAAATCTAAATTCTTCACTCAAACTCTTCAACTCATTATCCTGAATCTTATTTTAGTTAGTATTTTGTAATGACAAATACTTGATTGCTATTTGGTTGTGTTTAATATTACTTTTGTTTAAAATTATTTTAAATATTATATTAGAGCCTGATAAACCCGATGGATCCGACCCAACCCGAGTTCAACCCGATCCTCCGGGCTTGGTCTTGGGCTTCATATGTTGAACCCGAGGTCGGGCCGGGCTTGGGCTCGGGTTAGGCTTATGATTCATCTGGTTGGGCTCGGGTTGACCTCAAGCCCGACCCAACCCGCCCGAGTTGCACACCTACACACGTTTACCATGTCTCTCTACTGTAATATACACTAGGAAGTTCAGACACTGCAAAATATCGGTGTTTGTTCCATGTCTATGTCTAGTAAAGGATAATTGCCTAGACTTAGTCAACTTCACCCAGTTTGACTAGTTTGTCCAAGATATTGACTTAGTCAACTCAACTTCACCCAGTTTGACTAGTTACTGTGGTGAACATGTGTGTCCATCTTTGAAGAATTATTTTCAAATGGATATGAATTATTACTTGCGAAATTGTTCATGGATGTATAATCGTCGTCCTGATGATATGTGTGGTATACGGGATGAATACATAGCGGGAGTAGAGCAGTTCCTGCAGTTTGCTAAGGCGTCCCCTTAGTATATGGACGGCACCAAAATTAAGTGTCCGTGTGTGAAATGTCATAACGTAAAATATTATCCAGAAGTGAAAGTGACATATCATTTGTACTCGAGGGGTTTCACGCCTAATTACTATCGGTGGATCACACACGAAGAACTTTTATCTTTAGCATCAGAGCCGGAGCCTTATGTTGAGCCGTATATGCATACGGGACCTAATTTTGTTTCAGATAATCATGCATACGACGACGGGTGCGTGAACATGGTTTTCGACGCTACGGGGCCTAGTTTCGTTCATGATGCAGCTGAGGAGGCACCCAATGTCGATGCTGCAAAGTTCATGGAGTTGCTGGAGAATGCAAGGACTCTATTGTATCCTGGTTGTGAGGATCATTCACCGTTGGAGGTGGTTACAAGACTGTTGAGCATTAAGTCAGATTTTAACATGTCGTAAGACTACTACAACCGAGTGTTGGAGTTGATTATAGAGATCTTGTCGATGGGTGCTAAGTTACCTAACGACTTCTACCGGTCTAAGAGGATGGTGAGATCGCTCTGGATGGGATACGAGAAAATCGATTTTTGTCGCAATGGGTGCATGCCGTACTACAAAGACGCAGATGTGTGTAGATTTTATGGTACTGATCGCTATAAGACAACTAGTACAGGAAGGTCTACCGGTGCAAGAAAACCGACCGATTCAATGCATTACTTGCCTTTAACGTCGCGGTTGCAAAGATTATTTATGGTGAAAGAGACGGTCGAAAATATGAGTTGGCACATGCGAGAACAGATTGAAGGAGTGTTGGATCACCCATCCGATGGAGAAGCGTGGAAGAAATTTGATCGAGTGTATCCTAATTTTGCTTCAGATCCGTGTAATGTCAGGTTGGGGCTATCTTCTGACGGTTTTACTACTTTTGGTCTTTTGGGAACCCAGTATTCGTACTGGTCTGTGATTGTCACTCCGTATAACCTACCGTCTTGGATGTGCATGAAGACTCAGTACATGTTTCTAACCGTTATAATTTTTGGTCCGAACAATCCCAAGAGGAATATTGATGTGTACTTACAGCCTTTGATAGATGAGTTAAATTAGTTAGGGAAAGTAGGCGCTAACACGTACGATATTTCCAGGAAGCAGAATTTTCAGATGAAGGCAACCCTTATGTGGACCATCAATGTCTTTCCGGCCTATGAAATGTTATATGGATGGAGCACTCATGGCCGTCTCTCATGTCTGTATTGCATGGATCGTACTAAGGCTTTCCGCTTGAAACACGGAGGAAAATCGTGCTTCTTTGATTGTCATCGACAATTTCTGCCAAAATATCCTCCGTTCAGAAGAAACAGGAATGCATTCCGTACCGACGTTGTAGAGAAGGGTGATCCACCGCCAAGGTGGTACAGAGCCACGATATAGGAGGAGGTTAGAGATTTTCTAAGTGCTATCGAAGATCCTACAACTGGGTACAAGTGTGATAGATTTAGTAGAGATCATAACTGGACAAAGAGGAGCATATTATGGGATCTGCCATATTGGAGTACCAATCTGATCAGACATAATCTTGATGTCATGCATATTGAGAAGAATGTGTTTGATAACATAATTAATACTGTGATGGACGTAAAGAAAAAAACGAAAGACAATCCCAAGGCCAGGTTGGACGTAGAAAAAATATGCAAATGCCCTGTGTTGCATTTGATAGAGGAGAATGAAAAACAGTTCCTGCTGAAGTCAATTTTTTCACTGGACAAGGAGGATAAAGTGAGACTTTGTCGGTGGATCCATGGCGTAAAATTTCCAGAAGGATATGTGTCAAATCTGAGAAGATGTGTCGATCCAAAGGAAAACAAATTGACGGGTATAAAGAGCCACGATTGTCACGTATTCATGGAACGGTTAATTCCGATTCCATTTCGGGAATTCTTACCGCGGGCAGTTTGGGATCCATTGATGGAGCTTAGCATATTCTTCAGGGATCTTTATTCTAAGAAATTGCTCGTTGATCGTCTAGAAAAGCAAGAGAAGGATATTGTGGTAACACTGTGCAAGCTAGAGAGGGTGTTTCCTCCTAGATTCTTCGACTCTATGGAGCATTTGCCGATTTATCTTTCCTATGAGGCACGTGTTGGTGGACCCGTTGAATATCGATGGATGTACCTGTTCGAGCGAAATTTGAATCACCTAAAAAGAAAAGTAAAAAATAAGGCACGGGTCGAGGGTTCTATTTGTGAAGCCTATGTTCTGGAGGAGATTACAAACTTTTGTTCGATGTATTTCAAGTCTCATGTTGCAACTAATAGAATGAGAGCTTCCAGAAAACGACGATGAAGATCATGAATGTAATGATACAATACTGAAGGTATTCAATGCTCCAGGAAAACCATCGGATAAAATGAAGAAGAGATATCTGAACGATGATGAGCTAAGGGCTACTCAGGTGTATGTATTACTCAACTGCGACGATGATGAAGTAGAGAAGCTGGAGGGGTAAGTAATTAATACGTCTATATTATTTTAATAGTGTTGATTATTATACTATTACAATAATTGAACGCTATTATTTTTAGCATATTTAATGATGATGTGAGGTCACGTAGGCCACACATAACATAAAAAGAACTAGAACAAGAAATGAGGCATTATTTTCCATCATGGTTGAGTGCATATGTAAGACTTGAGAACTCTGTAATTACCTTTCTATATATGCACTTGAGAATGAGCTTAATTTTTTTTTTCGTGGTATTTAGGTCGATCGTCCATACGCAAGACTTGAGAATGAGTCTATTAGAACGCTAGCCAAGGGACCAATTTATGCTGCAAAAATATGGCCAAGCTACTGTGTGAATGGGTTTAGGTTCAAGTCAACAACTTGCCCGATCAGAGACAACTTTTTGGATCTCGATTCCACCAAAAATAGTTGTTTGTGTATCAGATCTTCGAACTACAAAGATGTTGATGCGGGCAACGATTTCTATGGCGTCCTACGGGAGATTGTGGAGCTGACATATAGTTATGGAATAGAGCCTGCTAAGATTGTGTTATTCAGGTGTGATTGGTTCGATCCGATTGAAGGTCAAGGTTGGAAAGTAGACAAGCACGGTCTTGTGGATATAAACTATCGACGTCGATATCAAGCCTATGAACCATTTGTCCTATCAAGTCAGGCTCAGCTCGTGTACTTCACAAGTTATCCTAAACGGGAAACAACAAGGTCGGACTGGTGGGCAGTATGCAAGACCAAAGCTTGAAATACCTTTGAGGTTGACGATATAGCTTATCAAGAGGATGAACTACCTCTTGTAACAAATATTATAGAAGTGGACACGACGGAAGTTCCTTATTACACATCTAATTGGGCAGAAGAAGTAGAATTATCTGAAGAGAAAGATGCAGATGAAAGTGAAGATGTAGAGAAGGAAGAAGAAGAAGAAGAAGAAGAAGAAGAAGAGTTAAACGAACAAGATGGATTTTCAGAAAAGAATTAAATCTGTACGTTTGTTTTATCATCATATTTGACACTTTAGTGACACTTTTGTGACTATGATATTTTTTAAAAATCTGTGATGTTTATCATATAAATATGTATATTTATTTTATTGTCATATGTAATTATCAGGTATGACTAGACTAGGAGGACGACGCGGAGGATATTCTGTTAGGAAGTCCAGTGTGCGTCGGGTTGGAGAGGCAGATTCCGTACCCTCATCCTCATCTCTGAGTAGGCCAGTGTACCGTTCTATTCCCTGTCCATTACCGGGACAGGACAGTTCCAGCAGGTTGGCGACTCCTCCCTCGTCGTCCAGTATTACTCTCTCGTCCAGCATTCCTCCGACGTCAAGCATTCCTCCTGCCGACGGCTCTATGGGGAGAGCCGACGCCGAGCATATGAAGGACGACGATCAGACTGATTCTGGTCAGGCAGGAGGTGAGAGCGACCCTCCATGCGCTCCCCCGGACGAGACGTGTATGGAGATTTGGACGGACGGACCTACGAAGTAAGTTAATTAGTTAATATATATTTCTAAAATGATTATATGTACATATATATTCATGAAATTTATTATTGCATAGATATCGGCCTCCTGCAGTACAGAGACAGATGGAGTTATTTCTAAGGCAGAACTATGGTGGATCTTGGATTAACTACTTAGATTCTCCCGTAGATAGGAAGACCTTTTGTTGACCCACTTCAAGGTAAAAAAAATTATTTATTTTTAAATTTTAATAATCACTTGTGTATATTATACAAATCTTTCTATTTTACTTCTTGTAGAGGATCTATTTCTATCCACTACACCGGACGACGAAGATCGAGGCCCAATTTTCTGCCATCGCAGGCAAGCTCATCCGTGATGCGATCTACGATCAGAAGTCTCGTGATCGCTCTGAAAAACGATCCATAGTTGGATCACGCCAGAGTAGTGGACTGCAATGAAGGCTAGATTCGACGAGGCCAGGTACCAGGAGCGGTCTGACAAGGCCAAGGTGGCACGGTCGAGCGCCAGTAAGTGGTGTGGTGGCTCCATTCCTATGACGGAGCATTTTTGTTGTCTGGTACGTTTTCTTTACCGGACATCATTTTATATATAGTTGGATAGAATGTTTAATACTAATAATAGATAATATATTTTAACAGATAAAAAAGGGTGAGTATCCCAATATGGTGACCGTCTTCCTGGTTACCCATCGTAGGACTGGGGAGTTTATTGACGAGAGGGCGACGCAGGGATATGTACGTTCTATTCTTTATATTAATTTATTATAATTTAGAAAAGAAAAATAGATATCAATATAGACTTTAGCAAACACTTAGACGTTAGCAAATAATGTTCTAGGTCGAGTATCTTCGGCTACAAGAGGAGGCGGCTGCTGCTGCTAGTGCGCCAGCAGAGGGAGGGGCTGGTACTTCCTTCCAGCCGCCTACAGCATCATTGTCGGACGACCTCTGGATGACCACTGTTGGTGGTCTTCAGAAGGGTACGTACTACGGTAGGGATCTTACGGCACCTATTTGGCTTTAGAGTCATCCCGGGCCCCCTCTGTCAGTGCACAGTCTCCAGCTTCGCAGGCGTCATCACGAGCTTGGGATATTGATCGTCAGATCAACGAGTTGCGTCGCGAGTTGCAGCAACAGATTTCTGATCACCATACCGCAGAGCGATGATCCGACGATTTGATACGATCGAGTGCAGTATACAGGAGCTGATGAGTCTACAGCGGGCTACAGCTGGCAGCTTTCATACGCTTGCCGAGTCTATGGAGCATACAGAGCGTAGACAGGTCGAGCTGGAGGGATCGCAGAGGACCATGACTACCTCACTCACCTAGCTACATACTTCCCTTGAGGATAGTACTCAGAGGATGGTGCGTACCCTTGCTGCGTATGGTGACCGACTGCAAGAGTTGGAGCAGATACGTCCTCCCGGTCCATCGACGGCACAGACTCCAGACGTTCCACTGCCTCCGGACGTTGCACAGCTCACACAGAAACAGTACAACATTATTTTATCCCATATGCCACTACTAAAATCTGCTCAATTAGCGACGTATATTTAGCGATGTTAGTTTAACGTCGCTAAATTGTGCACATTAGCGACGTTTTATATAAACGTTGCTCATAGTCGCTACTAGCGATGACCTAAGCGACGTAACAACGACGTACATTAAGCACATGACCTAGTCGTCGCAAAACGTCGCTGGGACGTCGCTAGTAGCGACGCATTTAGCGAGGTAGTTTAAGTGTCGCTAAATTTTAATTATATCCCCGCCCAAACGTTTCATTTTCCCCTCTCTCCGGCGGCGACTCCCACTCTCTTCGGCGACTCTCCTCCCTCTCTGGTACGTGACTCTCCTCCTCACTCTCTCTCTCTCCGTCTGTTTTGGTTGTTGGTGGTTTGGAGGGGTGCGGGCGGCTCGGAGGGAGGTGCAGGGGGGATGCGGGTGGTTGGGGGTGAGTGGGGGTGGCTGTGGGGGTGGGACAGGGGGGACGAGGACGGCTGGGGGAGGGGAGCTAGGGTTAGGGTTCAGGTTAGGGTTCATTTCCCATTCGGCGCTCTCACTCTCTCCGGCGACTCTCCTCCCCCCTCCGGCGCTCTCACTCTCTCTCCTTCCCCCCCTCCGACGCTCTCACTCTCTCTCCTCCCCTCCTTCGGTGCTCTCACTCTCTCTTTTCCCCCTCCGGCGCTCTTACTCTCTCTCTCCTCCCCCCCTCCGGCGCTCTCACTCTCTTCGGCGATGTCACTCTCTCCGGCGACTCTCCTCCCTCTTTGGTACGTGGTACTCTTCCCCTCCTTCTCTCTCACTCTCTCTGACGCTCTCACTCTCTCCGGTGCAGAGGGACGAGGGCGGCTGGAGGGGAGATAGGAGTAGGGTTCGGGTTAGGGCTAGGGGTAGTGTAGGGGGTGGCTTGGTCAGGGGCACCGATAGTGCTGAAAAATCTGATAATTTAGTAATAATTATTTATTTTTCGTCACCAAAAAATGTGATACTACGATTCGAACGTAACAATAGTGCCGATATTTGTAACCAGTAGTTTTGTTGGTTGGCTAATTGGTAACATGGTGATCGGGACATATAGTCCCTGCAGCTATTCGACTGGCGAGGCAGAAACTATGGTACGACATGGTGATCAGGACATAGTCCCTACAGCCATTCGACTGGCGAGGCAGAAACTATGTAGTCGTAGATAAAGTTGACTGTCCTGCGACCCTCATCCCTCGACAATGATGATACGACAACCCATCACTATATCTTATATAGTAGTAGATGACGTTTTAGTATTACATTATGTGAGTTCATCTTGATTCTGTTATATTCTTCAGATACTACATACTAGATTCGATAAGAACGTATACTACACCATATGTACAGAACATAGATGATTCACACTAATGTATGCTATAATGTGTTGTGTTCTGAGCCATTCGTTCTCACATTTAAAATACATATGAATTAGAACTTTGTGTCAATCTTTGTTTTTGTATTTTCGGCGAAGCCAGGGATTAGATTCTGTATTTTGTATTTTGGATTCTGTATTTTGGCTCCAGCTCCAGCTCCATTTGCATAAATCTACGGTACGACATGGTGATCAGGACATAGTCCCTGCAGCCATTCGACTGGCGATGCAGAAACTATGTAGCCGTAGATAAAGTTGACTGTCCTTCGACCCTCATCCCTCGGTAATGATGATACGAAAACCTATTACTATATCTTATATAGTAGTAGATGACGTTTTAGTATTACATTATGTGAGTTCATCTTGATTCTGTTACATTCTTCAGATACTACATACTAGATTCGATAAAAACGTATACTACACCATATGTACAGAACATAGATGATTCACACTAATGTATGCTAGAATGAATTTTGGGTTGCGTTCTGAGCCATCCGTTCTCACACTTAAAACACATGAATTTGGACAACCAACCGGAGAGGATACTCTGAGAGATCCATCTGAGTAAGACGTATACTCTGAGAGATCACCTTTACAAGAATGATATTAGTAGTGGAATTTAGTGTTGGAGGAGATATTATCAGAGTGTACGTCCTACTCAGATGGGTCTCTCACCGTTACTATTTTTTCTGACAACATGGTAGATGTGCTTCGTCAACAGATTCTTGCTCTGAGCCAAAACTTTGCCCCGGAGCTCAATTGGACATCCTTCGTGTAGAGCTCGAGCGAGAGGTTCCTGACAGCATGGTGGTCTCCTTTGTCAAAGGATTCTTGCTCGTCCCACAACCTTTGTGGGATGAGCACAAATTCTTTGACAAAGGAGACCACCATGCTGTCAGGAATCTTTCACTCGAGCTCTACACGAAGGATGTCCAATTGAGCTCCGGGGAAAAGTTTTGGCTCAGAGCAAGAATCTGTTGACGGAGCACATCTACCATGCTGTCAGAAAAAATAGTAACGGTGAGAGATCCATCTGAGTAGGACGTACACTCTGATAATATTTTCTCCAACACTCAATCCCACTACTGATATCATTCTTGTAAAGGTGATCTCTCAGAGTATACGTCCTACTCAAGGATGTCCACTCGAGCTCTAGGGCAAAGGATTGACTCAGAGAGTATTTTTGGACAGAGATGACGAAGAAGATGGCTGCCAAAGCTTATGTAAGTTTTCTAATTCTTTATACGTATTATATTTTTGTCATTTTGTATTACTGATATTCTGAGTAATACGGAATGGTTCGATATATACCGATACTCTAAGTATCATACCATTCCTATGTGTATCTGTATCGCAATCACAATACCGATACTCGAGTATCGCATTGATACTTAAGTATCACATCTGATAGTCCTCTCATTTATTTGTCAATTACTGTATTTCAGTTCTAGTTAGTTTTATGTGATTCTCTGATAGTTCTCTCATTCATTTTCAACCGCTCTCCCCTGTGAATATTGATTTTACCATATGGCACCCATGACCCGAGGATTGGCACGTCGTTTGAGGGAAACAATGAATGCTGAGGTGGCTCCTCCTACTGTTAAGGAGGAAGTGGCACCGGTAGCTAGTGAGACCGGGAGTTCTATTCATCCAGCACCGGTAGCTAGTGAGACCGAGAGTTCTATTGATGCAACACTTGCAAGGGACTACATCCACCCAAACGCCATCGATCCCACTTTTTCGAGGTCGTTGCGTGATCGTATCACTGAGCGTTTGCGTGAGCTGCGTGGTTCTCATTAGCTATTAGTAATTATTTGTATTGGACTATTTGTATTGTGGGTTATTTTTGTATTAAACTATTTGTATTGGACTACATATATGAATTAGTATTGTGTCAATCTTGGATTGTATTGGAGTACGACATGGTGATCAGGACATAGTCCCTACAACCATTTGACTGGCGAGGCAGAAACTATATAGCCGTAGATAAAGTTGACTGTCCTTCGACCCTCATCCCTTGGCAATGATGATACGACAACCTATCACTATATCTTATATAGTAGTAGATGACGTTTTAGTATTACATTATGTGAGTTCATCTTGATTCTGTTACATTCTTCAGATACTACATACTAGATTTGATAAGAACGTATACTACACCATATGTACAGAACATAGATGATTCACACTAATGTATGCTAGAATGAATTTTGGGTTGTGCTCTGGGCCATCTGTTCTCACAATAGGAAGGATCAGTGCTTTTTAGTTCTCTTCCATCCATCCATTCCTCCGTTCTGATCAAGCCTCTTCCTTCTCCTCTAATCCACCATGGCTCTGGACCCATATGCTCCTCCCTACTTTCCTTCTTCTTATTTGACTCTCTCAGCCACATATGATATCCAGCTCAAGTGTAGAGGCGGAAGAGAAAAAGTGTGCAGGAATAGGAAGTCGGAGAAGCAGCACAGCTGGCGGTATGACCTGGAGGAAGTACGTAGGTTTTCTTCAACATCTATAGGAGAACTATAAGGATATGTCTTTTCACAATATGTCACCTTGTCAAAGACCCTTAATGTGAATATCACGTTATCGCGGTGTCGGAAGACCAACATATCATAATTTTTTAAGCCGTGTGCTTTGACATAATCATCCCAACTCTTTCCTCCTATATAGTGAAAGAGTTGGGATGATTATGTCAAAGCACACGGCTTAGAAAATTATGACATGTTGGTCTTCCGATACCGCGATAACGTGATATTCACATTAATGGTCTTTGACAAGGTGACATGTTGTGAAAAGATACATCCTTATAGTTCTCATACAGATGTTGAAGAAAACCTATGTACTTCCTCCTGGTCATGCCGTCGGCTATGCTTCTTCCCCGGCCTCCTATTCCTGCCCACTTCTTCTTCCCCACCTTTACACTTGAGCTGGATATCATGTGTGGCTGAGAGAGTCAAATAAGAAGAAGGGAAGTAGGGAGGAGCAGATGGGTCCAGATCTATGGAGGATTAGAGGAGAAAGGAAGAGCCTTGATCAGAACGGAGGAATGGATAGATGGATGGAAGAGAACTAGAAAGCACTGATCCTTTCTTCAGTTTTTTTGTTAAGGATACTGAGTTTGTACGTATTTGTGGATATTGATTTGGTTTGTTGAGGATATTATATATTGCCATTCGACTGGCGAGACAGAAACTATGGTACGACATGGTGATCAGGACGTAGTCCCTGCAGCCATTCGACTAGCGAGGCAGAAACTATGTAGCCGTAGATAAAGTTGACTGTCCTGCGACCCTCATCCCTCGGCAATGATGATACAACAACCTATCACTATATCTTATATAGTAGTAGATGATGTCTTAGTATTACATTATGTGAGTTCATCTTGATTCTGTTACATTCTTCAGATACTAGATACGATAAGAACATATACTACACCATATGTACAGAACATAATGATCCACACTAATGCATGCTAGAATGAATTTTGGGTTGTGTTCTGAGCCATCCGTTCTCACACTTAAATATATATGAATTAGTACTGTGAGAGCGCCAGAGAGAGTGAGAGCACCGGAGGGGGGAGGAGAGAGAGTGAGAGAGTAAAATGGGGGAAAGTGAATTGGTGGGGGAACCCAGGGATTAGATTCTGTATTTTGTATTTTGGATTCTGTATTTTGGCTCCAGCTCCAGGTCATAGTCCCTGCCGCCATTCGACTGGCGAGGCAGAAGCTATGGTACGACATGGTGATCAGGACATAGTCCCTGCAGCCATTCGACTGGCGAGGCAGAAACTATGTAGCCGTAGATAAAGTTGACTGTCCTTCGACCCTCATCCCTCGGCAATGATGATACGACAACCTATCACTATATCTTATATAGTTGTAGATGACGTTTTAGTATTACATTATGTGAGTTCATCTTGATTCTGTTACATTCTTCAGATATTACATACTAGATTCGATAAGAATGTATACTACACCATATGTACAGAACATAGATGATTCACACTAATGTATGCTAGAATGAATTTTGGGTTGTGTTCTGAGCCATCCGTTTTCACACTTAAAACACATATTGTCACGACCCGATCCCAATAATCTGAGTCTAGTCGGATCATGCCCAGCCTGCACCGTTGTTGAGACGGCGGCAGTAAGCTGTTCAGTAGCAGGTAACCATACAACAACACTATAATTTGTCACAACTCAGCTTCGGAATTAAACTTTATTTAAACTGAAATTTTAAATACAATAAAAATTGTTCTGAAGGAAAAATACAGAATTCGAAATAAACAAAATGCAGAAAAGGGAAAAATCTATCTATCAGCCTCAGATCCATCGTCCTCCTGCGGGGACTTTGGCAGCACAACGGGGTACAACTCAGGGTCGTAATAGCTGTTGTAACACAGCTCAGCATCCTCAACATCGCCTAAAAATATATCTCCAGTCAGGAGGGAGCAAAGTACAATTCATGCTAATTTTAAACAGTTAAATAAGAAATAGAATCATGCAGTTCTAAACAGTTTTTAAAACAGGTTTGTTACAGTATAAAACAGTGATTTGAACAGGTAATGACATATGACCGGCTTGGGTTTGTTACAGGAGGGATATTGGATTTTGTTACAGTAGTGGTCATAATCATTACGCTATTTCCCAGTCCCCAGTAGTTACAGTACAGTACTCTCGGAGAGAGTTTCGTGTTTGAGACGTGGTTTAGACATGCAGTAAAACGATTAAGTAAATAACTGTAAACTAACACAAACTATACTTGCCTCAGGAAAATGACTGGAGAGGTGGACGATTCCGAGACGGGAAGTTTAGAGTTGTCCTCGAATTCCTACATTCGAGAGATAAACTCAGCATTCAGGTTAACCAACTTAGCTATGCTAGTTGTAATATCTATTTGTGTCCTAGTCCAATTTTAGTTATTTAATTAACTAAACACAGAAAACACGTTTATTAGTGCGTTAATTTAATACGAGGGGAAAATGATCATTTTATACTTTTGATTCGGGAAAATATCGTCGATGCCAGATTATTAGAAAAACTTGGTAATTTTATATTTATAAATATTAAAACTAATTTTCTTATTTAGTGAGAAATACGTGATTTTTATTTTATATTAAACTCGTCAATTTTAAGTGAGAAAACATTAATTAATTTTATACGAAAATACATTTTTAATCATTTTAATCGTTAAATAATAAAACACAAAAAACCAGAAAATGACAGGAAAACCTAAGCTATTACAGTCACAGACTAGCCAGCTGGGCTTATGTCCATTACAATTTATTTACATAAATTGAAATAAGAATAAACTGACGTTAGTCCTAACTGAAAATAAAAATTAAATGTAAACAAAAATAAATATTAAAATAGCAAGTCTCAGATAATGGTCCGATCCTCATTTGGCTAATTGCCTCAACGTCCGGGCGGGGCCGGTATCGTTTGCACTTAGCCGGGTCCATTGACCGGTACGGTCGTCACACAAAAATAAAATATCGAATAATTTCCAAAAATCATTTTAAATTCATTTTGAAATTAATTCAGGATTTACGGAAAAATCGGGCAGCATCTCCTCTGTTTTTGGTCAACCCAAAAACTGGAAAATTGGCCGATAATTCCTGCAAGTCCCAAACCAGGGAAAAACCTATATTTTATATATAAAACATATCCACAACCAATCCACAGCATAATCGGGACGACCCGAAATGATTTCGGAAGTCCGATTCCAATTTCCACAAATCACAGAACGTTCCCGAAAATTTCCGGAAACTAAAACATACCAAAAACCATTCCCGAAATATTCCGGGAAAGCAAAACAATCCACGGGACCTTTCCGAAAGTCCCGAAAAAATACGACGTCGCTAATACCGAATTCCCAAAGGGAACCGGGGACCATTTCATCATCGACAAAAATAGTAAAAATAGCGGGACAGGGGGTTATACCTCGGGTTGCTCGGCTAGAGCTCTCAGATGTAAAAAATAGAAAGAAAGAATAGTCCAGCACAGCGACGTTCCCGAAACAGTGCTGGAAAACAGCGACGTCGTCGACGCAACGTCGAAAATCCAGAGATAGGGCACGACAGGGGGAAACAGCAGGGAACTCGGCCAGAAGCAGCGCTAGGGCACGCTGTCGGGCGGAGACAGCACCAAAGGGGCCCGGGGCTGTGGAGATGGCGCCAAAGGGGCGCTGAGGGAGAGGCGCTGTCAGGGGGTGTGGCCGCACGGGGCGTGGGCCAGGGAGCTCGGATCTCGGAGGGACAGCGGGCGGGAGGAAGGTCAGCCGGACCTGGCGCTGTCGGGGCGGACGCACGCTCGCGGGGGAGCGAGGGCACCGGCGGAAAGGCTGCGCGGGGGTCGCCGGAGAGCGCTGGGTGCGACGACAGGGGCGGTCGGCCGGAGGGCGGTCGACCGGCGGGGGCGCGGTCGGCCGGGGCGTGGCGAGTGGAGAGGGGCGCGGGTGAGGAGAGGGGTTAGGTGGAGGAGGGTTTGAGAAGTTGGGGAATAATAGAGAATAGAGAGGGAGAGGAGAGGAGTTGATTTTGTGATGGGGTTCTCCTGAAGATGGAGAGAGTGGGTTATATCTCTTATTCTGTGAACGTGAAGATAGGAGGGGAGGGGGAGTTAGTGGTGAGGTGATCGTTGGGAAGAAAAACGTGTGTGGTCCAGAGAGCTGTTAGGGAGAAAGAATAGGTAGTGTTTTACCAAATACGTGAGGGAGTGGGTGCTGGTCCTACGGGACCAGCCAACGTTATTATTATTATTATTTTTTTTTATAAAAACCAAGTCCAAAATCAGAATTGAGAAATAGGAAAAAGGATTGGGCTCGGGCCTGGGTCTGGGTTCGGACTCGGGTCTGGGTCCGAAAATCAAAAGTCCAAGTTGTAATTTAATATTTTCGAAATCCTTTTTCATCCAAAAATATTTAATAGTAATATTAATAATAATTATTTTTAGAAATGCTAAAAATAATAATACTAAACCCTATTTAATAATTAATTATAAAATAATGGGTTTCACAATCTTCCCTCCTTAGAAAATTTTGCCCTCGAAATTAAAGTAAGGTTAGGGATTACCTCAAGTATCAAACAGGTACGGGTACTGCTCCCGCATCTGGTCTTCTCGCTCCCAGGTCGACTCGCCTGGTGAATTGTGCTGCCACATTATTCTGACTATTGGCGTCACGGTGTTCCTGGTCCTCTTCTCGCCTTGGTCCAAAATTGCCACTGGTTTCTCCGGCACTGTAAGGCTGGGTCCAATCTCCAGCTCTGAATGGTCCAAGATATGGCTCGGGTCTGGGATGTAGCGTCTCAGCTGCGAGACGTGGAAGACGTTGTGGACGCCTTCGAGACTTGGGGGTAGAGCCACCCGATAAGCCACTTCTCCAATCCTGTTAAGTATTTCAAATGGACCAATATACCTGGGGCTCAACTTTCCTGCTCTGCCGAAGTGAATTGTTCCTCTGGTAGGCGAGATCTTCACAAATACACTGTCGCCTGCTTCAAACTCTAAGGGCCGTCTGCTACAATTGGCCCAATGCTTCTGTCTGTCTTGGGCTATCCGGAGCTTGTCTCTAATCATTCTCACCTTCTCTGCTGCTTCGGTCACCATCTCAGGTCCAAGCATCACTCGTTCTCCGACGTCGTCCCAGGCAAGAGGGGTGCGGCAACGACGTCCATAGAGTGCCTCGAACGGTGTCATCCCGATGCTAGCTTGGTAGCTGTTGTTGTAAGAAAACTCAACCAAGTGCAAATGGTCTTCCCAAGACCCTCCAAATTCCAGAACGCAGGATCTCAGCATATCTTCAAGCGTCTGGATGGTTCTCTCTGATTGTCCGTTAGTCTGAGGGTGGTAGGCGGTACTGAACTTCAGTTGGGTTCCCAAGCTGTCATGCAAACACTTCCAAAAGTGAGAAGTAAACCTGGTATCTCTGTCAGATACAATACTTACCGGAACTCCATGAATCCGGTAGATGTGTCGCATGTACAGTGCTGCCAACTTCTCGGTGGGTAAACCAACCTTGAAGGGGATAAAGTGAGCTGACTTCGTCAGTCGGTCCACTATAACCCAGATGGCATCCTTCCCTCCTTGGGATCGAGGCAGTCCCGATACAAAATCCATCGTTATGTGCTCCCATTTCCACTCCGGAATGTCGAGCGGCTGCAATAATCCTGCTGGTCTCTGCCTGCTAGCTTTAACTTACTGACAAATTAAACATCGAGCCATATACCTGGATACGTCCTTCTTTATTCCGTACCACCATACTATAGTCCGCATATCCCGGTACATCTTGTTGGCTCCAGGGTGTATGGAATACTGCAACTGGTGCGCTTCTTGCATCAACTCATTCCTCAGTTCGCCGGTTGGTACGCACAGCCTCGTACCATTCTTCAATGCTCCGTCGCTGGCGATTGAGAATCCTTCAAGTGTTCCTGCCAGCACTTGGTCTCTGAGTTTGCAAAGCGTCTCGTCTTGAAATTATGTCTCCTTGATCTTGTCCATAAGACTCGAACGCACTTGCAACTGCATCAATGATGGCTCATCTCCCGGTACGATGGCTTCTCTTCCAAGTTTCTTCATTTTCTCCTCGGGCAGTACAACTTCTAATCCAAGCTTCTCCATGTCCTCCAGCAAATGGCGCTCCTTGGTCAAGAACATCGCCATTGGGTATCGAGTAAGTGCATCTGCAACAACATTAGCCTTACCCGGATGGTACTGCAGGTTGATATCAAAATCCTTCATCAGCTCCAGCCATCGTCTTTGTCTCATGTTCAGCTCCTTTTGAGTGAAAACATATTTCAGACTTTTGTAGTCCGTAAATATTTTCACTCTCTCACCATACAGGTAGTGCTTCCATAGCTTCAAAGCAAATATCACCGCTACAAGCTCCAAGTCATGTGTGGGGTAGTTCTTCTCATGAGTCCGCAATTGTCTAGATGCATAGGCAATCACTTTCCCGTGTTGTTGAAGAACGCAACCCAGTCCTTTTCCGAAAGCATCACTATAAATTGAGAAACCGCCAGTACCTGCAGGTAGCGCAAGTATCGGCGCAGTAGTGAGCCTCTTCTTCAGTTCCTCTAAAGCTGACTGGCACGCTTCAGACCATATGAACTCTTCATTCTTCCTGGTAAGCTTCGTCATTGGCTCCGCAATCTTGGAGAAATCCTTCACAAACTTCCGATAGTAGCCAGCTAGTCCCAAAAAGCTCCTGATCTCTGCAACCGAGCTTGGTGCAGTCTACTTCTCAATAGCAGCTATCTTCTTAGGATCCACCGAAATTCCTTTTCCTGTGACAACATGGCCCAAAAATTCCACCTTGTCTAAAAAGAATTCACATTTGGATAGCTTACCATAGAGCTTCTCCTTTCTCAAGGTACTCAGCACATTCCTCAAGTGCTCTTCGTGCTCTTCCTCCGTCTTCGAGTAAATCAGTATGTCGTCGATAAAGACAACAACAAACTGATCCAGATATTCATGGAAAACCTTGTTCATGAGGTTCATGAATACCGCAGGAGCATTTGTCAGTCCAAATGGCATGACCAAGAATTCAAATTGTCCATACTTGGTGTTGAACGCCGTCTTGGGAATATCCTCCTTCCTGACCTTGATTTGATGGTAGCCTGATCTGAGATCTATCTTTGAAAATACCTTGACTCCGCTCAGTTGATCAAACAGGTCGTCGATCCGGGGCAGGGGTACTTGTTCTTGATGGTGATGTTGTTCAGCGCCCGGTAGTCGATGCACATCCGTATAGTACCATCCTTCTTAGGCACGAACAAAACTGGTACTCCCCAGGGTGAAGCCCCGTCTCTGATAAATCCTTACGACTTCAGCTCGTCGATCTGATCCTTCATCTCCTTAGCCTCCTTAGGGTTGACTCTGTAGCATCCCCAAGAAATAGGGGAAGAGCCGGGTACTAGATTGATAGTGAATTCCACACCTCGATCTGGCGGCAATCCTGGAAGATTATCTGGAAAGACATCCATAAATTCTGCAATGATAGGGTGAGGAGGCCCGGGTTCTTCGGTGATAGAGGAGTAGGAAATACTCTTCATATCTTCCGGAGCCCGAGAGATTACAAACTCCGGTTCTCCTGGTGGGCTGAAGATTACACAACCTCGGTGACAATCAATCAGCGCATGTTGTTCACTTAACCAGTCCATCCCTAGGACTACATCATAGTTGGACAGGGGCATCACTAGTAAAGGTGTTGAGAACTGATGGCCAGAGATGGTTATGGGACAATTACAAGCCTCAGTGATGGGTATAGGTCCACCACCGGTCATAACCCTACTAATCACCTTGCAAAGTCCCGAATCTATGTGGTGTGCAGATATAAACTTGGATGATATGAAACTATATGATGCACCCGAATCAAATAATGCTAGAGCAGGATGTGAAAACACATAAATGGAACCTGTGATGACATCTGCGGTGGGTTCCTGCTCTGGCTCCTGCTCATCAGCTGCTAGGGCAAAAGTTTGCCCAGTCTTCTGCTGGTGCTGTCCAAACTGTTGTTGCTGTGTAGGTAGGGGAGCTCTCTGTTGGTTGGTTCCGGGCCGGTGGCCTGACATGGGGCAGTCCTTCACTTGGTGGGTGGCAGACCCACAGACTAGGCAGTGACCTAGCCTCTTCCTGCAGATGTTCGACTGGTGGCCCGGCCTCTTGCAATAGTCGCAGACAGGGATCTGCTTCTGGTGTGCCCTGTCGTTGGTCCTCGCCTGTTGATGATGCTGCTGGTGCGAGGGTCTGTTGTTGTTGTTGTTGTTGGGCCTCTTCTGACTACCCTGGAAGTTGCTAGTTCCAGGGTACTCCCTCTTGGATCGAAAAGGCTGGCTCTTCTCCACGTCCTGAGCTGTGATCAGGATCCTCTCATAGGTCTTAGCGCCACCTGCGATCACAGGGGTGCGAATCTCTTCTCGTAAACCATACCTGAATCGCTCAGCACGATCCTTGGGGTCAGCTACCAGGTTCTGGGCAAAGCGGCTTAGTCGGCCGAACTCTGCCGCATACTCGCTGACCGTCATGTTTATTTGCTTCAAGTTCTGGAATTGCCTCTCCATTTCCCGCATCTTCGATGTCGGAAAGAATTTCCTGCGGAACAGCTTCTTGAAAGTGTCCCAGTCGAGCTGCTTGTCTTGGAGTCGGGGTTCATTCTGATACCAGATGCTCGCCACATCTTGTAGTTGGAGTCCTACAGCTTCAGCCTTGAGGTCCTCCGGGAGTCGAGCGACGCTCAGGAGACGCTCCATATGATCTAGCCATTCATCGGCGTAGATGATACCTTCGGTTCCTTTGAAGGGTCGAGGGTCTTGCTTCTTAAAACTTTCTATGTCTCCCGCCTTCATGCAATAATACGCCTCTAATCAAAGAATGGCCTTTAAAGAAATATAATTAACTCCTGAATCATGCTTACCTTGGCAGGTCGTGGCCCTGATGAAGTGGTTCCTCCTCTCTCGAGGGCAGCCATGGCCACGTTGTGGGCATTCTCCATGCCCTCTCTCATAATCGCGGTCTGCTCGCGATGGGCTTCAGCTTGGGCAGCAGTCTGCTCTCTGTGGGCTTTTGCTTGAGCTCTCTGTGCTTCAAGCACTCCTCGTAGCATTTCCACTAGGTCAGTGGGATCCACGGGCACTGGTGGAGCAGCTGGTACGGGCACTACCGCAGGGGTCTGCGGCTCAGCCCGGGAATGTGCCGGTTCTGCCACTTGCACTGTGGAAGCGTAAACGGGCCGGGGAGCTGGTACAGCATGAGGACGGTCTGTCAGCTGCAAGGGTGGTAGGTCCCGGCGTGCTTGAGAAGGGGTGTGATCAGTTGATGACACCTCATCGTCAGCAGGACAGGATCTAGTAGTCTTTCCTTTGGCCATGATCTGGAAGGTTTAGGGTACATACATAAGCAAGGTATCCTACCAGTCTATAATCAAACAAAAATATTTATTTATATAAATCGGTCCTATGTCGTGACAAATCAATGTTCTAGTGTTCTAGTTGTTTCTAGGTAAGTTTTCCTAAGTTGTTGTACTGACCTGCATGGGCCACCACTAAAAACATGTCACGACCCGATCCCAATAATCTGGGTCTAGTCGGATCATGCCCAGCCTGCACCGTTGTTGAGACGGCGGCAGTAAGCTGTTCAGTAGCAGGTAACCATACAACAAAACTATAATTTGTCACAACTCAGCTTCGAAATTAAACTTTATTTAAACTAAAATTTTAAATACAATGAAAATTATTCTGAAGGAAAAATACAGAATTCGAAATAAACAAAATGCAGAAAAGGAAAAAATCTATCTATCAGCCTCAGATCCATCGTCCTCCTGCGGGGACTTTGGCAGCACAACGGGGTACAACTCAGGGTCGTAATAGCTGTTGTAACACAGCTCAGCATCCTCAACATCGCCTAAAAATATATCTCCAGTCAGGAGGGAGCAAAGTACAATTCATGCTAATTTTAAACAGTTAAATAAGAAATAGAATCATGCAGTTCTAAACAGTGTTTAAAACAGGTTTGTTACAGTATAAAACAGTGATTTGAACAGGTAATGACATATGACCGGCTTGGGTTTGTTACAGGAGGGATATTGGGTTTTATTACAGTAGTGGTCATAATCATTATGCTATTCCCCAGTCCCAGTAGTTACAGTACAGTACTCTCGGAGAGAGTTTCGTGTTTGAGACGTGGTTTAGACATGCAGTAAAACGATTAAGTAAATAACTGTAAACTAACACAAACTATACTTGCCTCAGGAAAATGACTGGAGAGGTGGACGATTCCGAGACAGGAAGTTTAGAGTTGTCCTCGAATTCCTATATTCGAGAGATAAACTCAGCATTCAGGTTAACCAACATAGCTATGCTAGTTGTAATCT
Organism: Iris pallida; assembly: GCA_029216955.1. Classification (NCBI taxonomy): domain Eukaryota; kingdom Viridiplantae; phylum Streptophyta; class Magnoliopsida; order Asparagales; family Iridaceae; genus Iris; species Iris pallida. The sequence continues at coordinate 7,521,598 of JANAVB010034616.1, read as the reverse complement.
CTATTTGTGTCCTAGTCCAATTTTAGTTATTTAATTAACTAAACACAGAAAACACGTTTATTAGTGCGTTAATTTAATACGAGGGAAAAATGATCATTTTATACTTTTGATTCGGGAAAATATCGTCGATGCCAGATTATTAGAAAAACTTGATAATTTTATATTTATAAATATAAAAACTAATTTTCTTATCTAGTGAGAAATACGTGATTTTTATTTTATATTAAACTCGTCAATTTTAAGTGAGAAAATATTAATTAATTTTATACGAAAATACATTTTTAATCATTTTAATCGTTAAATAATAAAACACGAAAAACCAGAAAATGACAGAAAACCTAAGCTATTACAGTCACAGACCAGCCAGCTGGGCTTATGTCCATTACAATTTATTTACATAAATTGAAATAAGAATAAACTGTCGTTAGTCCTAACTGAAAATAGAAATTAAATGTAAACAAAAATAAATATTAAAATAGCAAGTCTCAGATAATGGTCCGATCCTCATTTCAATTTATTCAGCTGGTGTGCCCTGTCGTTGGTCCTCGCCTGTTGCTAATTGTCTCAACGTCCGGGCGGGGCCGGTATCGTTTACACTTAGCCGGGTCCATTGACCGGTACGGTCGTCACCCAAAAATAAAATATCGAATAAATTCCGAAAATCATTTTAAATTCATTTTGAAATTAATTCAGGATTTACGGAAAAATCGGGCAGCATCTCCTCTGTTTTTGGTCAACCCAAAAACTGGAAAATTGGCGCCGATAATTCCTGCAAGTCCCAAACCAGGGAAAAACCCACATTTTATATATAAAAAATATCCACAACCAATCCACAGCATAATCGGGACGACCCGAAATGATTTCGGAAGTCCGATTCCAATTTCCACAAATCACAGAACGTTCCCGAAAATTTCCGGAAACTAAAACATACCAAAAACCATTCCCGAAATATTTCGGGAAAGCAAAACAATCCACGGGACCTTTCCGAAAGTCCCGAAAAAATACGACGTCGCTAATACCGAATTCCCAAACGGAACCGGGGACCACTTCATCATCGACAAAAATAGTAAAAATAGCGGGATAGGAGGTTATACCTCGGGTTGCTCGGCTAGAGCTCTCAGATGTAAAAAATAGAAAGAAAGAATAGTCCAGCACAGACGTTCCCGAAACAGTACTGGAAAATAGCGACGTCGTCGACGCAACGTCGAAAATCCAGAGATAGGGCACGACAGGGGGAAACAGCAGGAAACTCGGCCAGAAGCAGCGCTAGGGCACGCTGTCGGGCGGAGACAGCACCAAAGGGGCGCGGGGCTGCGGAGATGGCGCCAAAGGGGCGCTGAGGGAGAGGCGCTGTAGGGGGTGTGGCCGCACGGAGAGTGGGCCAGGGAGGTCGGATCTCGACGGGACAGCGGGCGGGAGGAAGGTCAGCCGGACCTGGCGCTGTCGGGGCAGACGCGCGCTCGCGGGGGAGCGAGGGCGCCGGCGGGAAGGCTACGCGGGGGTCGCCGGAGAGCGCTGGGGGCGGCGATAGGGGCGGTCGGCCGGAGGGCGGTCGGCCGACGGGGGCGCGGTCGGCCGGAGCGTGGCGAGTGGAGAGGGGCGCGGGTGAGGAGAGGGGTTAGGTGGAGGAGGGTTTGAGAAGTTGGGGAATAATAGAGAATAGAGAGGGAGAGGAGAGGAGTTGATTTTGTGATGGGGTTCTCCTGAAGATGGAGAGAGTGGGTTATATCTCTTCTTCTGTGAACGTGAAGATAGGAGGGGAGGGGGAGTTAGTGGTGAGGTGATCGTTGGGAAAAAAAACGTGTGTGGTCCAGAGAGCTGTTAGGGAGAAAGAATAGGTAGTGTTTTACCAAATACGTGAGGGAGTGGGTGCTGGTCCTACGGGACCAGCCAACGTTATTATTATTATTATTATATATTATTTTTATAAAAACCAAGTCCAAAATCAGAATTGAGAAATAGGAAAAAGGATTGGGCTCGGGCCTGGGTCTGGGTTCGGACTCGGGTCTGGGTCCGAAAATCAAAAGTCCAAGTTGTAATTTAATATTTTCGAAATCCTTTTTCATCCAAAAATATTTAATAGTAATATTAATAATAATTATTTTTAGAAATGCTAAAAATAATAATACTAAACCCTATTTAATAATTAATTACAAAATAATGGGTTTCACACATATGAATTAGAACTGTGTGTCAATCTTTATTTTTGTATTTTCGGCGAACCCAGGGATTAGATTCTGTATTTTATATTTTTACTTTGTACGTATTTGGGGATGTTCAGTTTTTTCGTTGAGGATACTGAGTTTGTACGTATTTGCGGATATTGATTTGATTGTGTTGAGGATATTATATATTGACATTGTTCGTTGCGGATAGTATTTTTCTTTACATTTTTTGTATATTCTGGAATGTATTGTGCGTGCCGGTGTTGAATGTTCCATCGAGGGAGTCGGCGAACCCAGGGATTGGATTCTGGATTCTGTATTTTATATTCTGTATTTTGGCTCAGGCTCCAGCTCCAGCATCATTTGCTTTCTGGAACCTATTTTTTTATATTTTTTAATTTAGGGACGTTTTTAGCGACGTTAGTATTCGTCGCTACATATTAGCGACGTAAGGAAACGTCGCTAAAACCGTCGCTAAATTCTGACGTAGTAACACGTGGCACCAAATCTGATGTCAGCTCGTCGTCGCCAAAACGTCGTAAATCTGTCGCTAAACGGCGACCACGCTATAACGTCGCCTTTTACGTCGCTGATTAGCGTCAAATAACAAACGTCGCAAATAACGTCGCTAATTAGCGACGTCATTGACGTCGCGAAATAGCGTCGCCCTAGCGACGTTTTGCGACGTTTTCTCGTTTAGCGACACGTTTTTTTTCGTCGTTCCTGAAACGTCGCCATAAACGTCGCTAAATTAGCGACGTATTTAGACGTCGCTAATCTGATTTGTAGTGTGCGCAGCTGGGGTCCTTTGTGATTTTATTTGTTTTTATCATATGTTAGTGATACACTTGTTTCGCTATTTGTGAGACTTTTATTGGTTGTGAGACTTGTGTTGGTTGTAGACTGTTATGATGGGAGACTGTTATAATTCATGTATTGGTTGTAGACTGTTATGATGGAAGACTGTCAATTAATTATGATGATATCTGCGACGGGGATGACAAATATACCTACGATGGGTTATAAGCGATGATCTGTTATACAAAGGAGATGCTGCCCAAATTTTAAAAAAAATATAATGTGTATTTTTGTGATGATGTGTGTATGTGTTTACAGTGTATGTGAAATACGGTGTTCGGAACCATCGATAGTTTCGATTACTGTTGTATGTTTTATCTTGGACAGAAAGAGCAACAGTTCAGGGTGTACTTCTGAGAGCTTCATTTTCACATCCTTCACTTTCTCGGGACGTCGTAAAGGATCCCGAGAAGGTGAAGGACGTGAAGAGGAAGCTCTGAGAAGTGCACCCTGAACTGTTGCTCTTTCTATCCACGATAAAACATAGAACAGTAAGCGAAACTGTCGATGGTTCGAACACTGCACTTCACATACACTGTAAACACAAACACACAGCATAATAAAAATACCAATCATATTTTTTTAAAATTTTTTCATAATATCTGCGACGTATAGCGACGATCAACGACGTATAGCGATGATCTATACGTCGCTAATTAGCATCGTTACGTTGTTATCCGTTGCTCAGTAGCTGACGTGGCAGAGAGATGACGTCGCTAATTTGGTCGCTGTGCGTCGCTACACTGCTGACGTGGCAAGCATGCCATGTCATCACATAAAAAGAAATAACGTCGCTACGTGGTCGCACTACGTCGCTGCTTTGGTGACGTACTGTTACAGCGCTATATGCCGCTAATTTTGCGACGTCCTAGCGACATTGGGTGTGTCGTCGCAAACAGCGACGAAATTGTCATCTGCGACTAGCTTTTCCGCGGCCTTCATGTTTCGTCGCTAAATTCGTCACTAATTCCTATTAGCGACGAATTTTCATTATTTAGCGACATATCCTGACGTCGCTAATTTGCCTTATTTTAGTAGTGTGCTTCGAGTTGATGCTGATGATCGACACATAGATCGTGCGTATCGGCCTAGAGGTATGACACAGCTGGATAGCGAGTGTTGGCAGCCAACTAGTGCCATCCATCACGCTATTGCTTATGCATCGGCCGGTTCGAAAAGATTGGATTGTCCTTATCGGAACTATAAAAATATAAAAATAGGCTGATTCATTAAATAGCGTTTGAGGTTTTTTTTTGCTTTAATGCCAATTACAAATAGTATATTGTTTAGATTGGAGTTCTGTCCTAAGTAAAACTCTGGTCGGAGTTTGTCCAAATCCGAAAGTCTTATTGGACTTCCATGGAATGGCCATGACTATACTCCAAGATTATATACGTCGCATGCTTCCTAAATCATTTTTCAAAAGGTTTTAAGGGGTTAACAAGTTAAAATGCTAAATCCATTCCATTATTTTAGTTACATATTTAGGAGTTCAACTACATTATTTGAAGTACTTGCACTGGAAGTTAGACCACCATCGTGCATGTAAGCCAATTATCATTGTTATATATTAAGTTTGGTGGTGACTAAGTGTGTGCAGTCATCCCTACATAACAGAAATAATATAGATAAGAGTCTAATAATTACTTTCTTCTTTAGGGGTTGGTAGTGTTTTAATTATCATATATAATTCATTATACTTCCTTCATCTCCTTGGTGTGAAATGCCACCTTTCATCTAAAACTGCATGTGGCTCTAATTAATACACAAATAAGTGGTTTTACTACTCCAGAAGACTGAAAATAAGGGTTATTTATTAATAGTCTCACGTAATAGTTGATATTAAGATTTGAATATTCAAAATATCCAACACTAATATTTGAATCTTAAAATTACTAATTATTCAGGTAAGTGAACAATAATTTTACTAGAAATTGCTGAGAAACCCAATTTCGGGATTAATTTTTATGAAAAATTCACCCGCGGTTTGAATTTTATGAAATGTCCAGAATTATATATTTCCACGTTAAGTATTCCAAGATTACCTTTAGATGTTCTGTATTTACAAAATTAATACCATAACTACCCCTCCGCACAAACTCAGATTTAGATTGCGATTCTCGTCGTCTTCTTCTTCTTCTTCTTCACGAGAGATCTGAATTCCATTGCTCTCATCTTCAGCAGAGATCGCAAAGATCGTTCGTAGTTCACCGTACTTTTTTTTCTGTCGAACTCCGATCATCACTCTTCTTCTTCTTCTTCTTCTTCTTCTTCTTCTTCTTCTTCTTCTTCTTCTTTTCCGACAATTAGGTCAATTATGGAGATAAGATCTTTTTTTTTCCATAAGAGTTAGCATCGTTTTGAAAGAAGAACGAAAACTCTTGATTCTTTATTCATGTCAAATTTCATTCCACGAAACAAAAAAATAAAAAATTAGATTTCTGTCAACTGTTCTCCAGCGATATAACACGAAGAATAGTCATTCTCCTGCATTTTAACAAGGAGAATGACATTCTCCGTGTAAATTAACACGGAGAATGTCATTCTCCGTGTTACTAACACGAAGAATGGCCATTCCACTACACCAAAAGAGGGGTTTGCCAACGACTATAAGCGTTAGGATAAATATTGCTAACGGTTTTTTACCGTTGGATCTACGGTGTGGGAAATATTCCTGACGGTAATGAACCGTTGGGAAAGTAAACTTCCTAACGGTTAAAAACCGTTGGTAAAATGAATTTCCTAACGGTTGAAAACCATTGGTAATATAAATTTCCTAACGGTAATAAAACGTTAGGAAATGGATTTTCCTAACAATTAAAAACCGTGAGGAATATTAATTTGCTAACGGTAGAGGACCGTTAGAAAATAACTTTCCAAGTGGTAAAAAACGTTCTGAAACTCACTTTCCTAACGGTTGAAAACCGTTAGAAAGTTAAATTTGCTAATGGTGAAAAACCGTTGGAAAGATGAATTTTCTAACAATAAGATCAATATATTTGACTTGATGAAGAACCACCATTTCAGCAGTAAGCAAATGAAGAACCACCATTTCATCACAAGTAGCAGTAAATGTAAGAACCATTTCAATATATAATGTAAGAACCACCATTTCATCACAAGAAAAAACCACCATTTCAATATATAATGTAAGAACCACCATTTCAATATAAAACAAGAAAGAAAAGTAGAAGTAGCAGTAAGAAAATAACCACCATTTCATCACAAGAAAATGAAGCTCAATATATTTTTGACTTGATGAAACTTTCATGTAAGAACCATTTCAATAACCACCATTTCAATTAACCACCATATATAATCCAAAATGAGAACTGTTAGAATGTAATGTAAGAACCATTTCAATTAACCACCATATTCTAAGTAACATAAATCAAGTTCAATAAAGTTTGAAACAACTTCATCAAAAGTAGGAAAAAAGCTATATATTTCGTACGCGATACTTTGGCCAAATCACAAAACCCCCATCGGCTATATCACAAAGTTTGTAGTTACCATTTTGCGGACCATCAAAAATCAGTGCTTCCGGATCTAATACCTCTGTCACCCAAACAACATTCTCCACGTCTTGTAACACCTCCCTCTGATGACACATGGCATGTGTTGCAAGATATCCCTTTGTCACCTCCTCCTTTAAATCTCGTGAAAGTAACACCACATATTTCTTTCCTTTGGAAGACGATCCGACATTGTTGGTCGGTACGACAGGACTAGAAACGTTGTTATCTTGAGTATTAAGACCAACTGAAGTCTTCTCTGTGTTGGAGGCAACTTCAGTCCTGGGTGTCACATTGCCTTCGAAAGGATTCTGTTGCATATTCATATTCTGTAGCATAATCTGTTGCATATTCATAAAGACAGAAGTAATAGCCTCATTCACTTGCTTTTGTAATTCCACTTTCCACAGACGAAGGTCTTCGACGTCTCTTTGTTTGGCTATTGTTTTTGTAATTTGTGTCATTTTTACTTGTTTTACAGATGAGGTAGAGCTGATTGCACGACAATAACTCTTCTTTTTGTCAGACCCATAAACCTCAGCAATAGGATCACTTTCAAAGTCTTCTAAGCTCGCGATACCATCGCTACCATTAAGACTTGCTTGTAATTTTTGCCTCTCTTCCGCCGCTTCAATTAGAGCCTGCATTTCCAAGATTACAAAATAACTTTCAATCCAAATTATATATTACACGGTAAATAATATATATATAAAAAGCGATGTTGAAGGTAAATATTTACAAATACAAAACTAACATCAATCATATAATATGATTATTTGCCATATAGATGACAAAATGAACAACCACAACAAAGATATTCACCTAATAGGTAAACATAATAATATACATGATAATACTATCTACACAACTAAGGTAGGGCACTTTCATGAACCTGTATGTTTTCCCATTGTTTGTGAAATGTAAGTTTTTTAGACCTCGGCAAATAAATATCTCGGAACAGAAACAGCTAAAGTAAGCAAATATGGTAAATTGGTAAGTTAAGATGGAGCAATGAACTAGAGAAATGCCCAGAAACAGAGAATATGATTGCTACATTGCAGCTCTTATTCATATTGTATGGTCCAAAATGAGTAAGTAACTTCAAGCACTCACATTTTGAATATCTGCTTTGCATTTATAGGTGCTCTCTGACATGTTATGTAGGACACGGATTGGACACAAAATATGGACACATCAGGGCATGTGCTAGACAAGTCAGCTAAGTAAAGATGGTTAACTCACATGACTGAGTCTCCAATACAGCTGGTTTCGGTATCAATAATGCATACATTTATTTCAATGTGTGTCCAGTTCAAGGCTAGCAAATAACTGGATTGTTTGGTTAGTTAATGGTGATTAAGTGACCACTTGGATATATTTTTTTCTTAACCTTTCAATTGATTAATCAGATTAAGTGGAATACTTATCCAATTAAATGCCAGGTAATCCAGAGTTTAGAACAGTGTTTCAATGTCTATTAGGTTAGCAAACTAAGGGAATATTAAAAACTTGTATACTTCCGAGTTCCGCTGCTAAATATTTAAAAAAGCATGATACACAATTTTAGACATGATATTTGACTGTCCGGGATTTTTGTGTCAGTGTATTTGGAGTTGTCTGATACTATCTGAAAAATGATACCAAAATAGAACCCATCTTAGCGCGCAAGTGCTCTGTATTTAAGATGCTTCAGTTTCTAGTTAAGTAGCTAGTCAATGCTCATTTCCAAGAGGACAACAAATGGCACATTTATAGGAAAACATTTTCTCAAATACTTCAAACATCATTGACTGGTAATTGTAAAAGTTTCCTTAATTATAAAACTAAACTAGAAAGGCATGTTATGTAGGACACACGGATTGGACACAAAATATGGACACATCAGGGCATGTGCTAGACAAGTCAGCTAAGTAAAGATGGTTAACTCACATGACTGAGTCTCCAATACAGCTGGTTTCAGTATCAATAATACATACATTTATTTCAAAGTGTGCCCAGTTCAAGGCTAGCAAATAACTGGATTGTTTGGTTAGTTAATGGTGATTAAGTGACCACTTGGATATATTTTTTTCTTAACCTTTCAATTGATTAATCAGATTAAGTGGAATACTTATCCAATTAAATGCCAGGTAATCCAGAGTTTAGAACAGTGTTTCAATGCCTATTAGGTTAGCAAACTAAGGGAATATTAAAAACTTATATACTTCCGAGTTCCGTTGCTAAATATTTAAAAAAGCATGATACACAATTTTAGACATGATATTTGGCTGTCCGGGATTTAAAGCCATAAAGCATGGTTGGTAGTATAGCCATCAGGTAAAACATTTTCCCTTCAGCTTGGGTAATGTACGATTGAAGTTTCAATCATGAACATCAGTTTCAAGTTCAAATCAGTTTGTATACAAGAGAAACAATGTATAGCAGAACAATTAGTTTTGTTGCACTGTCATCAAACAAACAACTATATATATATATATATATATATATATATATATATATATATATATATATATATAGTAACAGAGAAGAATCTCTATTTTTACAAACTAAAAGAACCAATAAAAGAGCAGCAAGCAAAACACATGTTCAAGATGGAAGCACTTACATATTTTTCCGCTGCACATGGAAGCACCTCTCCAGTTTTTCTTTTAGTGTGTGCCCTTTTCCAAGCCTCTACGCGTGAAAGCTTTTCTGTTGGATTTTCCTTTGCCTACATGCACAATCATGATTAATGAGATATAATGTATTCAATAATTAATTTTTGTTTGTCAAAAAACAAGGTACACACCATTTCATCATACACTCTACTATAAGGTTTCCGTCCCAAAGTGTGAGTGATAGGATTTTTGGCCTTATTTTCAGTATTCTTCTTGCATTGCTCCTTCTTTTTATCACTATACTCAATGTCTACAAACTTCTCCCACCAAATTCTATCAATATCATCCGGACGGTTATCAAGGGCAACTCGTTTGGGTATAGGTTGCCCATTAATTTTAAGATATCTTGCACGCAATGTGGACTTCACTGTTCTAAAATACTGCGGAAATTTCTTCTCCAGTATAACTCGAGAAATCTTGGGGTCCACATTCATCTCAAACTCTTTCTGTCACAACGACACAACAAAATACAAATAAAAAACAGGGTCAAAAAGATAAAAACAAGTTCAAATGTATATAAACAAGTCAAATGAGTAAAATACCATAAGCTCATTCCATAGATTATCCTTGTAGAAGTCATCTACTTTCCTCCACTCTTCATACCCAATTGGGATTTGAGCATGGATTAGGGCACCACAGCGAGAACTCCATTTCGCTGCATCCCTACCCTTTGTACCCTCTAGATCAACAATTATTGAGTATTTTTTGCCATTTGGTGGGGATGGAGCATCTGTCTCTCGTGTGTTTTTTGTACCTTCGGATGCACTAGCACTAGGATTGGATGACATTTCGTAATATAAACACTGCTGAAAACATCAAGAATGAACCATTATAATTAGCAATAAGTAGAAGTAGCAGTAGAAGTAGCAGTAAACAACAGTAGAAGTAGAAGTAAACAGCAATAAGCACTGTTTCACATACCCATGAGTATCAGTCATTGTTAAACACAACCAGATTCTGTTTCAAAAGTAGTTTATATGATTCAAACAAGATGATACCAAAAGAACTGACATATCCTCATATGTTCATCAAATAGAAAAATGCATGCACGCACAAAGATACAAACTATGGCTAGGGGATTCTGCAGATATGATGGCAGATGGCCATACTTGAGCCACTGGACATATCCTCTGTTAAAATATGAATCACTGCTTTGGATAAACCCACATCAAGTGTAGTTTCCATTGGGCTCGATGCCAACTGTATATATGGAGAGTTTCATGGAAGGATAGCTACTGTGAGAATATTTGGTATCATACCATTTCTCCTTCCTTGACCTGGATTAAATCCATTAAGTATCCTAATCAGAGTAACTATGACAAAAGGGGGAGAGTTAAACTTCTTCAACACCAGGATCCTTTGTCTAAGCCTTCCATGGCTGTCAGCAAAATAATAACATGTACATATGAAAAGCAAATGTTCTTGTTGGAAAGAGATCCTCCAGGAAAATGCTCCACTGTATACATCCTAGTGGAGATGAACTGCCAACAAAATAATAATATGTACATATGAAAAAATCAAATAAAGACTAAAAGATGCACCAAACCAAAAATAACATGTGGATCTCATTTCTTCACACCTTGGACTTGGCTCTCAACAGCATTACTTGTGTCATTCTCCTTGGAAATGTTTCAGCCGAAGTCTGATTGTATTTGGTTGCTTTCTCTGAAGCACAACTTATTAGGGTGGTTAGATATTACACCGTGGATGTGACTTAGTTATATTTTCTTGTATCTATTACACTGTGGACATGACGTAGTTATATTTTCCAATTTCATCTGTATGTGCAGATTTCCAGATCTATTGGGGATGCTTATTTAAAGGATGCTGAGTTCAACCGGGAACCTTTAATTTCGAGGTTTCGTCTTCCTGAGCCCTTCCACAAACCAATCCTTTCTGCTGAGCCAGCTATAGGAACACATAAACTATCACCTGAAGATCAGTTCCTGATACTTGCTTTTGATGGTCTATGGGAGCACCTAAGTAATGAAGAAGCTGTGGATATAGTTCACAACTCTCCTCGTAATGTAAGTTCCCCTGATTCATCTTTTACTTGTTGCTTTATTCTATTGTATCCTTAAACGTTACATTTTATTTTCTGAATGATTTATATTGTATTCTATAGAATAAACAATGATGGAGAAAATATTCTGAAAAGTGTAAATGTGAACTACTTTATATTTCAAATTACAGGTAAAAGGAAAATAGCTTCTTCTACTTGTCTAAGTTGCTGGATTATCCTGGCCTTTCATCTTGAGAGCAAATACGTTTTATCTTGATTTTTTCTTGAAAGCATGATTCTTCTAGAATGTGGTTGAAACCCTCTCGTGGCAAATCACCTATTATGCTATCTTTTACAATAGAATGGAAAGTTTTGCTTACCACCTTTCTTCATGTTTTGTCTTTTTTATTGTAGATCTTTGTTATCTTTTTTTCCCTTTTTGATCAAAGAACATAATCTCTAGGTTTTCATATAAATTATACCCCTTTCATTTTTTCCTCCCAAGGGTCTTGATGTATGAACACTAATTTATATCTCCTCACTCATCTTTTTCAAGGAACATGTTTACTTGGTCGGCATCCAATCTACCTGCCTCTTTTTGTTCATTTTGTCAGTGAAATTGATTAAAGGGTTTTGTCACTAACTAGGCGATACAAGAATTAACTACTGCCTGAAGATATACATTTTTCACTTTAAAATTTATTTTCTGGTGCCCTCAGAATCATCTGTTATCTAGCTGAATCAGAGTATATTTTTTTGCAGGGAGCAGCAAGGAGACTTATAAAAGCTGCGTTGCAAGAGGCAGCAAAGAAAAGAGAAATGAGATACTCTGACCTGAAGAAGATCGATCGTGGGATCAGGAGACATTTCCATGATGACATCACTGTCATTGTTTTATTTCTAGACCCCTTTCTGATCTGTAAAACATCCTATCATGGTCCCGTGGTGTCAATGAAAGGTGGCGGTGGGGCTTCCACTCCAACAAACTCCCCAAATCTGAAATTCTAGATGAATAATCTAAAATTCATCGCTCCCTCACAAAGAATATTTTTACAAACTTTCATTCCCTGATGCTAACCACATCCTGATGCATCCATTCACAGCACATATCAATTGCAGCACTGGGTACTACTCTTCACTGCACTCTAACCCTTCACAGATTACATGCCCTACTAATTCGATTGCCTGTCCATATGATAATGTTCACTGCCTTGTAATGCATTATCCTACATTATTAGATGTCCAAGATTCAAGTCAATCCCATATCAAGGATGCACCACTGCATTCCTTTCCTTAATTAACTCCCCCCACATTGGTTGTTCTGCTACATTGTTTGGCCTGCATTTGGCCTATGATACAGGTCATTTATTCAGTCCCTGTACGACCCTCTTGGTTAAGTCACTGTAAGCTTGAGAGAGAGAGGACAATATCTGATATCAATCAAGAATTATAGGCACCCATGAGTATCAGTCATTGTTCCTCTCTCAAGCTTGAAAGAACCAATAAAAGAGCAGCAAGCAAAACACATGAGTATCAGTCTTGAACTCCAAGTTAACCAAACACTAAAATTGTGTAAATCACCAAATGGCAGACTGTCAACCTCCCAAATATATACACCAGATACATTAATTCCTACTCATAATAACCAAGTATTTTCTAAGAAATAGAGAAAAAATGATTTAGAGAAGAAAAATGATAAAGGAAACATACCCCGGATATAGAGTTAATGTACCGAAGAATTCCTGCTCTATCAAGAGTAGAGATTAGGTGCATATGACAATGATATCACCAGCTCAACAATATATCATTCACAAACAAATGACAGTTTTGAGAAGAAAACCACGCTTAGGGCTTCATTGTAATCTAGTCAAGATCCCACGAGCTCAGACAAGACGACGGAGTTTTTTTTTTGTTCTCACAGGTTAAAATTTTACAACATGAATTACACATGTAAATAAACAAGCATATATAGTGGATGTCCAAAAAAACCACGAAGACTTAATTTATAGAGAAACACATTTAAAAAGTTAGCCTTCGCGAAAAAGTTATCCATCACAAAAAACCATTCATTAAAATAAAAACAAACAACATAACAATAACCATTGTTTTCATAATATTAAATCTATCTGGGTTCAATACATTTTAATAGTGGTGCCAAGTTTGGTTGTTCTTTCAAAATGGATTGGAAGCTTGTTGGTATGGCAAAATCATCAATACCATCAGTCATACGCTTTGGGGAACGTAGAACAACAGACCAATCAGGATTTTGCGCATCTCTTACATAAAAACTTGACTCGCTTCGGATGAAAGAATGGCCGGCTCATCATATTCACCATCTGCACTCTTGAGCTTCTTTAAATTTACCATCAACAAGTTAGAGTCTGGACAAATCTTACAACCATTAGTCTTGTCCCCGATATTTACCCAATCACAATAGAATACTACGTATTGAAATTCAAAATAATCAACCTCTATTATCTCTTTGATAATACCATACCAAGTAATGTCATCATCGGTAGGGTTCATATCTTTTGCGCTAGCGACAAATGTGGTGATTGCATCCATACAAACACCGTTGTCTTGTGTCGAAAGAGTGTCGTCATAGTGCTGCGGAGAGAATACATAACCATTCACCCTATACTTGATATGAGTTTTGGCTTCCCACTTTGGTCCACTAACATACCACCAAAATAATGAGTCCATGCATTTTTCTTCCAGTAGCTGTTAATATAAGCCACTCAAATGCATTAATCAACGCCAAAAAAAAAAACTAAACTATGCTTTTAGTTTTAAATTTTACACACCTTTTTGTGTAACCAATCAATAAATTCAGATTGCACTACCACTTCTGTCTTTGTGGTAACTCTTCTTTTACCACGATGACCATCTTCCAAGGATGAGCGATACACACTACAAATTTAAAAACTTTATTATATAAACAAAAAAATACACATTATGTTAGCTTAAAATTAATATGAAAAAATATCACACCTGTAATATTCATCTCGTTCAGGTATATTTATTCTAAAGAGTATCCATCTCCGAATTTGTATGTGTTGTACACCAGATAACTTGATAGTTTTATCCTCAAGAATGGAGCGCTCATACATATCATCACCATTCTCATCTAAAAAGAGTGCTTGACTAGAACTATGATTACCATCACGTGGATTTGGCATATATTCCATAGCATATCTAACAGATTCTGAAATAAGATAAGCCTCAGAAATTGACCCTTCCACATAACGTTTGTTGCTTGGTATGTTTTTGCACTCCTTCATAGCCCTTACATCAACATAAAATGCACACTTGTTAAAATTTTGTTATAGTATTAATAAATTAGCTAAAAAACAATAATATATAAGATGAATATCTCACCTTTCAAATGGATACATCCATATATATCTCGTAGGTCCGCAAAGTAGAGCTTGGTCAGCTAGATGCACCATTAGATGGATACTTATATCGAAGAAGTGTGATGGAAAATAATGTACCAACACACATAATGCCTCGGCAATCATATCTTTGGCAGCTTGGACATGCTCTCGAACTAAGACCTTCGAGCACAGTATGTTGAAGTACAAGCTTACTTGCAAAATAGCCCGTTTCAACTCACGAAACTTTGGATATGCATGTTGAACCATAACAGGAAGCAAATATTGGATAATGATGTGATAGTCATATGACTTCTTAATATGCAAACTTGGTGGTTGGATACTTACAAGGCTGCCCAAATTAGTTGCAAGGCATGACAGAAGCTTTACGTGTTTTAAAACTTGACAACATTGTATCTTCTGAGCCTTATCCAGTGCATACTTAGAAGATTGTTTTCCCCTGTCAAACATCAAATTAATAAGATGTTCGGCCACATTCTTCTCAGTATGCATCACATCAATAGTATGTCGTACTTTATGACTACTCAAGTACTCTAAATCAAAAAGAATCGACTTCTTATACCACGCCGGTCTTCCTTCGTTATCATCCTCATCTGCAATATAATCTTCACTACCATCCACTTCAACTGCCATTCGCTTCTTTCCAGTAGCTTTCACTAATTTACCAGGTACATATTTGATACGATCAAGCCTTTCTAAAAGGGATGATCCTGTCAATCGTGTTGGAGGTTCCTTGTGCTCTACATCCTTATACCATCCGTGTTTCACTGCCCTATATGGGTGACCATCCTTCAAAAACCTTCTATACTTTGTGAAAACATTCTTATTACCAACGCGCTCAGACTCGGTCTCAATAGCACAAATAGGACATGCTTTGTAACCATGTGTCACACAACCAGATAAGTTACCAAATGCTGGAAAATCATGGATTCCCCATAATAACATTGCTCTCAAAGTGAAGAGTTCCCCCTTGTCCATATCAACTGCTGGCACTCCTTCAGCCCAAAGCTGTTTTAACTCATCTATAAGAGGTTCCAAGTATACATCAATGTCTTGACTCGGTGCTTTCGGTCCAGGAATTAACAAACACATCATCTGGAATTGTGACTTCATGCATAAAGAGGGGGGAAGGTTATAAGGAATCATGTATACGGGCCAACAACTGTAACCACTGGATAGCACTCCACGCGGATTGAACCCATCGGTAGCAATGCCAAGCCAAATGTTACACCCTTCTCTAGCAAACTCTGGCCACTTGCTTTTAAGCGATCTCCATTCAGCCGAATCAATAGGATGACGCATGGAATTCCAAGAAGATTTTGCTTCCTTGTGCCACTGCATTTGGCGTGCTATCCATGGTATAGTATACAATCTAGTTAATCTTGGAATTAGAGGAAAGTGTCTCAAAACTTTTCTTGGTTGTTTTGTGTCTTTTCCTACTTTTTCAGACTTTGTCTCCTTAACTTTAAACCTGGGAGCCTGACAACGAGGGCATTCTACAGCATCTTTATATTCCTTCCAATATAACATGCAATCATTCTCACATGCATGAATGCACTTGGCCTTCATTCCCAAATCTTTTAACATTTGCTTCATTGTGGGATACTTGTCAGGTAGTGTATTTCCTTTTGGAAGCCACCGTCTCAATCGCTTCAACAACTCGGTCACGCTATTCCCTGACCAATTGAACTCTTTCTTTAAGTTATGGAGCTCTATAATTGCACATAAAGTTGTAAGCCCATCTTCACAGGACGGGTATAGTTTCTCATTTGCCTTTCTCTTGTATTCATGGTACTTATTATCATTGTCAAGACCCGAGGCAAATGGATTATCAGAAACTACACTTGTCTCGTCACGATTCCCCTCACAACTAGCTTGTGCCATATCATGTAGTTTATAAGCATCATCAACAAGGTTCCCGAGTGCAACACCTGCATCCCCTCCATGTTCTTCTTGGATTTGGTCTTGGATCCGATCCTCTTCTATGACATGTGGGGTAGGATCAACCACTACGTTCATGACATTTCTCTCTCCGTGAAAGCACCACTCGTCGTATGTTGGTTCCATACCAAACATAACCAAGTGTTTCTCAACAGTTTCAAAAGGAAATCTTTTTGAATTTTTGCACTTTATACAAGGGCATGGACATGTGCTGATCCCTGGTGGTGAGTGGTTCTTCACAAAGTTCATGAAATATCGAACACCTTCTATATATTCAAAATTTTCTGTATGGGATTTTAATCCACTCTCTCGAACTTTTTGACATATTAGTAGAACGTTTACCCCTTTCTCAACTGTGAACCTAATAAACAAGCAAAATTGAGATAAATTAGATCACGAAGACAAGTAGATAATTATTTGCCGTTGATAAATTATAGGACGATGATATGCCAATAATATGAATGGTCTACTGAAATTCTACAATTCTCTCTATATTCTCATGATATTACACATTAATGTTATCAACTCAAACATATATAGTCTAGTATATGCAATTTATCCTTTTTGTACTGAGCAACAAAGTTATCATTTCATGCTGAAGAAGTTGTAGATAATATGATGGCCATAATGCCTTTGCTACCATAATTCACTACAAGAATAAAGGGCTTTCTTGACGGCTTTTCCCCGTCAAGAAAAGTGTATCTTGACGGTTGCAGATCCGTCATCTAGGCCGGAGTCAAGAAAAGTCCACCCCTTTTCTTGACGGTTGCTAGGATGGCTTTTCTTGACGGTTTTTCCCCGTCACAGTAAGTAATTTTCTTGACTGTTTTTTGCCGTCAAGATAGCTGTTTTAGAAAGCGTCAATGTAAGCAAATACTTTTCTTGACTCCGGCCTAGATGACGGAATTTAGCCGTCAATAAAAGCATATATTCTTGATGGACAAAAACCGTCATGAAAAGCAATAATTCACGGCTATATTGTGCAGCATGTTATAAATTAAAGTTGACGTTTGACAACCGTCAAGAGAAGCTATCCAAAGTACCATCAAGATAAGCATGCCAAAATTCCATCAAGAATTATATAATACTAATCAACCACACATTATTATATCAATCCAGAAGCTACACACATCAAATTATACTAGAACCCACATTTCATATTAACAAACTATTGTTCATACAACAAAACTTTCAATATACACATCCCAGCACAATATTCTTCACTTGTCCAACCACAACATAATCTAACCATAAAGTACACATCCCACATCTGTTGTTTCCATACCACTTAAACATCCAAACCACAAACACAACCATCACTTGTCACCACAACATAATCCACCAACACTACAAATGAAACAAACAAAAAAGTAGCAAACCATATCGGAGCACATCGATCCCTCCATATCTACAACATTCCCCTAGCATCCACCTTCATTTTTCAGCAAGTTCCTGAGAAAACAAGAACACAAAGTATATATCAACTCACTATTATAGGATTATCAATACAGTTTGACTCTATTGCTGCACACACAAGCACTCGAGACAATTTGAATCACTTGAGAAGAACTGCAAGGCTAGCCATATTGAAACTATAATTCACAAACATGTATCAATCATGTAAAGAATCTGAAGGCTAGCTAAATTATCAATCATGTAAAGTTTCTCATTGAGGTTCCTGAACTGGGCTGCATACATAATTTAGAAGCTCCTGAACTACACACTGGAAACTGTCTTAATAGCAAACTGCAAACTGAAAACATGTTCATGATTGGACTCTCAAGGTGTCCATGAGGTGGGTGTCAATTGCAGTGAATGAGAGGGTATGTAACCATGTGTGTGTCATTACAGAGCAAAACTGGTGTGTGCAGCGGCTAAGATATGAAAATGAAATACAAACAGGGAAAAGATGCAATGATGTGAAGCAAGGGCATTAAGTGATGCAGTGGTTATGTATTGCAATGTGCAGACACAGAACAGTATGTGCAGCAGACATGTGAAGTGTCAAGTGAAATGAAGACGTGTTCGAGTGTCAAGTGTACATGGTGTGTCAATACAGTATCACAGGATGTGTCCAGAGGAAGGCAATCTAAAGTGTCCAATGCAAAACAAAGGCAAGTGTCCAGTGTACAAAGTGTTAAAGTATCAGGACTAGAGTGCAGTGTGCTCGATTGTTCAGAACCCAAATTTGTGGTTCATTCCATAGTTCGAAAACACTACATTTCCTAGGCTAGGTGTCAATCATTAAGTGAGATCATATTCCCAGTTCAACCCCAAACACAAATTCAACAAAATTCCCAACTTTTTGCACAGGAAATTGAAATCCAAACTTTGCAAAATTGGAAAAAAGCATTCTTAAAGATGCAAACTTTGCTGAAGGAGAAACATTGTATTCCACAAACGTTGTATTCCACAAACGTATTGTATACAACTGTAATGTAAAGAGGAACACATGAATTGACTGTATTCCCAAAAAATTAGCCTATAATAATTTATCTTTTCATTGCATACATTAGTTTATCCAAAATGATGATAGATGTCATAATATGAATGTCTTCCCCAAAGAATTGGCATGTTGTCCACTTGATCTTGCAAACAAAAATTAAAGAAAAAAATTATATGTAAAACAAAATATATACTAAAAGAATGACATGCATCTGTGAAGATTAAAAAATATATATGCACACACATGTATGTCATGTGTTTTGTTTCACCAAAAAATTCAGTAAAGAAATTTGTGTCGACACAAACATCTGCTACTAAGAAATTATTATTTGCTACTCAGTATTGTTTCAATGATGCAATCATAGTTTAAAGCAAGGTTCGCAGTATCGGTATCGGAATCGGTATCGGACAATTCCTATTGAGTATCTGTATCGACGATATCGGTAGTATCGGCGGTTTCGGATCGGAGTATCGGATTTTTTTTAGTATCGGAAAACAAATGAGTACTAATAAAATATTAACATTTTAAAAATACATTTTATACATTTAGGCATAATTATAAGTATTTCTTAGTAGTTTTGAAATTAAATGATATAGTAGTCACCCTTACCGATTGGTTTACATGCAATAGATCAATTTTCATCTTTTATATGCTTTTAAAACCTTATTATGCTTCAAACCCTTGTTGATTTGTCTTTTTCCTTTAATTTTTTTGTCAAACTGATCGGAAAAGTGACCCCCAAATGTCGGTATCGGTCAGTATCGGAAAAGTGAAGTCCCCATTTCCAACAAACGCAGTACTTGCACAACGAATCATATATTATCATTATAACTAGAACAAGCCATTCAATAAAAAAATTTAGTTCAATATGAAATTTCCAGTAAATAATCTACCAAAGCATCTTAATTTCAATGTAATATTTTGAACTTTCCCTAAACTGCTTCTAAGAATCTTAAGATATATAGAAATTTATGCATAAACATAATACTAGCTACTTAATCTATAAAAACGTAGCCAAAATTGCCTTTTCTATCAATATAGGAAAAAAATATAAATTGAAATAAAACATGTCACGTAATTCATGTTAGAGCTCATTAAAATTAAAGTGAGAGAACAAACATATATTGGATGCAAATTTGTAAAGAAAGAGAAAATAATGCATATTTGCAACTAATGGAGGTATATGAGAACTATGATATAACAAGAGAGCAATATGTGACAAATCCTGGCTTTTAAGTGATGGCCATCACCCTTTATCTTGATTCCTTTGCAGGTTTACAAATTAATCAAAAAGAAACAAGCTCCAAAAATATAGAGATATTTACTTGTACCATCGAAATTCCATAATGCATATGTTTTCATTCTAACTAAGAAATACAACAGTTGAATCACTCAGAATACACCCTTAGAGAATATGAAAATTGAAAGGCTTACCATATCATATTGAGGAGTTCCACCAAAATTCTGATTGGGAGACGCATGCAGCTGGACCACCAACCCAGGTTAGTCTGTTTGCCTTGCAGTCACCAATAGCTTCTTTGTAAGCGCATTACCTGCATTCTCAAATGTTAGATCAATTACAGTATAGATCCAGAATAGCAGGTCACAACATTGCAAAAGTGCGGATGTAAAAAATTTGGATTTCAAGCTTAGGGTCTCGGTGTGAATATATAATATCAGGAGCTCCTAGCCAGCAGGCAATCACTGTACACATTAAAGCAAAGGAATCAATGAGCGATTCACTTGCGAATATCCAATTTTGTACTCCTGGTACACTTTATAATCATGGTAATCCAACCCCAATTCCTACATAAAATCTTTCAAAAGTGAATACATGAATCTATTTAGTTTAAGAAGTGTAATAAAATATAGTATGCTAGGTAAAGAAATGACATGAAATTTCATTTGTAGGTAATTACTCTGTCCACACATCACAATGGAATTGGTAAATCCAACATATTTGGTAAGCTGTACATCAAAAGAATTAATAGATGAATCATAGATAACTGATTTGACATAACAATATAATTCATAGTAAATCAGGCACATGAACGATAAAAATTATCTTTTGATTAAGTTTCACAAACAACAAAATCAAACAAACAAATAAGAAGTCATGAAACAACAAAAGTAGAGATAGTGGACCTTTTTTTATCCATATCAGATTTAACCTATCATCATTTCCAATGGCGATGACAGCATCAACAACCATAGATGCAAAAAATTCCTTTTATCCACCTATAAGTTTAGATGACAATGTTGTAGCAGCCTACATAGCCAATAAGGTTTTCTTTTCATCAAGGCTTTTCCTTCAATGCTTACTGCAAGTTTTTTGACTTTGTTAATGGCATGTTAAACATGGTGCCTAGCTATCAGTTCACACATTACAAAATGCGTGCTTTAGCACATGATGAAAAATAATCTCACCAAATAGCACAATTGTAGTTGTACCATCATCAACCTATTCGAAACCAAATGTAAGACTCAACATTAGGCTCAGACATTGTTGTTGTTACAGAAATGGACCAAATGGTGTTGCACCTATGTCAGACATGCATACATATGCATTTTCCTTCCATAAAATACCTATGTCGACAGGTATCGTGAAAATAGCTACGCTTTCTAGCAAAAAAATTCAAATACTAGTTGGCACCAATGTGAAACTGATACACATGGAATGTGTAGCATGTATCAAAAATTAACCATGCAATCTCTAAATTCCACAACCATGTATGTTGCATCACAGAACCAATTTCTCAATTTAAGGCAGTCCAAAATTTCATCCACTCATTCCAGAAACAAGAAGATAATTCCTATATATAGACTTTCAACCAAGGAGACCAATTTAAAGAAGAATCCTAATCCTGATCCAGAAAGACTTGTAAAGTACCTAAAGAAGGAATTTCAAAAACAAATAAAACTCCTTCAGCTAGTACAATTTTCCTACTAATATAGTAATACATTTTACATAAATTAAGTGAATCTGAAATAAACTAATTATAGTGACTCATATACTTAATAAACTCATTAAAATTGAAGTTTGTAAAAGTATGGGCCTAGTCCTCCATCAAATTACTCCTCACACGACAAATAGGTTCAAGGTTTTACTAGTACCACATACGCTGGTACTTTATTTATTTTTATTTCCTTCCTTCATTTGCTAACCTATTAGCTACTTATTGAATAGTGTATTGTCCTGTGCAACAGTAACCAAGACTGAATAAATCAGTCGATAGTGATAACGATCAGCCATGCTGCACAAATTAGAACAGAACTAGTCCGAATTTGAAGAATAACATCAGCATCAGCTAAGGTTTGAGTGTTAGTCAACCTAACAACATCAGAAATTAGGGGAGATTTTTCGAAATCATTACACCATCTGGGGAAAAAAACCCTCAAATTCTTCTAGTGCAAGAGTTATGAAATAAGACCTGCTCGCCCAGCTTGGAGAAATTGGCCGAGAGAATAGAGGGAGAGACAATGACGTCGCTCTTGGAGAACTTGTCAGCACGTGATGGCGTGATGCCTTTACTACATTCTTCCTCCTGAAAGTTACAAACCATTGAATGAGAATATGGTTCAGAAGCTTCATGACTACGCTGTTGCAAACAAATCTTGCTCATTTTAATTGCCTGAAGATTACAAAAGGCTAATTTACATAAAACAATCTCCAATTTGCACAGAAATTACAGAAGAATGTCTTTGGCATCTATTCCCTGAATCTCGAAAATATCTACCAAAATTTACAAAGTAATTTCAAATTTTAAGAATAATACAGTTTGGAACTAAGTTTAGACAAAATTATAGAAACCCATCTCCAATTTCCGCACAAACTGCAAAATTTATATAGTACAATGTAAAAAAGATAACATCTGTTTTCCCACAAGCTTGAGAATAATACAGTTTGGAACTAATTCTGCTCAAAATTATGGAAAATCATTCCAATTTCCTACCCAAACTGTAGAGAATTACATAATAATATCCAAAGTTAGCATTTTTTCCCCACAATCTTTAGAAAAACACTGGTTGGAACCAATTCTTTACAAAGTAAAAGAAACCCATCACCAATTTTCACGCCGAAACTGCAGACATTACATAATAGTTTCAAAAGTTAGCATCTTCCTAATAGGCTAGGAACAATTGGGTATATTCTGTAGTAATATACCCAATAGGCAAAGAACAATATAAATAATAGGAGGCTCTCGAAGAGCTCAGTAGCTCCACTCGTCAATCACCCAATTGTTATTGTCGACATCTAAGATTGTTAAGTTGAAGTAAAAAAACCACCACAAAACCGACCATTGCTGATAGGGAAACCTTCTTATGTTACTTATTCGAAATACAATTTGACATATGAAAGTCTGAGTAGAGGTATTTATCGGCAGCAACAGTAAGGATGACACCAAAGGAATATGATAAGAATTGAGCTAGTATAGGTACTGGGTCAACTATAAGGAACCTTGAGCACCAAAATTGGGGATCCACCAAGCTAGCAACTGTAGAGTCGAAAGCATGACTGATCTGCATCCCTATTATGGTCAGCTTCCTATTATGGTCAGCTTCCTAGCTTGGTTGGACCGGAGCTCGTCGTACTGCACCACAGAAGAGGGTGAGGCGCACTCATCTGCATCCCGCTCTGCGTCGTGTTCGCGAACAACAACGAAAACAACTTGAACTAATTTTTCCCAAATTGGAGAGGGAAATCACCCAAAAAACTAATTTAAAGAAATCTCAAACCCAAAATCTTACAGCAAATGCAAACCCTAAAATTTAAAGCAAAGCAAAACATGACCATACGTAGAGCAAGAATCAAATCCAAGTACACTCATGAAAAAACCCTAGAATAAGAAAAAAAAAAAGAGAAATCGGACCTAGGTCGACGTTGCCCTCGTCGAGAACGTCCTCCTCGTTGTCGAAATCAGCTTCGATCTTCCTCAGGTGGCTCCTTTCCATAGCCCTCGTCCAAGACTAAAACCCTAACCTGATTTCCTAAGCCACGGATGCATCGACGATGGCGGAGGTGCCAAGGTAGCTGGAGCATCCCGGTGGAAGGCCGATCCGGACAACCGCGTCAGCGGAGAGGGTCTTGAGTGCGACGCTCTGTTCGAATTTGGGGTTAAAATGGAGAGGGATTTGAATGGAGGCTGAGAGGGGTTAGAATGGAGTAGGGTTTTCTTTCAGGGAGAGGGTTTTTATTTGGGGAAGAGGAGAAAGTGGGGTTTTTTTTGGGAAGGAGGGAGGATTTCTCTGAGGAAGAGACATGTTATCGAAAGAAAGTTTGCTGGTTGCTCCATTATAATGGACCATCAACCGTCAACATACATAAATTTTTTTTAAAAAATTACTATAATGGCAGCCGAAAAAATCGCGCCTATTTTTTTGCACACACATTAGTTGACGGTTATCACCAATACGTCAATAAAAAAATTGGTGTTTCTTGACGCATCTTCTAAAACCGTCAACATACATGCTATAAAATTGTTAATTTAACAAAAAAAGGGTCATCTCTTGACGTAAGCCTAAATACGTCAAGAAAACCACTATTGTTGACGGCTTTTGACGACCGTCAACTTATAAACCGTCAAGAATCATCTTTTTTCTTGTAGTGATTTTATACAATACAAAGTAATGCTACATTTGTAGACACTGTAACAAGGTCACTGAACCTTACAAATTGTTCCCCACAATACTCAAGGAATATAGTCAACAATGCCATCATGGCTCGATGCCAACTAACAATTAAATAGACACCAGGTGATATTATGTTGAAGTTAGAATGCTTGTTAGTTGGGAATCAATCCTCATGATTCAATATAGATATTAGGAAATATATACATAGACAAGTCACCAACCTGTCAAATTTGTATCAGTGAAGTGGGGACTCTACCAGGATAGTCTTCGTTGTCATAGCCAGGCAACCAAACAAGGCAGCACAAAATCCAAATATATTGAAGCTAAGATCTGTCATAGAGGTTAGAAGAATTACTCCAATATAAATGACCATATGCGCGAGTCAATGATTTATAATGAGTGATAGAAAAAGCTAACTTACATTTTCTGCTGACAGTGCAGAGAAACTGAAAGACTGGACATAAATTTATACTACATAATGAAAGATCTAATCAATCTTCAGATTTTGGGGGGCCCTTCCACTTGAAATTGTCTGCATAGGCCTTCACCTGCAAGATGCAAAAATACAAAGAAATCAGACCCCTGCATGTTTCATGTCAAAATGCACTCTCCAATCAAGTACCCAATGTGTATAGCAACAACTGCATTACAGGAAGACATACTACAGGAATAAAAATATATGTATGCTGCATGTTTAAGGCTGGGTTTGGTATTGCTGCTGCTGCTGCTCAAAATGCAGAAGTAGCTTGTTAAAGCCCTCTCGCCCTTTCAAAAGGCGTCCAAAAAATAAACTAGCTTACAAAAAAAAATTATGTTACAACTTTTGTAGCAACTGTAAGTACAATATCAACAGGAATTTCAGTCCGGAAGCACAATATCAACAGGAAAGTTCTTCATTTTCATGAAATGAAAGCATTTGTTCTAATCCACAATATGTAATACAAATTCCTATTCCAAGCATTCATCATATACTGCAGGGCCATGACATGCATTGACAATTTAGAGCACTAGATGATATTCACTAGAGTTTGAAGTTTGCAGTTATGCATTTCTTTCACATGGAATCAAGTTTATGTCATAACAGAGAAGTATTTTAACATCAAAGTTTTGAGAGCTAAAATATCTCAAGTAACAAAAACAAATTCCAGTCCCAGGTTCAAACACGGTAACGGCATGACATGCATTGACAATTGAGAGCACCAGATGATACTAACTAGAGATTCGGAGTTTGCAGTAAAGCATTTTTTGATGAATAGTTAATTTCATAACAGAGAAGTATTTATGAAGAATTTTTCGGGAGCTAAAATCTCTCAAATAACAAGAAGAAATTCTACACCCGGTCACTTAAGCCCGGCCATTGTCAGACCCATTAAAATTGTAGCAGTTCCTATTTCTTAACCCATAAAACCAACTTATTCTTTTAATATAAGGCCTAAAAGTTTTTATATTTGCCAAAATAACAAGAATTTCCTACATTCGAGAACCAACATTTAGAATACTTGCGAAACCAAACGAACCACAATAATAAGCAAGCAGCAAAATTGATCTATGAGATTCTACAAACCAGTTCATATAAGCCCGACCATTGTCAGCCCTACTAAAATTGTTATCACTTCCTATTTCTTAACCCATGAAAGCAACTTATTCTTTCAATTTGAGGCCTAAAAGTTTTTATATTCGCCAAAATAATAAGAACTTCCAAAACCAAATGAACCATTGCAAGCAGCAAAATTTACCCGTATATGAGATTCCTCTTAGATGGGTTGATACTATTGCCACTGCAGCAGTGCTGAGGTTGAATAGCTTTAGGGAGATAACATAAGCAGCTACAACGTTTGTATTGAATTAAAAAACAATTTTCAGGTCCAGCATCTAATAGCTTAATTGAAAGAAAAGCACCTAGTCAAAATTTCCTCCATTAGAAAACATGTAAGCATGTGATATGGTCGATGTCTAAGAAGATCTGCTCAACTAAGACTGATGTTTAGTATTCCAACGTTCATAAAAATAAGCATCTATGATATAAGGAAACCTTTACTTTCTTTTTTGCTGTCATCTTAACAATTGTTCCTTACGCAGGAGTACATGCACATCATAAACCATACACAAAATTCCTAGAAAGAGTAACAAATCAGGGAATGGCTATAATCATGATTGAAAGAATATCTTAGATCAAGCATTAACTTTATCCCCTTAATAAAGAAAGCAAGTCTAGACAAGCATAGGCTAACACTTGATGCAGATATCGAGTTGATAAACTACTTTAAACCATGAGATGCATTATATTCTAATCTTAACAAAATAGAAGGTTTCGCCTGAGGAAAGAATCACCTACTCTCGGAAGGGGAGTATGGCGCTTCTTAACCTGCAAGAATTCATGAGACGAACATTTAGGTATGCGTTCTAACTTATAACAAGAAACTAAGGTGATAAGGACACAAAATTGTACTCACAGTAAGTACATGCACAAAGTTGCAGTTACACTAATGAGAACCGAGTAAATATGAAGATAGCATAATACATAAATTATAAGAACTGATATATACATGATAATTCAGTTATGTGCAGAACTCCTAAGATGGTGAGGATCGACCAAAAGAATACCAAACTAACATACTAACTGGTCCAAATTCAAGCTTGAACACTGAAATAGGCACTCAATGAGCCAAAAAGTTTTATGAATTGGAAATCCAGATAAAACAATATACCCAATTAGAGAGAACAAAGAGAAGTTCAACTAAGGTCAAGGTGAAAGATTACAAAACAACCAACTAATTCTTATAGAAGTACTATGTGTTGTTCCTGTAAAGCACATCTATAGGAGAGAATAGAAAACTGATTCCAAAAAGTAGAAAGTCTGATTGACTGGAACTCATATATAAAAAACTTTTTTTGCAACATACATGATGCCGTGATGGCTATTTTAAGGTGACCGAGTACAATACATGATGGAAAGAAATTGAAACTTTCATCACATATCCAAATAACATAACTGAATCAGGATTTTAGACTGTTTTAGTTAATTGCTTAAAAGTAACAAACACATAACAATAAATCTTTTATTTTAACAAACACATAACAATCTCTATATATATATATATACACTACACCAATTTATATAATCAACATCCTCCCCAAAATTTAGGGTCAATTAAAAATATTTCTCCTAAAATTAGTGTTACCTTTAGAGAATAAGAGGGTTGATCGGAGCTTTAGGGCTTCACCATAGGAGAAAGAAGCTTCTCCAGCGAACAAGCTTCAGGGATTCAACCATGGGAGAAGAGAAGAACACGCGAAGAGAGAATCAGAGAGGTGCTCGGAGCTATAGGGCTTTACCACGGGAGAAAGAAGCGGAAGAAAGAAATCAGAGAAGAAATTACGTCCTCGGAGCTTTAGGGCTTAGGGCTTCACCAGCGGAGAAGAGACGTGCTCGGAGCTTTAGGGCTTAGGGCTTCACCAGCGGAAGAAAGAAATCAGAGAAGAACACTTTCCATCACGCGCGCGGAGAAGAAATTAGGGCACTCGAAAAAAAAGGGGGGGAGGAATGAAAGTGTTTTCCCCCCATAACACTTTCAATCACGTGCCAGGCACATGAAA
Source organism: Iris pallida (assembly GCA_029216955.1). Lineage (NCBI taxonomy): Eukaryota > Viridiplantae > Streptophyta > Magnoliopsida > Asparagales > Iridaceae > Iris > Iris pallida. The sequence continues at coordinate 7,493,391 of JANAVB010034616.1, read as the reverse complement.
TTTTTTTATAATTGTTTTTTATGTTTACTAACAGTTATAAAGTGTTGTAATATTAATGTCATTTGTCCTTTAATTAAGTTTAAGTTTTTACTATTTATACTAACAGTTTTTTGTGTTCCTAACAGTTTTCAACCGTTAGTAATCAGTAACGGAAAAAAACCGTTGGTAATCCAAAAAAACTTATGTTGGCAAACCACTCTTTTGGTGTAGTGTTCTCCTGTGTTTTAACATTTGAATGGCCATTCTTCGTGTCATTTAACACGGGGAATGGCCATTCTCTGTGTAATTTAGCACGAAGAATGGTCATTCTCCTACGTTTTAACACTGGGAATGGCTATTCTTCGTGCAAATTAACACGGAGAATGCCATTCTCCGTGTAAATTAACACGGAGAATGCCATTCTCCGTATTCTAACGCGGAGAATGGTCATTCTCCTGCGTTTTAATACTGAAATATCATTCTCCGTGCTAAATTACACGGAGAATGGCCATTCTTCGTGTAAATTAAGACAAAAAATGGCCATCTCCGTGTAATCTAGCACGGAGAATGGCCATTCTCCGTGTAAATTAAGACGGAGAATGTCATTCTCGCACTACTAAAATAACCCAGATTAGCGACGTCAGGAGACGTCGCTAATTACGTCGCAGTACGTCGCTAACACTGATTTGCGACGTATTTAGCGACGAAAAACCTACGTCGCTTATAGGCAAGTCGCAGATGGTAATTTCGTCGCCGAACGTCGCTATTTGCGACGTGGCATCCATTGTCGCTAGACGTCGCCAAATGAGCGACAGAGAGCGACGTATAAGTACGTCGCCAACATTGCGACGTAATGCGACCACTAGCGACGCTTCAAAAGTTTGTAAATGATGATGAGGCATGGCATCCACGTGGCCACGTGGGCATCGTAGCGACGTATATTAGCGACGTCACATCGATAGTTAGCGACGTATAGCGACGTCTGTCTGACGTTGCAGTACATCGCAGAACGTCGCTATACGTCGCTGATATAAAAAAAATTTAAAAAAATATAATTGATATTTTTGTTATGCTGTGTGTCTGTGTTTACAGTGTGTGTGAAGTGCAGTGTTCGAACCATCGACAGTTTCGCTTACTGTTGTATGTTTTATCTTGGATAGAAAGAGCAACAGTTCAGGGTGCACTTCTCAGAGCTTCCTCTTCACGTCCTTCACCTTCTCGGGAACCTTTACGACGTCCGAGAAAGTGAAGGACGTGAAAATGAAGCTCTCAGAAGTGCACCCTGAACTGTTGCTATTTCTATCCAAGATAAAACATACAACAGTAATCGAAACTGTCGATGGTTCCGAATACTGTATTTCACATTCACTGTAAACACAGACACACATCATAACAAAAATACACAATATATTTTTTTAAAATTTCGGCAGCATCTCCTTTGTATATCAGATCATCGCTTATAACCCAGCGTAGGTATATTTGTCATCCCGTAGCAGATATCACAGTAAATATCACAATAAAAATAGGAGGCAGTACAAAGTAAATATCAAAGACACACATCCTCACAAACATCCAATAGAGTCAAATAAAAATGGAAGATGATAAAAAGTCTCCCACCAAGTGTATAAACAACAGTGTATGAATAAACAATTTGCCCATAGGGCCAATACATACAAGTCATAAAAAAACCAATAAAATCACTGCGGACCCCTGCCGCGCAACTGGGATAGAATGTAGTCATACTGCTCCTGGGTGAGCTGTACCATAGGGGCAGTAGGAGGCAGTACAATGTATGGAGTCGGCGTCGGAGGCAGTGCATTATCTGGAGTCGGCGCCGTCGATGGATCCGGAGGACGTACCTGCTCCAGCTCTCGCAGTCGCTCACCATGCGCAGCAAGGGCACTCACCACCTTCTCAGTATACTGAGCGACTGAGAGAGAAAGGCTCCTCTGCGATCCGTCCAGCTCGAGCTGTCTACGCTCCGTGCGCTACGTAGACTCGGTGAGCGTCTGCAAGTTGGCAGCTGCAGCCTGATGCAGACTCATCAGCTCCTGTATACTGCGCTCGACCGCATCAAATCGTCCGGTGACGATCGGAGGGTCGGATCGTCGCTCGACCGCATCAGAAATCTGCTGCTGCAACTCGCAACACAGCTCCTCGATCTGACGACGAACATCCTCAGCTCGTGACGACGCCTGCGTAGCCGGAGACTGCACACTGACAGAGGGGGCCCGGGATGACTCCGAAGCCAAATACGCGTCGTAGGATCCCGTACCGTAGTACGTACCCTTCTGAAGACCGCCAACGGCGGTCATCCAGAGCTCGTCCGGCGATGGCTCTACAGGCGGCTGGGAGGAAGTACCAGCCCCTCCCTCTGCTTGCGCACTAGCAGCAGCAGCAGCATCAGCCGCCTCCTTCTGTAGCCGAACAAACTCGGCCTAGAACATGTTTGCTAACGTGTAAGTGTTTACTAAAGTCTATATTGATATCTATTTTTCTGTTTTCTAAATTATAGTCAGTTAATATTAGTTGAATATAACTTACATATGCCTGCGTCGCCCTCTCGTCAATGAAGTCCCCAGCCCTCCGAAGGGTGACCAGGAAGATGGTCACCATGTTCGGGTCCTCACCCTTCTTTACCTGTTAAAATATATTATCTATTATTAGTATTAAACATTATATCGAACTATATATAAATTAATGTCCGTCATAGGAAACGTACCAGACGACGAAAATGCTCCGTCATCGGAATGGAGCCGCCACACCACTTACCGGCGCTCGACCGCGCCACCTTGGCCTTTTCAGACCGCTCCTGGTACTGGTGCTCGCTGAATCTAGCCTTCATCGCAGTCCACTGCTCTGGCGTAATCCAACCCTGGATCGGACGTCCGGCGCGATCACGACGCTTCTGGTCGTCGATCGCATCACGGATGAGCTTGGCTATGACGGCAGGAAATTGGCCCTCGATCCTCGCCGCCCGGTGTGGTGGATAGAAATAGGTCCTCTACAAGAAGTAAAATACAAAAGTTGTATAATATACACAAATGATTATTAAAATTTAAAAATAAATAAATTTTTTATCTTGAAGTGGGCGAACCAAAAGGCCTTCCTATCTGCGGGAGCATCTGAGTAGTTGAGCCAAGGCCCACCATAGTTCTGCCTCACAAATGTCCCCTGCTGTCTCTGTACTGCAGAAGGCCGATATCTATACAATAATAATTTTTCATGAATATATATGTACATATAATCATTTGAGAAATATATAATAATTAATTAACTTACTTCATAGGCCCGTCCGTCCAAATCTCCATACGCGTCTCGCCCGGGGGAGCGCATGGAGGGTCGCTCTCACCTCCTGCCTGGGCAGGATCAGTCTGATCGCCGTCCTCCATATGATCGGTGTGGGCTCCCTCCATAGAGCCATCGACAGTAGGAATGCTGGACGGGGGATCAGGGATGCTGGACGCGGGATCAGGAAGGCTGGACGACGAGGGAGGAGTCGCCAACCTGCTAGAACTGCCCTGTCCCAGTAATGGACCGGGAACAGGAAGGCTGGACGACGAGGGAGGAGTCGCCAACCTGCTATAACTAGCCTGTCCCGGTAATGGACCGGGAACAGAATGGTACACTGGCGTACTCGGAGATGAGGATGAGGGTACAGAACTGCCCTCTCCATCCCCAGCCCGAGGCTGACGGGACTGCCTAATATATAATCCTCCGCGTCGTCCGAATGGTCTAGTCATACCTGACAATGAAACATATGACAATAAAACAAAAAAACATATTTATATGATAGACATCACAGATTTTTGAAAAATATCATAGTCAAAAAGTGTCACTGAAGTGTCAATAAAAGTGTCAATAGAGTGTCACTGAAGTGTCACAGATTTATATGATAGAAGTGTCACTAAAGTGTCAAATATGATGATAAAACAAACGTACAGATTTAATTCTCTTCTGAAAATTCATCTAGTTCGTTTAGCTCATCTACTTCTTCTTCTTCTTCTTCTTCTTCTTCTTCTTCTTCTTCCTCCTCTACATCTTCACTTTCATCTGCATCTTCCTCTTCAGATAATTCTACTTCTTCTACACAATTAGATGTGTAATAGGAAACTTCCGTCGTGTCCACTTCTATAATATTTGTTACAAGAGGTAGTTCATCATGTTGATAAGCTATATCGTCAACCTCAAAGGTATTTCTAGCTTTGGTCTTGCATACTGCCCACCAGTCCGACCTTGTTGTTCCCCGTTTAGGATAACTTGTGAAGTACACGAGCTGAGCCTGAGTTGATAGGACAAATGGTTCATAGGCTTGATATCGACGCCGATAGTTTATATCAACAAGACCGTGCTTATCTACTTTCCAACCTTGACCTTCAATCGGATCGAACCAATCACACCTGAATAACACAATCTTAGCAGGCTCTATTCCATAACTATATGTCAGCTCCACAATCTCCCGTAACACGCCATAGAAATCGTTGCCCGCATCAACATCTTTGTAGTTCGAAGATCTGATACACAAACAGCTATTTTTGGTGGAATCGAGATCCATAAAGTTGTCTCTGATCAAGCAAGTTGTTGACTTGAACCTAAATCCATTAACACAGTAGCTTGGCCATATTTTTGCAGCATAAATTGGTCCCTTGACTAGCGTTCTAATAGACTCATTCTCAAGTCTTGCGTATGGACGATCGACCTAAATACCACGAAAGAAGCAATTAAGCTCATTCTCAATCAAGTGCATATACAAAAAGGTAATTACAGAGTTCTCAAGTCTTACATATGCACTCAACCATGATGGAAAATAACGCCTCATTTCTTGTTCTAGTTCTTTTTCTGTTATGTGTGGCCTACCCGACCTCACACCATCATTAAATATGCTGAAAATAACATCGTTCAATTAATGTAATAGTATAATAATTAACACTATTAAAATAATATAGACGTATTAATTACTTACCCCTCCAGTTTCTCTACTTCCTCCTCGTCGCAGTTGAGTAATACATACACCTGAGCAGCCCTTAGCTCATCATCGTTCAGATATCTCTTTTTCATCTTACCCGATGGCTTTCCTGGAGCATTGAATACCTTCAGTATTGTATCATTACTTTCATGATCTCCCTCGTCATTTCTGGAAGCTCTCGTTCTATTAGTTACAATATGAGGCTTGAAATACATCGAACAAAAGTTTGTAATCTCCTCGAGAACATAGGCTTCACAAATAGAACCCTCGACCCGTGCCTTATTTGTCACCTTTCTTTTTAGGTGATTCAAATGTCGCTCGAACGGGTACATCTATCGATATTCGATGGGTCCACCAACACGTGCCTCATAGGATAGATGAATCGGCAAATGCTCCATAGAGTCGAAGAATCCAGGAGGAAACACCCTCTCTAGCTTGCATAGTGTTACCGCAATGTCCTTCTCTTGCTTTTCTAGACGATCAACGAGCAATTTCTTAGAACAAAGATCCCTGAAGAATATGCTAAGCTCCGTCAATGGATCCCAAACGAGTAATTTCTAGACGATCAACGAGCAATTTCTAGATAATCAACGAGTAATTCATATCCATTTGAAAATAATTCTGCAAAGATGGACACACATTATCCAACAGGCACAAATTCGTATATTATGTCTTATTATGGGACACACATTAGTAGCGAACAGTTACTAATAACAATGATATGCAATCTAGGTCAAACTAGGTTGTACTAAGTCAAACAAGGTCAAGCTAAGTCAAACAAAGTCAAACAAAGTCAAACAAGGTCAAACTAGGTCAAACTAGGTCAAACTAAGTCAAACAAGGTCAAGCTAAGTCAAACAAAGTCAAACAAGGTCAAACTAGGTCAAATAGTCAACCTTGGTCAAACAAGGTCAAATCTAAGTCAAATATCCTATTTCTAGTCATGACCTACCAAGGTACCCTTTACCTTATCGCTATTGGTATCCCAATACTAGCTAGCACACACCATTCAAGGCTATACAAGCCTAACCTATAATTCAAGTACCAATAATGACCAGAGTCAACTCAAGCTATCTCATACACACAAGTAATATCTGGGTGTCATTTGTTTAGACTTAAAAAACACAATCAACTAAAACTAGTACCAAGTAATGAGCAATAGTGAGTTACCAAAGCAAATTGAAACTAAAACTAGTATCTGGGTGTCATTTAAACAACTAAAACTAGTATCTGGGTGTCATTTAACAAACATGAAGACAACAAAGTCAAACAAGGTCAAGCTAAGTCAAACAAAGTCAAACAAGGTCAAACTAGGTCAAGGGTTGACCTATAGTTGACTTTGTCAACTCTTAGTCCAATCTAGGTCAGATGTTTACTCTACTTTGACTTTCAGTAAAAATAGTCAACCTTGGGGGTGACTACTATTTCATATAATTTTAAAGTATCGGCCGACATATTGTATATTGAAATGTTGACTCCTTGAAACTATATTGAGAGTTCAAGAGGAAAAAAGAACCCATTGAGCATCAAAACTGAAACAGGTCTAGAGCTGAAGATAGCAATTTTAGGAAAACATACAAAGTAGTAAACGTATATCACATTACGGTATATGATATATCATATTATGATCTAGAATATTATGCCACCATATTGAGGGTCCAACATGCCCAGATTTCAGTCCAGAATCAACTCAAATATCAACATGCCCATATTTTAGTCCATGTGTAGAATTAATAATTCAAAACCAACATAATAAACAAAGCACGAAAATGCATAATGTTTGTCATCACAAGAAGAGAGAGTGCTACTAAAGATGTTACATAAGCAGTAAATATCCTTGGCTGTAAGAATTGAGGCAGTTCTTTATTCCATATAAATCAATAAGAGGATATAAGAGCAAAAATGTCCCTCACTTGTCTTTCAAACAAGTCAAGTAGCATTGATGAAGAAAGCTAATAACAGGTGGAGTTTCAACCAGAATTGAAGTACCAAAGCTTATTACATCAATACAATATACACAGTAGCTTCGCCTTGTGCAAAATTCACATGTGAGTACACCTAATTAAACATGTTAAAATGGAAAATAAATGGTTGGTAAAGGATCTAGGCTATGTGTACGTGTCCAACATAGTGTCTCGTGTCCACCACAACATGACACAGTGTGTCCAGTATGTGTGTGTGTGTGTCCATCTGTGTGTGTGTGTCCGTGTGTCCGTGTGTGTGTGTGTGTGTCTCTGTGTGTGTGTGCGTGTGTGTCCGTGTGTGTGTGTGTGTGTGTGTGTGTGTCTCTGTGTGTGTGTGCGTGTGTGTCTGTGTGTGTGTGTGTGTCCGTGGGAGAGGAGGAGGAGGAGGAGGAGGAGGAGGAGGAGGTTAGGGTTTACCTGAGCTCGAGGAGGAGGAGGTCGACGGGGGGGTACGGGTCGCCGGAGAGGGAGGGAGTCGCCGGGGGGGGGGGGGGGGGGGGGGAGGGAGTCGCCGGGGGGGGGTGAAGCGGTCGCCGAAGGAATCGCCGGAAGGGGGGAAGGAAAAATTGGAAATTTCGAGTGAGTGAAAAAAACGAAACGCTGTGCCCTAAGTAAAAATATTAGCGACGTCACATGAGGACGTCGCTAAACGTCGTAAACTGGCGACATATTTTAATAATCCAGCGACGTAACGTCGCTCTTCAGCGACGTAATTTTATATCTGTCGCTGAACGTCGCTGAATAGCGACGTTTTTTGATATTTATATAAAGGAGTCACTGAATTCTATATATAGCGACGTAATTTAACGCCGTCGCTAACTTACGTCGCTAATAGATCATATTTTAGTAGTGTCGTGTTACTAACACAGAGAATGGTCATTCTCCGTGTAAATTAAGACGGAGAATGTCATTCTTCGTGTTACTAACACGGAGAATGGCCACCCTCATGCGAAATTAACATTTTTCGTGTTCTAATACGGAGAATAGCTATTCTCCTGTATTTTATGGCCAGTTGAAACTTTGGAGGGCCATAACTTTTGACTGGGAGGTCGAAACGAGGTCCGGTTTGTCGCAAAATGAGCGTGTCTTCGAGGAGCCTGAGGAAAACTATTTTATTGTTTATCGACCTTTCGAAATTTTAGAATCGCAAAAAAATGATGTTTGGACTTCCGTTTTAGCACTTTTGCCGTTTGTCTCGGTCTTTCCGAAATTTTTCGACGAATTTTTAAAAAATTTTGAGGAGAAAACCTAGATTCGAAAGTGAGCAGCGTATGGAAGAAGATGAAGTATCGAAACGTTTTTTAAGAGTAGTTTCGTGGGTGTTTTCAATAAATTAGAAGAAAGGACAAAAAGGTCTTTCAGAACCCTCTTTATATATTTTTTCCTAATTCTGGACACGCGATAAAATATTATTGCGCGGTGGATTTTTCATAAATTTTTTTTATTTTTTTGGGCATTTCATATCTAAACACTAATATTGAATATTTTGGAGACTCAAATTCTCTTTTCAACATTGTGTAAGGTCCTATTACTGATTATTCCGAAAAGATAATCACTGTAGACTTGCTCTCATCTAATATGATTAATAGAATGGTCAGTCAATAATAGAGTAGTGGCTAAATTTGTCAGTTATTCCATCGATGTGGCTACGATTCCATAACAATTTGTGTGTTCTCAATCGCATGAACCCTCGTTGGCCACGTTTACAACATCAATTCTGCATTCATGATTGATGTAGCAGTGATTGGGGTTATGTCATGTCTCTCTTTCCGGTAACAGAGGCAATACATATAAAAGAGTTTGGCCCTTCTTTCCTTAGTCAATCAAAAAAATTTCAAAACAAAAAAATATACATAATCAACGCTTTGAGATTCTACAGTAGATTATATTATATTCTGCCTCTTCGGTGACAAAATTCTAGACTATACCAAGTTGTAGACTTGCTCTGTAATGAATATAAACTTGTCTAATCTCATTTGTAATACTTGGACTTAGATTAATTAGAATATTCGTAGACCACAAAATTAAAAAATAATAGTAATTTGTATGGGGTCTATTGACATGATCACAGATGCCACGCCACACTAGTTTGTATGTGTCCCATAGACCATTTCAATCATGCATTTTCGTCCGTTCAAGTGTGTTAAGGTCTAGTCTGTCCCCTGTACCATTAATTTTTTCTGGACTAATTAGTGTTTAGATTCTAAATTTTCTATCAAGTTTGAGTTAAAGTTTTGATATGTTCAATTAAAAAATTTGGACGTAATTTTTTGTACTTTTGGTTATCTTCTTCTCATTACTCTCTCATTTTTGACATGTGTTGGTTGTTCCTCTTGTACTCATGGTCAGTATAAAATACAAAAAATAAAAATAATAAGTTACGATCTAAAATTTTCAATTGGACATGTTAGAATTTAAACTCTAAACTGATATAAAATCCAAAATATTGCTAATTATCCTCTCTCTCTCTCTTTTTCTGGATGGTCTATGTAATCCTTTTAATGGTGAACTATATACTATATATTGAATATTATATAACATTAGGTACATTGAATCGAATATGATTCAGATAAAAAAAAGGTCATGTAATACGTACTAAATTAATCACAATACACTTACACTCGACACTTCTGAGAAATAGCATGTATTGTACTCTCATGCTAAAAGTTCTTGGTTCGCTTTTATATAATTGGGAATGTATGTTGAGTTTCAAAGGCAATGATTAACTAAGTTGCTAATTAAGCATTTCTTTATATCATATATAAAAAAGCACTTTTTATATTGAATATACTCGTGCAATATTCAAAGTACGTCTGTCTTTAGGTTAGTGTCCTAAACTATAGAACACTAATAATTGGTGCCATCACGAAGTTGGCGATCATCAAATATACATAGTCATCCTTACACTTCTTAAAAGAATGCAAAGGTCTCCTTTGAATGTGGATTAGTGCTTTACTTACATTTTCAATTATTTCTATGGATACACTGGATCTCTTCTGTTGTACCAACCTTTCAATCAAAGATTATGTTCCTAATGCACAAACACCTTGTCACAAAAAAACAGAAAACTAAAAGTCGACCACTAGCCTCCTTTACAAGTGAGGCATTGTTAATTTGTGGTATCATTCTCTGATATATAAATCATTCCAACATCTATACGTTAGAGAAGACTGATGTCTATCATCATATTTATATTAGACAAATGATGTTTATGATTAAAAATATCTAAACATGTCCAATGATCATAATTAAAACTTAGGGCTTCAGTTTCTTCATTGCGACAAGGAACAGTCAGAATTAATTTATTTTATTTGAAATTTTATTTATTATTTGTTGGTTTAAAGAATGTTAAAAGACACATCATAATCAGAAATTTGCGTACGTAATAAAGAGTTATACAAATATTATGCATGTATAAGAAACTTTCAGAAATTAATACAAAAAGTTATATATGTCAATAGTAATGATGGTATGAGTACATGCATCTATATTGTCATTATCAATGATGGTATAGATGTCGGATTGCATGATGATTTTTTTTAATACATATGTATTTAATTAGACCGCCAATAGTATTGATAGTCTAAGGACGAGACCGACATAGTCTTGATGATTTTTTAAATGCATGGAGAAATTTTTTTTGCCAAGTAATTATACCATGTATCGATGAAGAAATCACACCACAAATGGTATATGTGTATATGCATACATGATAATATTAAAAATATATGTCATGAGTGATTAGGTTAATCACACACACAAAAGTTGATATGATCAACACATTTCAAACTCTCAGTGGCTGCTTTGAATTGGCTATCACTTTTTTATTCAATATAGAATTATGTTTCTTCTATACCACTTATATTATTGGCAGTCTTGGAGATCCACATTAAAAAAAATTATCAGAACCATTGCTACTAATCACTACTAGTATAAGTCATATTAGAGACGCAATTAGCGACGTTTTATTAAAACGTCGCTAACGTTTAAGGAATTAGCGACGTATTCTATAAACGTCGCAATACGTCACTATTATCGACGATCGGCGACGTTTTGCGACTTTTTTGTGTATAAGAAAACATACGTCACGGATAAGTCGACGAACGTCACTAATATCACTAATATTAGCGACGTTTACCGACGTAACTACTATAACGTTGCTAATTTCACTAATATTGGCGACGTTTACCGACGTATAGGTGTGACGTCGCTAAATTGAAAATATAGGGCTTTCAGTTTTCATTCTCCCCTCCCCCCAAATTATTTTTCGATCGAAATTTTTCCAAACGACCCCCTCCCCCCTCGGCCTCCGACGACCCCCTCCCTCCTCGGCGACCATGTCCCCTCGGCCCCCGACCCTCCGCGACCCCGCTCGGCGACCCTGCTCCCACCGGCGACCCCGCTCACCTTCATCTCCAGCTCCCCACCGGCGACCCCCTGCCCCCTCGACGACCCGCTCCTCCGGCCCCGACAAGGTAAACCCTAACATAAATGTTAGTCCTGATCATGACTGATACGATTCTTACATTATTTCTGTATTGGTGATATTAAACATATATATGTATATGTATGTATTTATATAAATAGGCTATATAATTGAATGTTGTATGTTGTTTGGGAGTTTGGGTGAGTTCTGAGTTAGGGTTTGCTTTTGAGTTTGATTTCCAGGTTGAGTTTGTGAGTCTCTGAGTTAGCTTGGGTTGTAGTTCAGTTCAGTTTATGGGTTTACATACCAGTTTGGGATAAGTTTGGGTTTACAGTTTCATATATATAGTATATGTAGGTATTGTTTACTGTCATATGCATATATAGGATGATGTATATATAGGTATTTTCTCATGCGTGTGTTGTCTAAGTGCAGTGAGTTCATATTTCATGTTATGTGTGGATTAGCATATGCATTGATACATATAGATGTTTGCCTTGGTTTAGTTTTCTGAGAAAGGTTCAGTTGAGTTATGTATATAAATAGGCTTGCATATATGAGAGGGTATGTTGGGATATGAGTTATACTATATTTATGAGAGGATATATGTATGTATGTATGTATATATCACTACTAAAATATGCTCTATTAGCGACGTTGTTTAGCGACGGAATAAAATTCCGTCGCTAAATATATAATATAGCGACTCCCTTCTATTGACATCGCAAAACGTCGCAGAATAGCGACGTTCAGCGACACTAGATATATTACGTCGCGGAATAGCGACGTTCAGCGACATATTATTAAAATATGTCGCCTATATTAAAATGGTTGCGACGGTTAGCGACGTCCACTGTTGACGTCGCTAACTTTTTTACTTAGGGCACAGGACTCCTTTTCCCCCCTCACTCCAAAAATCAAAAATTTTGTTTTCGAGCTCTCGGCGCATCCCTCCCCCCCCGGCGACCACTCCCCCCTCCCGTCGAGCTCCTCCTCCTCGAGCTCCTCCTTCCCCAATCCGAGCTACTCCTCCTCTCCGGTAAACCCTAACCTAACTCATCCTCCTCCTCCTTCTTTCCCCCCCCCCACACACACAGAGACACACACACACACGGACACACGGACACACACACAAACACACACGGACACATGGACACACACATTAGGTTGATCCGACTTCCACACGCAAATTTTTTGACGTCCATACCTCCTTATGAAAATCTCATAACTTCCAAATTAGGTCTGATATGCCTTCCGCCTGTGAATTTTTTGACACTTATTTCTCTTTATGGAGACATTCTAACCCCACCTTGAGAACTACGATATTGGACTGTGTCTATATACCTTAAAAGAAAATTCTCATATAAAATCTGAGCCAATCCCAATTATCTATACATTATGATCCCACATCCTACCCGATATGAGACTAAATTACCAACTCCAATGTAACACCCTTTTGAGGACTAAACATGAAATGAGATACAATTCAACACCGGATCCTGACTTTTGTTTGAACTTTACATGCAATCAAAATTAACATGTTTGCTTCTTGACTAATTATATTGGTAAACATACAAAATCTCTAGTTAGCATATATGTAGTTGTGTACTATGTCATATATTCTACAAAGATTGTAAGCTTATATAACTAGTTCAACTCATATTAACCGACTTGTTGGGACGATTTGATTCATGTCATGGCACGAGCACGGGCCAGGACAATCACCTCTCGTGGGCCAGGATAGTCATCTCTCGTGGGCGGTCAAAATATTATTTCTGTTAAAACATTGATGGCAGGGTCCTTAATCATTTCCGTTAAAATGTGCTTAGCTCAGTCTCAAACTAGTGTCTTTTCTTCCAGACTCCTACGTGTGAGATTGTACAAATTTATGTATACTTCAACTGGAATTGTTTCTTCACATTGGTAGTGGCTACTAGTTTTGGAATATCTAGGTTAACAAAAAAGTGGATTAGGTATGCAAACCTCAAAATTCTAAGTTAACCAAAAGGGAATTGAGTAATCCTTGACAGAATGTTAAATTAGTATTAGGTCTACAAACTTTCAAAGTTTCTAATTGATGAGTAAGGTCTCCAAGAATTAGATCTAGCCCAAAAAAAGAAGTCATAAATTAGAATATGTGATGTTTAGGAATTTAGAGACGTGTATAGCAGAATTCAACGGATGTCGACATCTTAACCTGCAAAGTAACAAACCACAAATCATGCTACGAGAACCAATACAAACCAAACACACAACACTACGTCAAAAATATTAATTTTTGACCCTTTATGTCCGCTAATATTGACGGACCAGGACAGTAGTTATATTTTATACAGACTAAAACAGTCGTTTTTATTAAAAACTACCTAAATGTTATGAAAGAGGATTTGATGGGGCTTTTCCCAAAAAAAATTCCCGCTGAGACTTTGGAGCCTAAAGTAATACATTTTCATCTCCCACTTATTCTTTTCCTTTTCCCCTTTTGTTGAGATGAAGCAGCCGACCCTAGCTAATTCTCTTCTAAGCTATGCTACAATAAAGAAGCCCTAAGCTATGCTGCGATGAAGAAGCCCTAGGTAAGTTCATCAACAAAAATTTTCTTCTAGCAAATTTTATCTCTTTCCTCAACGATGAAGAAGCCCTAAGCTATGCTGCGATAAAGAAGCCCTAAGCAGAGAAGCCCTAGGTTAGTTGTTCTGTTTCTATCCATACTCTAGGATCTATTTTTTTGAGACATCATGGAATATACCAATCTATAAGTTCAATTTCAGGGGAACAGAAAAACTACAGTTTCTCCAGTCATTAGGAGTCGATCATGTAGTTGACTTGAGCAACGAGAATATTTTAGAGAGCGTGAAGCAGTTTCTGAAGGCAAAAGGGCTCAAAGGAGTCGATGTTCTATATGATCCAGTTGGGGGGAAAGTCATGAAGGATAGCATGAAGTTACTAAACTGGGGAGCAATTATACTAGTCATTGGATTTGCAAGTGGTGAAGTACCAGTCATCCCTGCAAATATTGCTCTTGTTAAGGTAATCCCATTGAACAGGCGTACACTGAATGATAATATGTTTAATGGGACCTATTTTGACCTCTTTGCTGCTTTCCTTGTATAAGATATGATTATATTGTCTTAGATATCTGACATAAAATTGAGATATAATGCCTTGTTGTTGCTTTATTGTATTGTTGTAGCTGCTTCTGATGAAGTTATGATTTAGGAATCTATATTTGTCATTATAACTTGTTAAAATTGTTGAAGATCTTAGTTGGTACTGTCATTGTGGATAGTAGTAAGCTAATAATAACATTGTTCGTATTGCTATCCGTAAACAAGTTTGTTGGTCCCCCATGTTAAGGGAGATTTTGGATGAGGAATGGATAATTAGATCCTGGTGGAGGATAGACGGACGCTGTCCATTATATAAATAAAACCAAAGTATCATGTTCCTTTGTTTCATAATAACATCAAATCTCCAATGCTCCAAGATGTGTGTTAGATAATGATGATGATGATGATTCAGCTGCTGCTCAAAGTTATAAAGCACGCAGCTAGTAGTCAATTCTTCTTTTTGTTTATTGATCATACTCTGCAAGTTGTATCTCTTGTCCAATATCAGTGTAGAATGGCGGATAGAATTCAAGTAACCTTCTGCTTCATGATGTGGTAGTACTCGGTACTCGTCTTGTAAACTTATTTTTAGAATCTCGGAATTTTTTTTAATTATGTCCTGTCTTAATTGGTGCTATTCTATTTAGAATTGGACGGTTCACGGACTCTACTGGGGTAGCTACAAAATACATCGGCCTAAGGTTCTCGAAGATTCACTCAAGGAGCTGCTCTCTTGGCTAGCTAAGGGATTAATAAAAATCCAAATATCTCATGCATACAGCTTATACGAGGTTAGTTCCTCTTTACAACCTTACTATCAAATTTATTGGCAAATTTCCTTTAAATGTTTAGATTTCAGCATCACCATTATTCTTCCCCTCCAAGTAAATTAGTTTATTTTAATATCCATTTATGTCATCGACTTGCCTTTTGGAAAGCTGTATCTAAGCTAGAGCTGCTCATGCTTCTGTAAGAATGTACTTGTGATCAATACAATGTTAAAGAACTACTCTTGGAAATAAAATACAATAATATAATGTAAGACACAGTACCCGTAGCTGAATAAGTAGACAAATTTGAAAGGACAAATACCATATTATCCTTATAACACTGTCACAAAAATATTCAGTAAACTTCGGAGGAAGAAAAAGAAGAACGGCGAACAAGGTCTATGAGATGGCTTCTCAAAACTTGAGACCAGGATGACTCTGGTGTCATGTTAAATTATAGGGTTTACAAGTAAGGAGTAAAAGAATGGGAGAAAAAAATAATTCTGTTATGTTTCTTAAGAGAGTACTTCTGCAAGATGAGTTCGTTTAACCTATGGTTCTACCAACTTTCCTGAGCTCATCTCACCAGTTAGACTTGTTTTGGCATGCCGAAAGATCTTAGCTACGACATCAGATGACTAATCTGTCTAGTCGAAAGTAGTCAACTGGTCCTTGTCAACCATGATTAAAATCACATACAAGCAACTAGCTTATTATTGCTATCAATTGATTTGGGGGTCTTATAGAAACAGAAGAGGAACCAATCGGAGTTAGTTCAGGTAGGTCCACCGGTACCCTATGTTCATTCCTGTTAGTTATTCGGTGCACGCTGACAAGTGGAAAGTCTGTATAGGTGTTGTTTTAACATAGCCATGCTTTCACTGTGTGGGTCTTGGACTTCTTTTTCTTAAAGAACCTGCTACTCCCCCACAGGTAGAATTGGTTGTCTGTGATTTGTTTCAAATATCGCATTGTTGGACACTTGGACTTATGCAGCATAAGATACTGGTATCAAACTGCTATCTGCATCAATTTACTTGTCCTAATAAGTCTACAGTTAGAGAACCTCTCAGATTTTGTAGTTCAGTTCATTTGGTCAAACCATCCAACAAAGTCATCAAACTTGAGATGTGTTTGCTGATATGCTGACATGATAGAGTTCAATGTTTCTAGAGTATTTTTTTTTCTTTTTCTTGTAGTGTATTTGATATAAAGACTGAATGAAATAGTCCATACCTTAATTTAATTCTGAACGCTAATTTTATATCACAAAATTGTTGGAGCTTTGGAAGCTTAGTTGAAATCGGTAGGTCCAGAGTTCGAATTATCTAACTACTCAACCTTGAAGCAATTATTTTACATCGACAACATTTATACACTACAACACCCCACCACACACACATATATGCGCGCACACACACACAACTCACATGACCAATATGGGCTCTCTTATGAACTTTATTACAGTATCAGTATCTCACCCTTCCTTTGAGTATCGGTTGTATCGACTATTTAGTATTGTATCGGAAAGCAAACAATTATTAAAATTTAGAAAAATACTTTATATATTTAGGCATAATTTTAAGGATGCCTTATGGCTAGTTATAATGTTTCTTTGGGTGAAGAGAAACATGTTCCTTTGGGTGATCATAATGTTTCTTTTTTCAGTGTAACAATTTATCATTGCGCTCATATTTTTATTTATTGAATAGAGTTCACTATGTTACATGTATTATGGAGACCAAATGATTCAACAAGGACATGACAGTATCCGATGCTTTCTCTCTTATATTTTTATTTATTGAATAGAGTTCACCATGCACAACATGTTACATGTATTATGGAGACCAAATGATTCAACAAGGACATAACAAGTTCAGTCCTCATATGGACTGATACACTCCACCCTTCCTGTCCCAATGAGACCCACATCCACATACACATATCTCCATATGCACAACATGCCCTTGTCCATATATATATATATATATATATATATATATATATATATATATATATATATATATATATATATATATATATATGGAAAATTCTACAATACATCCGCTGGAAATGGATGTATCGATACATCCGAAATCTGGACCGTTGGATTTTAATCCAACGGTTCAGGTTTAATTCAGATAAAATAATAGAGGAGACATCATTTAATGCTGATTTAGACTTCTGACCTATTGGTAACTTACTTTAGCAGGTCATTCTTCACTTTAATTTTTTCAATGAACACCCTAAATTAACTCATATTTACTCTCTCAAAAGTCCATCCAATTTAATCTGAACCTTTTTTTTTGGGTTACAGGCCATGGTAGTCGTGGTGGTGCTGGTGGTGGTGGAAAGAGAAACGGAGATGAAGAAGGAAATAAGAAACGGTTTGGATCGCGTCGAACGTCGTCGAGCACCCCTAGAACAACGAGGAGTACCAGCTGCGCCGAGAAGAATCGGTCCGCTTCGCGTCGGACGTCGTCGAGGCCTCCTCGAACAAGGAGAAGTACCAGCGGTGCCGCTCTAATTTTACTGCCCATGCCATTGTCTGAAATTTTATTTTTCATTAGGAGTACCAGCTGCGCCGAGAAGAATCGGTCCGCTTCGCGTCGGACGTCGTCGAGGCCTCCTCGAACAAGGAGAAGTACCAGCGGTGCCGCTCTAATTTTACTGCCCATGCCATTGTCTGAAATTTTATTTTTCATTTAACAATTTAATATTTTGTTAATAAAGCTACATGTCATGGTGGTGGTGGTGAACTGAGGAAACCTGCTTCTGAGGTCGGGCGGATTATTTTTTAACTTTTCTAAAGATAATATTTTCGAGGAGAATATTTTTTTGGACAAAAAATGGCCATTCTCTTTGCTTTTAACACGGAGAATGGTACATTTAGGACGGAGAATGGTACATTTAGGACGGAAAATACGGCGAATGGCCATTCTCTTTGCTTTTAATATGGCGAATGGACGATGAATACGACGAATGGACGGAGAATGGTCATTCTCTTTGCTTTTAATATGGCGAATGGACGGTGAATACGGCCAATGGACGGAGAATGGCCATTCTCTTTGCTTTTAATACGGCGAATGGACGGAGAATGGTACATTTAGGACGGAGAATGGACGGAGAATACGGCGAATGGCCATTCTCTTTGCTTTTAATACGGCGAATGGACGGTGAATACGGCGAATGGACGGAGAATGGCCATTCACTTTGTTTTTAACACGGAGAATGGCCATTCTCTTTGCTTTTAATCGGCGAATGGACGGAGAATGGTACATTTAGGACGGAGAATGGTACATTAAGGAAGCCGACAAAAGCTCGTTCTCTCAAATCTCTTCTTTGTGTAAATTAAATCCAAGGAGGACACAATCCCTAATTTTAGTTATTGCTTAGCAGAGTCTGCTTAGTTGTTGTAAAATTGTAGTGTTGCTTCTGTGGCACTTTCATCTTTAATCTCATGTTTTCTATGAATATGTGTTCTGTTTGATTTTGATTTAGTAATCTTTCCGTATTTAGTTTTTTTATTTCATCTAACAATTTAATATTTTTGTTATAAATCTACAGGGCATGGTGGTGCTGGAAGGAGAAACGGAGATGAAGAAGAAAAGAAGAAGTTCCGGTTCGCGGTGGACTTCGTCGAGTTCCTCAATCAAGCGGAATTAAACCTCTTATAGAGTTCCTTAATTGGAGTTGATCACGATAACCTTTTGTAATTTTCAAACGGATAGTAGAATCTTCCTCGAGCCCTCCTCAATCAAACGGCTAGTAGAATCTTCCTCGAGCTCTCCTTAATCAAACGACTAGTAGATTGTTTGCTAGTCTCAAAATTTATTTGTCTTTCCATCTTCCTCACTTTTTGTACTTCTCTCTTGCTATATATATAATAGTTTTCTTGTTTCATAGTACTATTATTCATTCTGAAATACATAGAATAGTTTTCTGAAATACAATAGTTTTCTTGTTCTCAAGATGTCTACTCGTGTGGGGGGAAATGTAGAAGACGTAGAAGATTGGATGCCAAATCCAAATGAAACCTTCATTCCGCGTTTGTTGCGCAAGATTGAACAACATCTGTCGACGATTTCAGCTGATGTTGCAAAGATAAAAATTGAACAAATGAAGTTATCTCGGCGTTTGGATAAGATTGAAGAATCTCAAGCTTTGAAGGAGGCATCTTTATCTAGAGCATTTAATAATGTGAAGGTGGTTTCCGTTGAATCTTCTTTCGAAGAGGAGGACGTGGAGCTGCAGTCTCGTAGTAATGCATTGGACCGATATCTCGCATTGGACGCTATAGAAGAAGAAGAAACTGACTTTAGCAGTCCTTCAAAAAGAATGCGTCAAAATTTACAGTCGGTCACACCATCCAAAAATTTAATAAGGGGTTCAACCTCGAAGCCTAGCAATTGTACTAGTGTTTCTTCGAGATATTACGACTATATTTTTGCAGATGATAGACCTGACGAGTAAGTAATATGAGTTTTGATTTAATTCCAACAGTTTTTTTTTCCTAATTTATTCATTTCTTTTCTTAGAGAAATAATATCATCTTACAACAAAACCTATGTGTCTCGGTGGGAGATGAAGACCGTAGCTCCTTTAACTAAAATTACCAATGGGGTATGTATAAATAGTATATTTCTTCTTAGATGCCATCTATGTTTACTTCGATTCCATCGCTGACATTTTTAATAATTTATTCAGATTGTAGGTATTGTATCTGTTCTTCTCACCGTGGAGGAACGGAGAAGAACCTCCAATAAAGCTAATGTATGGTTTTTACCAATAAGGATGTCGGTGAGTGAGCATTTTATTCTTCAATGCATATGCATTAACAATTTTATCGTTTGTTTGTCCTTCGTAATGTATTAATTGATGTGTATGTAGAAAGCCACGTTACCTCTATCCGTCAAAAAGCCTTATGAATTATGGAAGAAGTTTAAATATTTTCAGGATTACATGGGATCTTTAAGCACTTGTAAAGAGGTATTAATATATTTATGTTTAAATATTAATCCTAATTTTCTGAAAATTTACTAATTTGTTTTACCTAATTATCCTGATTCAGATATACATACCCATTCATTTGGGCGAACACTATACTCTTGCAAGAGTTGTGTTTAAAAACAGGACTGTTGAAATTTGGGACTCACTTGCATCTAAAGATGATACGATTCAAAGCAGAACAGTTATAAAAGAAATAGTAAGCTCATATTTATCAATTTTTATGAATTGGGTACAAGAATACGCATTATACCAATACATATTGTTTTCTGGTAATTGTAGCTTTCAAATTTGGATATCTTTCTCGAAGAAGAGATTTTGAAGCTGAGAGATGCTAGGTTCAGCTTTTCTACTTTTGCAATAAAACGTCCTTCTTATGTTCCCCGCCAAGGCAATTTAGTTGATTGTGGAATTTTTTTAATTGCATTAATGAAAGACCGATGTAGCCTGGACTACCGTTCTATCGATGTAAGTATGAAAATATGTCGTCAAAAACTTCAACTTTTTAGAGCAATATTTTTAATGTTTGTTTGTTATATGCAGTTTGATGCGGAAAAGGAAAGACGCATAGTTGCTGAATGGATTACAACTTCAGAGCATAATGAAGAGCTAAAAAAGAAGTCTAATCTGGTTGAATATGGAAGACGATGATTTTTTTCTTCTTCTTTTATATTTAATGTATGGAAAGCCCTAATGTATTATGTTCATTTGTTTTGTTGAGTTGTAATGACATTTTTGCCAAACGGCTTCAATTCTTTTTAATTAAGCAGAAAGGAGTATTTTGCCCTTCCATCGAATGACATTTTTGCCCTTCTAATTAATTCAAAACACCCCCGAACCCTTTTATTAAAAAAAGCAAAGGGAAAAAGAAAACCGTTTCGGAGCCTCCTCTTCTTCCATACTCCACTCTGTACTCAAACCTAGATCATTCTCCTCCAAAATCTTCAAACCTTCCTCCCCATTCGCAATATTCACACCATGTCGGCATCAGCGGCAGAATCATCATCGGCAGCATTACCAAATAGAGAAGATGCACCAGTTACAGAAAATCCAAAAGTGACAGACGGAGAACAACGGAAACCCTATTCTAAGAAAGTTGCAAAAAAGAAAAAGGAAAAAGTTGCTAAACAAAAAGAAGTGCAAGAAGAAGTGCAAACAGAAGGTATAACTTTGATTTTATGTTCGCAAATTCTGTATATATTTCAAGGAAAATGACATTCTCCGTCATAAAACGCATTTGAATGTTAAATTCTATTCGCCGTTTAATTTGGAACGGATAATGTCATTCTCCGTCTAACTTGAAACGGAGAATGCCATTCCCAGTGTTAAAACCCATAAGAATGGCCATTCTCCGACCTAATTTTTGGTTTTTTTTTGTTTTGCAGAAAGAAAATCTGTCAGGAATAAGGATTCAAGACTTTTCCGTTCTACCTTCAAGCCAATGCTAAATCTTATGGAGGAGGTCAATCGAGATGCTGGCCGTTTACCTGAGCCAGTTATTGGTTCCTTGAAGAATACCGGTTTCTGGAATTTTGTCGAGATTTTCTACCAAAACAGAGTCCACGTCTCCGAAATGGCCAAGGTAACGGAAGGGCTTGAGAATTTAATTGCAAGTTACACAGAAGAAGAAGATGGCGTCGGATGCTTTGAATTGAGCACCACTGTTAAAATCGTGCCAAGCGTCAAGGATATGGCAGTCATATTCGGTCTACCGCTGAATGAAGAAAGCGTTGATGATGTTTCTTACAGAAGATTGATAAAGGAAAAACAACAGCAGCCCACACCACCAGCATCATTGAGCCTGTGCAGAGATCATTTCACAAGATTGCTGGCTAATACTAAGGGCAAACACTCAGAAGTCACGAATAAGGAAGTGAGAGACAAGTTCTTTGAATTGTTACGACGGCTTCGTGGCGGAGATAACGCTGTTAATCCAGATGATTTGGCCAAGCTAATAATCTTCCACTTGTGCCAAACTGTATTCTTCACAAAGTCTAGCGGTTCAAATTTGTCGTACAGATTCTTGGCCTTGGTAGACAGTGTGGACGTGATCAACAGTATATGCTGGCCAAGGTTAATCCTGGCATATGTAATGGATAGCTTAAAGAGGAGTAGAAGCAAAAACTGAACAGGGGGATTACTCAATGGCTTTCCACAAATTGGAAGGTTGCACAATATACTTTCTCTATTGGTTTGCAGAACATAGTAAATTTGTGGAAAGGAAGTTCGCCCCAATTCCTGATTACCCAAGATTTTTCACATGGAATGGGTACGATATCTCAAACTTCCTCAAGGCCGAATATCACAACAAATGAGATCGAAGATGATATTGGAAGATCTGGTTATACCTGTTGGGGAAGAAGAAGGGTACAAAGAAGAGGAGCCACCTATAGAAGAAGTTGAAAAA
This sequence comes from Iris pallida, assembly GCA_029216955.1. Taxonomy (NCBI): domain Eukaryota; kingdom Viridiplantae; phylum Streptophyta; class Magnoliopsida; order Asparagales; family Iridaceae; genus Iris; species Iris pallida. Next base: position 7,470,762 of record JANAVB010034616.1, on the reverse strand, counting down.
GAGGGAGAGGAAGAACACCAAGAAGCAGGTGGGGATAATTTTGATGAACAACGGATAACACCGCATCATGAAATGGGCGCTGTGATGGACGACTCAGCAAAGGAATTGGAGGATTTGAGAAGACATCATTCTGATATTCTTGCGCAGAATGAAGAACTGAAAGAAAAGTTGAAAGAGATGGAGGCACAAGGAGCGCAGTTACGTGCAGCCAACTTTGAGAATGACATACTCAAAGAAAAGCTGAAAGTGCTCCAGGCAGAAGAAGAGCAACAACGTGCAGTCAACGTTGTGATGGAGGGCTCTGTGCATGAACTGGAGGATTTGAGAAGACATCATTCTGATATTCTTGCGCAGAATGAAGAACTCAAAGAAAAGTTGAAAGAGCTCGAGGCACAAGAATCACAACAACGTACAGTCAACGTTCTGATGGAGGGCTCTGTGCATGAACTGGAGGATTTGAGAAAGCAGAATTCTGTTCTTAAATCAGATCTACATGCACAAGGTAAAATCTTTTCTATTTCAAATTTCTGATTTGTAATCTTCCAGGAGAATGACTATTCTCCGTGTACTATAACACGGAGAATAGTCATTCTCCGTGTTATTTGGAACGGATAATTGCTATTCCCTATCATGTCGATACTGGAAAGGTTATTCTCCGTGTAATTCCAAACGGAGAATTCTATTCTCCGTATTATATTATACGGAGAATGTCATTCTCCGTGTTAGGTTCACATCATACATTTCATTGTTGTTTGTTTTATTTCAGTGCGAACAACCAAACAACTCAGAGAAACAAATGAAAGGCTCGTTGAGGAGAAAAGGGAGCTTCAAAATAAAGTTGAATCATTTAAGATTGAAGCCAATGAAAAGGATTGTAAAATTAAAGATCTCGAAGCCATGGCTAAGGTACTTCAGAATGAGGAGTTACAAGCTGCTGCTGAACCTGCTGCTCCAAGAGAAGTCAGAAGAAGAGGAGGATCGGGGGGAAAGAGGTTAATAAAAAGCAATACAGTTGGAGAGGCTAATAAAAGGCGAAAGGTTAATGATGCTACGAAATCCCGAGAAGACGCCAAAATGGCTGAATTAAAGAAGAACCGCGTCATACTAAGGGAATGCGATGAACTCTTACTTTGGAAACATGCGGATGAAGAGCTGAAGAAACAATACATCGACATCGTAATTCCAAAAAAGAATTCTCCAAAGTATGTATTCTGAACCCTTTTTTATTTCATTTTTTCTAGACTTTTTTCACAATTATGTAATGAGAATCTATCTTTATTAATTTAATCTAAACTAAATTTATGTGCAGTGATATGGTATACAAATTTTATCCGGAAAAGGGTGAAAATGAAGTTTCAGTCCAGCTGTCGGCAGTAGACATGCAAGACATACTCAACTATGACGACATGGAGGCTGGCATACTGGACATAATAATAAGGAAGCTGAAAGAAATTCAAGGCAGTAAAAGGTGTGCCCCGTCTAGTTCGAAGGAGGTGCTATTGATCCAGAAAAAAAAGCCGGCGCTCCAATCCCATAAGTGGTCTGCATTCATGACGGCCCACACATTGGTAAGAATTCAAACAGAAAAATCCATATTCATATGTACACCGAAGAAAAATGACAGAAAAAAATTACTCATGATATTGTGTATTGTTTTTGGGAAACAACAGACCGTCATTCAACGTGTCAATAAAGAAACCGCAAAACCCGGCGCCTATGAAGACATCCAAAAAGTAAAAGACTTCGTCATGGGTTTGGAGGACGACATAGAGTTGTTATTCATCCCACTTTTTAATGCAACCATCAAACACTATACTCTGCTCACATTCAACTTTATCTCCTACGACTGGACACACTACAACTCCTTGTGGCAAACCACGTACGATACATGCAAGGTAGATGCAGAATTAATGAAGAAAACCTTAGAGCCTATCGTCAGGAGAAAAGTTGATATGATGAGGGAGAGATGCCCGACGAAGAAGGAGTATGAGAGCAAAGTGCTGAATTGTTCTCTAAATTGCCCACAACAACGGGCACCCAACTGCCTCTTGTACACGGCGTATTATATGAATAGGTTGACGACTCCTCCCTTCGAAATACCGGGAGAAAATGACAATGAAACTCACCAGAAGATTACAAAGATGAGGTTGTCATGGGCTAAGGAGTTGCTTTCAAGCAAATATGTAAATCGATCCTAGCAATGACATTGTAAAACAACAATGTAATTATGATATAATTGGGCAAGGAACTTCTGTCTTTTATAAGCTCTGTTTTTATAATATAATCATTTTTGAATTATATTTACGTCGTCAAAACCATAAAAAGTTTGACTTTTATTTACATATGAAACAACTCGAACTCATGCGCTAAAAGGGCAGTGGGTTCCTTAGCCTCAGGAGTCTATCTCTTCGACATGTTCCTTGTTGAAGAAGGATGGCTTTGCACGGTGCTCTCCCTCAAAACAAAATTCTTTGAGGCAGTGGGTTCCTTTGCCTCAGTGAGTTCCTTTGCACGGAGGATGCACGATGAAGTAACTTGCCTCAAGGAGTCATGCTACGGTTCCTATGCTCTGACCATGCACGATCAATACCATCTACCACGTGGACACGAACTGAAAGACGACAGAGAACAACACTCCTTGACAGTTGAAGCTTTCAATTGGATTCCTTGAAGCAAAACACTTCATCGTGCATCGTCAGAGGAGTGGTGTTCTCAAGGAATTCAATTGAAAGCTTCAACTGTCAAGGAGTGTTGTTCTCTGTCGTCTTTCAGTTCGTGTCCGCGTCGTATTCATCGTGCATCGTCAGAGCATAGGAACCGTTGCATGACTCCTTGAGGCAAGTCACTTCATCGTGCATCCTCCGTGCAAAGGAACTCACTGAGGCAAAGGAACCCACTGCCCCAAGGAATTTTGTTTTGAGGCAGAGCACCGTGCAAAGCCATCCTTCTTCAACAAGGAACATGTAGAAGAGATAGACTCCTGAGGCAAAGGAACCCCCTGTCTCAAGGAATTTTGTTAACTTGTGGCAGAGCACCGTGCAAAGCCATACTTGTTCAACAAGGAACATGTCGAAGGGATAGACTCCTGGCTGGCGATTCGACAGAGCGTGGAACGATAATAAACTCCAAACTCATGCACATCTCAGTCTTCTGAAGGACTTCACCACCGTGCATCGTCGGACCAATGGAACACGTTGAAGAGATGAACTCCTGGCGGCAAAGGAACACCGTGCATAGTCCGAGCCAATCAACGTGCGGGCGCTTCGACAGAGCGTGGAATAGCAATAAATCCAAACCCAGGAACATGTCAGTCTTCTGAAGGACTTCACCACTAAAGCTTCTTCGAACGAGGAGATCGACAACCAAGAGGAAAGAGTCTTGCCAAGGTGGGGGATCGGTAGAGTCCATCGCCACAAGAAAAGCTAAGTGAGATGAGAACAAACTCTCTCTACACTACTGGCATTTATAGGCATGGAACAACTCGGACTCATGCGCCAAAAAGGCAGCCACTTCGAATTCTGCCCCTGCTCAATTAAAGCTAAGTAAGACTGGAACAATTAATTTCCATCAATACCAATGCCATTAATACCAATGAATATACCCCTTCGAATTCTGCCAACTTTGATACCCCTTACTGTATCAAAGTTTTTTTCTTGATACAGTAGGGGGTATCAAAGTTTTGATACCCCCTATGTATGACATGTGGGCCCTTCCTGCTTTAAAAAATGTGTACAAATATATATATATATATACATAAATTTTAATAGGGCCCACAAAACTCTTTTCTAACAAAACTCTTTTCAAAGTTTTGATACCCCGATGTATGACATGTGGTCCCCTTTTGCTTTGTAAAACGTGTAAACATATATATATACACATTATTTTTTGAGATGGCCCACATGTCATACATAGGTGCCTGTATCAAGTTTTTTCCCTTTTAAATAGCACCCATAATTAACTTACAAAAAAAGTATAAATAAAACAAAATATTGTTATAGTCAAGATTTGAACCAATGACCTCTTGAATACAAGTCTAGCAGTGTAACCACGACACCACAATAGCATTCTCCGTGTTTTATTAAACGGAGAATAACATTCTCCGTTTTGAATTAAATGGAGAATAGCTTCACAGTGTAAAAAATAAATTAGAATGTTCATTCTTCATTTAAATTAAAACGAAGAATATCATTCTCCGTTTTAAATTAAACGGAGAATGACATTTGCCACATAAGAATGACATTGTAAAACAACAATGTAATTATGATGTAATTGGGCAAGGAACTTCTGTCTTTGATAAGCTCTGCTTTTATAATATAATCATTTTTGAATTACATTTACATTGTCAAAACCACGAAAAGTTTGACTTTTATTTACATATGAAACAACTCGAAGGATGCACGGAAAGTTTAACTTTTATTTACATATGAAATAACTCAATGGAACTCCTTGAGGCAAAGGAATTCCTTGAGGCAGTGAGTTCCTTTGCCTCAGTGAGATCCTTTGCTCGGAGGATGCACGATGAAGTGACTTGCCTCAAGGAGTCATCCTACGGTTCGTATGCTCTGACGATGCACGATGAATACCATCTACCACGCGGACACGAACTGAAAGACGACAGAGAACAACACTCCTTGACAGTGGAAGCTTTCAATTGGACTCCTTAACATTCTCCGTTTTGAATTAAACGGAGAATAGCATTCAAAGTGTTAAAAACAAATTAGAATGTTCATTCTCCGTGTCATTTGAAACGGAGAATGTTATTCTCCGTTTTGAACTGCACGGAGAACATATTTTCTCCATTTTTGATGTACTACGTTTTAAAATTGGAATTTAATGTTCTCCATTTTTATCTAATTGTCTTCTCAAACTTTTGCATTGGAGAACATATTTTTTTATCTAGTTGTCTCGTGTGAATGACATCTTGCCACATAATAAAGACATTATCTTAAGTCAACGACGTTTCATTTTATTCTATTTGCTCATTTTCACTATTTCGCTTTCGTACTTTACAATTACGATAATCGTGACCCGTTTTTTTACAAAATCTACATATTCTAGCCTTCGGGATAGATTGACTTTCTGTAGGCTGGCTTGATTTCCCTTGAGAAGGCCTTCCTTTTGTTGCTACCGAATTTGGCTCTTTTAAAGCTTCATGCACTCCTTGAACTGCATCAGCTACCATTTGTTCTTCTTCGCCAATATCGGACACCATTTCTTTCAACTCCATCAGAACAGACGACATCAACTCCGTTCCCCTCTCTTGAACTTTGCTTGATTTTTTACAAAAGTATGTAAACAGATTAACTTGTTCATTAATAGCACCATACCTTCTGCTCTCAATAATGTCTGGGTGGATGAATCTTCTTTCTGAGCCAGGTCCGGAGAGATAACTCTCTTTGCAATCCTTGAGCCAACGAGATTTTATCAAGTTCTTTGGAATATCTCCAATTTGTAATCTCTTCATTGCTGCAAAAATATGCCTACAAGGAATCCCCTTGGTCTCCATCCACATGCATTCACATGTTACGATGTTGTCGGCCGGAAGAAATGTAACCTTACGGTTGACACTGTCTGGCGACAAATACTTTTGGACAGTGCAAACTTCTGTCCCTCTTACGATGTGATGATGGGGAACAATATATGCATCAGAACGTGTGATTTCCTTCCTTACATCTATAAACACCTTTTTAGTGTAAATTACGGCAAATTTACCTTCTATTACGGCCATGCTAGTTTGATTCACAACTGGTGTTGAGAATTTATCATTGACATGCTTACCCATATGGCCGTAACGTAAGGCCGCCAAACCGTGGTCACAATTTTGAAGGGCCTTCCAAAGTGGCAGCTTCTCATTCAAAACCTTTTCAGAAAAGCGTTCATAGATTCACATCTATTTGTTGCTGTAGAACCGCCAAAATAATTACCACGTAGGAATGTGTCCGCCCATCGCTCCCTCGTTCTGTACAATGCAGTGGTCCACTCATTGTTTCTAGATTATAATCTGTTAGCATCTGCTGCCAACGGTTTTCAAATTCTTCGACTGAATAGTACCTGTTAGAAAACATGGACATTAACTAAAGTTGTGATATTGTAACAACAACATACTTCAAAGTAAAGTAGCAAGTGTGCTATGTACCTTTTAATCAGAAGACTCAGTTTATTGTGAAAACCCTCTCGGTGTACATTTTTGGCAGCATTGTTAAGGATATGCCATGAGCACGTTCGATGAACTACGCTGGGCATTAAATCCTCAATTGCTTTATTCATGGATCTGCAACCATCCGTGAGAACTGTCAATGGTATTTGCCATTCATACACTCTAAGGAATTTTTGCAGAACCCAGAAATATCTCCGCAGTCTCATTGTGGATCATTGCAAACCCAACACACAAGTCATCGCATGATTGTTTTATACCCACTAGAACCACCAACGGTATTTGACTTCTATTTGTTTTTATATGTAGAATCGAATGCTAGTGAATC